>VWZO01013837.1:52751-129770 GCA_013396975.1 Bucco capensis | reverse complement strand
GTCTAGTGTGTGGCATCCCTGGCCATGGCAGGGGGGGTTGGAACTAGATGATCTTTAAGGTCCCTTCCAACCTGGCCATTCTGTGATTCTATGTCACTTTTCTCAGAGATCCTTATATATATACATCCAGAAGCATATGCAAGGAAGAATCATTTGATATGTCATTTCTTCTAGGCTTTGCTGAACATCTATTATTCATCATTGAAAGAGATAAATGATGGCTTGAATGAATTGCTGATCTGTTCCAGCATGTTTCTTCCTATGTCATAACCTCTAAGAAAGCTAAATCTGTACTACAGGAAGAACTACCTGGGTTTTGTGTCTCTTTTCCTAATCTTTCCTTATGGTCTGCATGGAATAGCTTCTAACTTAGCAGTCTGTCCTCCATAAATGTTCTGCTTAAGTGTTCAATTCCTAGGTCAAAAAAATCAAGATTTTTCTAGATTTTTCTATATGGGAAGATACCCAAGGTTGCTCCGAGACAGGATAAGCTGGGAGTCAAGGGTGACACAGGCAGGGCAGTCCCAAAATATCTGAGGATATAGCTGTGTTACTCTTAGGGTCTACTGACAGTCCCAGACATGGTGAGGCAATTAAATAAATCCAGTGTCTACCCAGGAATACCAGTCAGGAGAAGCAGGAGATATAGGGCTCAGACTCATCCAGGAGAACCAGTCAGCAAGTCAGGACAGCAAAACACAAGGCCAGGTATGGGTCAAGGGTCTGAGCTTAAGTAAGCCACAAGAAGTTGGGTTGGAGGAAGACCAAGGTGAGGGTGGTCATAATAATCAAGATCAACTGGTGGCCCAAGTTCCATTGCAGATTTACTCCTTGTTGTCAGGTATTGTTCTGTTTTGGTTTAATTTGATTTTTCTCATTGCCAGTACGTTAGTAATACGAGTTGGGATAATACATGAATCTGTAGTAAGATTTAATGAAATGGATCACAAGCTGAATAAAAATGACAGGAAGTGTACAGCATTTGGAGGATGACATATAGGAGACTCCAACTCCCCATGCCATTTTAGTAGACCAAGTTATAAACATTTCACTAGTCAGTAAAAGTTAACACAAACTTTAGAGTAACAGGCAGAAAGAAGTCTGAAATGATCAAATAATTTTACTTGCTGGGGCTTTGAGGTCACAGAACCACAGAATATTTATGGTTGGAAAGGACCTCCCAGATCACCGAGTCCAACCAAAAAAAACCCCAAAACCAAAGAACAACACAAACAATAACAACCACCCCTACATACCTGCCACTAGAACATGTCAACATCTGCAGTAATAATAGGCAAATATTAAGGATCAAAATAAATAGAAAAAAATGAGACAATGAAAAGTGTGATCAATACAGAGGGAAATATGTAATCCAAGTTCTAAGTCAATGGATTTTCAAGCATGTGCATTATCTTAAATTAGAGTAAATTTGGCTCATGTTTTAAAGCATGTTTTGCCATAAATTTTAACCATCTACTTAACATTTAATAGAATAAGATGAACTTTTTTGTAATGACCAGAATGGTTTCAACATTTGTTGTAAATCAGAAAAAAGCTAACATAAACAGCTTCTGTCAGGTCCACCACATGACTATTGATTATTTTCTTTAAAATAAACCTACTACTTGGCAGTTTTCTGACTGAGTGCTGGTCACTGCATAGCTGCTTAGATTTAAATCTTAATTGATGAAGTAGTTTATACTGTATCCAGACCCTGTTACTGTCTTGTTGCTTATTTGTAAATATGAATTTGGTGCTGTAGGATGGAATTATATCCTGCAGAAGGAGATGATGGTTTAGGGAATTTAGACACTCACAAGATTGGGACCATCCTCTGGCTGAGGCTACCCTAATGGCAGGTTACTACTTCTTAAATGCCCTTGCTCTAGTGGGTTGAATGAAGAAATGCAGAAATACAGAATTGTGTTTGTGAGGTTCATCTAGAAACCCTAAAACTCTGCTGATCTGGAAATGTTGCAAGTCTTGGGTTAATACTTTTGTAAATTGCCTGTTTATTTTTACAGGAATTTTTCAGTCATGCAGGAAATTTACTTACTATGCAAGTGTATTATAGCAGCTCCTTAGATAAAGATGAGTTCTGAAAATGGCTTAATATTAGGCATCCTTCCTGGCAGAGAAGATGATTTTCTCATGAATAACATTAAGCAGCATCATTTTTTGTGTACTTTGAAGTTTATTTACATACTTTTCCTGTGATTTGTTTTCTTTATAATGTGCAATTTAATCCTGACTTTTCATGAAGTTTAGCAAAAATGCAGATACCATAGCACCAGTAAAATGAAGGAAGCCAGAAAAATAGCAGTGGTATTCTGATATGCATCTCTCACATGATATATGGAATAATAGGAAACCAGGAGTAAATAGACTTGAAGAGGTAAGATAGAACCATCAGTGTAAAGTCCTGGTCCTGGTGCTGAAATGAGAGTTAGTTCCATTACTGGCAGCTGTGCAGAGAGGATGAACAGGCAGAGACAGAAAATCAGAGTTTATTTTTTGTGGGATTGGTAGTGGAAATGTGAACTGAATCACATAATCATTAAGGCTGGAAGAGACCTCTAAGATCATTAAGTCCAACCATACCTATCACTAACACACCTCTAAACCATGTCCCTAAGTAGAACATCTATACGTTTCTTAAACACCTCCAGGGATGGTGACACCACCACTGCCCTGGGCAGCCTGTTCCAAGGTTTAACAACCCTTTCAGTGAAGAAATTCCTCCTTATATCTACTCTAAACCTCCCCTGGTGCAAGCTGAGAACGCAGCTGCGTTGGGCAGGTCACATCTCCAGGATGAAGAACTACTGCCTTCCTAAGATCATGCTCTATGGTGAACTTGCCACTGGCTGTGGCAAGAGAGGAGCCCCAAAGAGGAGATGCAAGGACTCCCTGAAACAACATCTCAGCCTTGGCCACATTGATCACCTGAACGGGTCTACTCTGGCCTCCAATCGGGAGCTCTGGCCATAAGGATTTGAAGTCATGCTTCAAAATTCCAAGTAAAACCATGACTTGCTAGCCTCTCTAAAATGGCATATTGCCTTTCTACGTTCAGATATCCATAACAACTTTCAGTGCTTCAGTTTTGAAAGAAAGCCTACATAAGAAACACAAACTGGGAAACTTCAGCCTAAATGCCTGAAGGCCAGCAATATGACAAGCAACTGGAGAATGTAACTGGAGAACTCGAGTCTGCTAGGAACAGAATCTAGCAATGTGAAATTACAGATACTGTACATGCACTGGTTGCTACAGAAAACGCCATGTTCACCAGTTTTTTGTATGATAGGTTTTGCTACATCCAACATGACTTGAACCTCATTAAGCTCAAAGAACCTAAAATGTGGGTAAGGGAGGTGCATTGTTAGGGACGATAAGAAGGAAAACCACCAGCTGCCAAAGGAAGCTGTGAAACTATGTTTCTTTTGATTTAAAAAGCAACAGCCATTCTTAAAATACGCAGCCATGTTCACAGAATCACAGAATGGCTGAGGTGGGCAAGCATCTCTGAAGGTTGTCTAGTCCAGCCTCCCTGCTCAAGCAGGGCCACCTAGGGCTTGTTTTCCCAGGGTCATGTCTAGATGGCTTTTAAATATCTCCAAGGCTGGAGACTCTGTCACCAGCCAGTGCTCAGTCACCCTTACAGTAAAAAAGTGATGCCTGACACCGAGGGGGGAAACTTCTGTGTCTCACTTTGTGCCCCTGGCCTCTGGTCCTGTTACTGGGCACCACTGAGAATAGTCTGGCTCCATCCTCTATGCACCCTCCCTGTGGGTATTTATATACATTGCTAAGACCCACCTTGAGCCTTCTCTGTACTAGGCCAAACAGTCCCAGCTCTTTTAGCCTTTCTTTGTAAGAGAGATACACCTTCACGCTCCTTTGCTAAACTCTCCAGCAGCTTCATGTCTCTCTTGTACTGAGGAGCCCAGAGCTGGACACAGTACTCCAAATGTGGCCTCACCAGTGCTGAGGAGAGGGATCACCTCCTTTGACATGCTGGTAACATTGCTCTTATTGCAGCACCAGTATGCCCAGGTGGCCAAGAAGGCCAGCNTGCTCCAGGACATGCTCTAGTGTTAGGCATGTAGGGGTGGTTGTGATTGTTTGTATTTTGGTTTTGGTGGGTTGTTTGGGGTTTTTTTAATTTGTGTGTGTGTGTTTTTTGTTGGACTCTGTGATCTGGGAGGTCCTTTCCAACCATGGATATTCTGTGATGCTATGAGTCTTGTTTGTGCCAAGCACCCATTTTTGTCTCATGTTCAAGTTGGTGTTCAGCAGGACTGTCAGCACCTTTTCTGTGAAGCAGATTTGCAGCTGGGTGGTCTTCAGCACATACTGTTACTGGTGATAGTTTTTCCTCAGATGCAGGACTTTGCAATTCTTTACTCATTGAATTTCATGCCATTCCTGTCAGCCCACTTCTCCAGCCTGTTGAAGGTCCCTCTGGATGGAAGCTTGACCCTCTGATGTATGAGCCATGCCTCCCAGTTTCATATAATCTTCAGGCTTGCTGAGGGTGCAACCTGCCCCATCATCTAGATCATTAATGTAAATGTTGAACAGAATTGGACCCAGTATTGTTCCCTGGGGTACAACACTACTTGCTGACCAGGACTTCAAATATGATCTTTTCGTTGTATTTCCTCTTGTTGCTGCAGTTTAGCTAACTGTCCAGCTTAGGTCCTTATTTCTTGTGTATATAAAGTATATTTGATTAAGTCTTTAGAAGAAATGAGCTGAAAGGAGTTCTGATTGTCTCTCTCCTTATTGCCATTTTCAGGGCTCATTTGAGAAATGTATGTTGGAGTCATGTGGATGTGTGGATTACCAGGTATCTCGTCGCTGAAGCCACAGCCAGCACTGAAAACCTATCAGGAAGAAAATATTTTGAAGAAGTGTGCCCCCTCGTGCTGTTACACGGTATAAAAGGTCAGGTTTTAAAGAGGAGTTGAGTAGATCAGTGCTCTGGTTTGAGCTAGAACAGAGTGATTCTGTTCAGTGATTATATTTTTCAGCTAAAGCTCTTCTCAATAACTGTACTTTCTGAAACTAACAGCATGTTTTCACAGACACTGTCTGCTTCTAGCAGTGATAAGACCTAATGTTTAGATTTACTACGAAGGATTGGTATGCAGAGCAAGGTCACTTCTAAATCTTGTGTACCATGATGGGGGTGCAAGGTCACACTTGTAGGGAGGAGGAGACAGTTTGGGTGACCCTAAAGTGACCAACTATATGTTCTATTCCATATAAGTCTTATTCATTGCAAAGCTGAGTGTCAAGTTGTTCTCTCTTCTTTTCTCAAAGGACAGCATCTGAGGACTCTGTTCTCCCTTTGATCCCAATCTAGGAGTTCTTGAATCCAGTTCCAGGATCCATTCCCCAGAGTGTAGTTCCCATCTGCTGCTGAGTCCTTTTGCCACAGGATCAGTGGTGATGGTGTTTAGGTTCACTATTGGTTTGTATATATTTGTATATATTTGATTTTATTGCTATTATTTACATTAAAGTAGTTTTAGTTTACTTTTCCAATGCACAGATCCTTCTCTCTTCTTCCTTTCTCCCCTCCTGGGCCATGGGGGAGGTAGAGGGGGTTATAGAGAGTGTCTGTCACTGGATTAGTGGTCCACCCACCTTTGACAACCAGTCCACAAATACCTGTCTGAAGAAAGCACTACAACATTTCTTCACTAGAAGGCAAACTGATGACTGTAAAATGAATGTCTCTAACCCTTCAGTTGTCATAGCTGAAACAAGGAATCACAAACCAAGTATTAACATACTTGAGCATAAATCATCATTGATGGGTTGAAAAATGTTAGAAGGAGCAAAAAGAGAACTGGAGTCTGCAGCAGCTGCATACTTCCACTGTCCTGAACAGAAAAAAAACCCTAGGCTTTCACAGTAGATTAGCAAACAGCCCCACGTTGTGGACATGGCATATACTAGTAAAATAACACACAAATTTACTCTACTTGAGCTGCCTCTTGTCTCATCCACCTCTGCCAAATTATACTGAATATTACTAGATTGTGATTAATTTAACTCATATTTTCATGTTACATTTGACTACACTATTGGGAAGAGGAGGAATTTAAAAAAAAAAAGACAGATGGTTAATATGGATTTTTAAATTAAATTTAATTTAGTTTATTTTTAGTTTAGCAATGGAAAAAATCAACTGCACAAATTCTGAAAGAAAAGCTCTTGTGTGGCATGTAGTCATGAGAGTCCTTTGGGAAGCAGAACTCAGTAGTGCACTGTAGCAGGATTAGTGGACATTCCACACTTGGTAACTGAAAACAAATGCTATGCTGGAGCATAATAGTAATCTCCTTTGGATTTCTTGAACACAAAGATTTTAAGATTTATTTTCTTAAAATGAAGGTGTCAAGAATTTTCCAGGGATTCAGCAGCAGATTTGGGTACATAGTTCTTCACAGGATGTTATGGAATCTTTCTTCCTCTTCTAGGAAGCCAATTCTGACCTGACTCTGGATCTATCATCTCTTTTCATTCCATTATAAGAGGGGGGGCAGGGGGGGAAGGCCTTTTATACATATTCCTCCAAGACAAACTCCAAGGCTCCACCCTTTAGAGCAGATGGTAGAAAAATTTAAATTTGACATTATTTTTGTATAACACCAGCAATCAAGATGATGGTTTACAGAAAGATACAGAGACAAGATCCCTGTCATAGTGTTCTCACATTTTGTGAGAAAATAGTTAAAAAAAACAACAACAGATAGGAACTTTAAATTGTTGAGGGGCTCTCTCTTCCCTCAAACATGAAAAGTGAATTTATTTTAAGAGTCCTAGGCAATAATAATACTGTAACAGATTATATAATCACCAAAATTATATCATCACCAAAATTAAATGCTTATTCACTTCCAAAACATTTAGCTGGTTTTCCAAACCAGATGCTATGAAAAATAAAAAGAAAAAGGCCTGACTTAGGCTTTATATAAACAAATCTCAGCCACTCTGTCCTGTTGTGCAGACTGCTGCACTGCATTTAATGTTGGTGTAAGTGGTCAGAAAGGAGCCTGTCCAGGGTGGTGCAAAATCTCCTGCACCATGGATCTGCTGAGGAGGCAGAGAAACAATGAATTACCTAACTTCCTTTGGCTCCCTGGGGAGTCCAATTGTTTCTCATGTAATAACTTAGCAAAACATGTATCTGGCGAAAATGCCAAATAGTAGCAATCCCTCTCTAGACTTGTATTTTAAGTACCTTAAGGGCAATCATGTAATTGGAAATGTCTGAATAAAATTTATACAGCAAAATTTGCCTTCTTTTGACTAGAATAATTAGCTTCTTGGCCAGAAAACAGAATGCTTCACAAGAAAACTGTACTCCAAGTGCATAAAAGTGGGTAAGAAACCACTTTTGTACTCTCAGCTTGAATTATTGCAATTAAAGAGATGAAATTACAATGTGCACCACCACATAGCCAAAAATTCACTGCATGGGCCCTCCTTATTTCCTAAACAATACAATCATCACTCAGAGGCGTGTATATTTAATTCTGGTATCTACTTTTTGCAAAGTGCCACATATTACCCTTTTTTGACAGGTGTTTTTTTTTTAATGAGTTACTAAAAACATTGTAGAAACTAGCAACATAAAGTTGCTTTCTGTATTAATATTTTATAATGCCGATATGTGCTTTGAAATACCTTGGGATTTTTTTATACATTCTTGCAAATCATCTGTGTTAATTGCAACATTAAGAGAAATGGTCTCGAGAATATGCCTTCAGTGGTTAGGCTAAATAGGAATTACATTTTGGAAGTTTAGCTTAAAAACAACAGAGGCATCTAGTGGAAGTGTTTGAGGACTGCAGTTGTCAGAGAATGCAGCATTGCGGATTTTCTTGCATTACTTATTCCTGCACTGAATTTCATAAATTGAATGACAAAAATCAATGCTGTTTATGTTTTATTTAAAAGAGGGCCAATCTTAAATTTAATGGTATTTAGGCATTGTGAGGAAAACACAATTTAGGAGCCTAAGACATATTTTTCAAACATGGTCTAAGCAAGTTGGACCACAGAAGCATTTATATGCACAATGCTTACTGTGCCATTTCTCTAAGACACATGTCCTGTCACAGTGCAATTTATAATCTTTGACTACTTATGCTATTAGATTTCTTATGAAACATAATTGAATTAGGCATGCAGAAGTCATCTTCTGCAAGTCTTCTACACAGAGTTTTATTCCAGAGTGGTAGGACTTTCTAGAGGGTATGGTTTTCAAGCATGTTCCACAGCCTCAAACCCTCTCTAATAAAGTTTGTCTTTTAAAAGCTGACACTGCATGGGCGGGAGAGTCAGTCTTCCACACACAAAAAAAAGAAATATCTCTTCCCACTCTCTTGTCCAGTACTTTAATAGAGGACTCTCCCAGGACACCAGGGAGGAAATTCAACTTCCTTCTCTGCCTGATAGTATATCTGAACATTTTTTATTTCCTGTTATGTGCTCTGGGGAAAGAGAAGACAACTCAGCAAAAATACAAAAGCAGGCTCTTCTTAAACCCAACAAGAAACCCAAACTACAGCCAGACCATAAAGCATACAGAAAGCATGAAGGCCTAAGGCTTGGTGACACATTCAGTTGCTTTTTAATTTTCCCTTCCCCTTAGCCTGCAAGGCAAAATACACCACTGAAGCATTTGCACTAGCATATTCAGAAAACAATGCTAGGTATTTGTAGGGCACCTGCCCAAACTTACTACACTGTGGTGGTTAGCCAGTTAGCCCAAAAAAGCCTAACATGTCTGTGCATTTCTCAGTGACAGTCACAGGGCCTTGTGATAACAATGTCTAGGCAAATTTCACTTAAATTACAGTATCGGGCTCATATTTGATTATTCTTCTCCTTGTTTAAATGTAGGAATCAATCATAGAACCTATCCTTACAACTTTAAACCACAATTTTATTACTTCCTCTGTTAACCACACTGTCATTTATTTCCTCCTTAATTTTAATTCACTTGCTGTGATACACTTCTTCCTCAAATTGCACTGCAGCCTCAGTTTTGTTGTGCCTATTTTTTCTCTTTCCCCCATGCAGAATTCGATTAACAAGGAGGCTTTAAGCTCCATGGTGCCACCATTGCCTTCTCTTGAGTTTCTCAAGGAATTTTCTTTTTCTACTCCTCTCTTGCACGGCTCTGCTATTTACCAGAGGTGTGAACACCCCAGCTGGGGGTTCCCTACGGGTGGAGGAAGAAGATATACGGTCCGAGAAGACTCGCTAGCAGTGGCTTTATTTTACACTAGGATAGCTGGTGGCTGATTGCAGCACAGGCGGCTCTCCCCTTTCCTTTAAGAAAACAGAAAAGACATGAATTGCGCCTTCTTGGCTCCATATCCTTCAGGCTTGACGCCACACCTAGGGCAGGCAGGCTCCCGCCGGGGGCCTCGCTACGCTGGCAGGGCTGGGGCAGGCCAAGCCGGCGCTCGCGGCGGCTGCTGCTACACGTCCCACCTGGGCTGAGCCGCTCCGCTCCGCCCCGCTCACCTGCCCGGCCCGGCCCGGCCCGGCTCCGCCCCGCCAACTTGCAGGCGGGACCCCACCTCGGCAGCAGCCGAACGCACCCGGCCCCTTCCGGGCAAGTCCTTGCTCCTGAGGGGCGTTGACCTACTCCCCCCTTCCCCAACCCGTCGCCGTCGCTGTCGCCACGGAGGGGTCTCCGCCTCTTTGCAGCCGGCCCCGTTTCGCGAACGTTTCGAGGCGTTTTGGCCCGTGCCGGCCACCCTCTTCCAGGTGCTGTCGCGTTGCCATGGCATTTTGCGCTCTGACCGGGAAGGCAGTACGGCCTGTCCAGGCCTGAGTGGCGGGGAGCTTGCGGGCCGTAGCCTGGCCGGACGCTGACCCTGCCCTGCCCGCCAGCGGACGCAGAGGGGTGCGCGGGCCTGCTGGTCGATCCCTCACCTCCTCCTTCCCCGCCGCTGTCTTCGCCTTGCCCCGCAGCTGCTTCCCTCGACCCCGAGGTTCCGGCAGCGGCGGCGGGAGGTGGCGGCGGGCGCCTGCTGGAGACGGCGGCGGGGAAGATGGCGGGGAACGGCGGAGGCTTCGCTGGCGCCGGGAGCGGGGAGATCATCCAGCTCAACGTAGGCGGCACCAGGTGAGTGAGGGTGCGGGGGCCGCGCACGGGTGCGGAGGGCAGGCAGAGGGAGACAGGCCCCGGGCCCTGCCGAAGGGCCGCTGCTGTCCCGCGGGGCGGTGGATGGCGGCCAGCGCATACCGGAGGGCATCGGAGCCGCGGTGGGCGGGGAAACGCGCTCCGAGTGACCGGCCCTTACTGGGGGTCTACCCGAAGGGAAGCGCTGTCTGGCCGTTCTGGGTGGTAGGCTGGCCCGCCAGCCTCTCCGTCGCGGGAAGACGGCAGTGCCGATTCGCCTAGGACCTGTCCGCCGAGGCTCTGTGTTCTCAACGTGGAGCTGCAGGCGTGGTGCTGCCTTCAGGGCGGCCTGATTCTCACCCAGCACACTGCAGGGGAGCTGAGTCAGGGGTACCTGGAGGCAAATACGGGAAACGTTGACAGTCCTGTGTGGTGTCTGCCTGCAGTGTCTGGGGTTTCTACATACTTATTACAGTAACGCGTATTACAGACTCTCTGGGTGTACTCAGGAGTAGAGCTTTGTTTTGCCATCAGATCCGTAGGCTTCTGGTGATAAGCCTGTCTTGCAGCTTCTGAGACCAAGGTATTAAAAAAGTTGATATGATACTGTTTTTCTCAACCAGAATAAAGAACTGTATTTTGTTTGAATGTGCACTGGAAGTGTGGAAAATGGCATATGTGAACATTTTGGCAGGCTGAGGTAGAGAATTGTGTGACAGCTGTGGTCAGAATCTGTGTGATAAATAGTGCAAATGTTCCTGTCAAAATGTTCAGGCATCAACTCATTCAGGTTACTTCAGTAATTAATAGCTAAAGTAGTGAAACCAGCTCTAAGTAGTAGGAACTCCTACTACTATTTTAAGAATTTTTTTGTGTTATTTAGGAGACGGACTTGTGCTTACATCTAAAATGTATGCTGCAACCTTTCTTAAAGAACAATGTCATAATAATTGATGCAGAATACTTTTGTTATAGTAAGACATTAAGAACCTGATTTGGAGTTGAGGAGCTTGTATCATCAAATATTTGATGATACGGAACTGGGAGGAGTGGCTGACACACCAAAAGCCTATGTTGCCATTCAGCAAGATGTGGACAGGATGGAGAGTTGGGCAGGTAGGAACCTCATGAAGCTTAACAAGGGCAAGTGTCCTAACACCTGGAGAGGAATAACTCCATGCACCAGTACAGGTTAGGAGTGGACCTGATGGAGAGCAACTCCTCGGAGAAGGACCTGGATGTTTTGGTGGTCAACAAGTTAACCATGAGCCAGCAGTGTGCTTATCCTGGGGTGCATAAAGACCAGCAGGTCAAGGGAGGTTATCCTCCCCCCTCTACTCTGTCCTAGTGAGTCTACATCAGGAGTACAGTGTCCAGTTCTGGGCTCCTCAGTTCAAGAGAGACAAGGAACTACTGGAGAAAGTCCAGCGGAGGCTGCAAAGATGATTATTGGACTGGAACATCTCTCTTCTAAGGAGAGGCTGAGAGCCTGGGGCTTTTTATTCTAGCCCGGAGAATAGAAACGCTGTGAGAGGATCTTATCAGTGCTTATAAATATCTAAAGGGTAAGTGTCAAGAGGATGGGGCCAGTCTCTTCTCAAGTGGTGCCCAGTGGACAAGGGGCAATGGGCATGAACTAGAGCACAGGAAGTTCCACCTAAACATACGGAAAAACTTCATTCCTTTGAGGGTAATGGAGCGTAGGAACAGGCTGTTCAGAGAGGTTGTGGAGTCTCCTTCTCTGGAGATGTTCAAACCTCACCTGGGTTCCTGTGTAACCTGCTCTAAGTGAACCTGCTCTAGCAGAGGAGTTGGATTAGATGATCCCCAGGGGCCCCTTCTGCCAGAAGGCTAATGAGCACATCCTACCCATCTAAGGATTCTAGGAACATGGGTATCACTCCCCACACTTTCCCGTGGGCAATGAGTCTAATGCTCCCTCTGCTGTGGGCACAGTTATTGCACCAGGGGCCACAGGAGACCACAAGGGATTTGCAGACTGTGCCTGAAACATTGACAAAGTATGAGAAGCAGAAATGTAATAAGTTTGGGAGAGTGTGTTATATGTAAAGAATGATACTCCTGAAGTCTCTGAACACTCCTGCTTAAGGACAATTTGTGCAAAGAATCTGCAACCTCTTTGACTCTCTACGGCCATATAAATGTTCTCAAACTTTCCATACCCTTTTGATATCAGCTTTGTAGGACAATTGAAAGTCTTTTGATAAAGCAGACTTCCTTCAAATTTTACACTCTAAACTTGTATCTTTGATTTCCTAGGTTCAGCACCTCAAGACAAACACTGATGTGGATTCCAGACTCTTTTTTTTCCAGGTATTTGTAATATATCATCACATTAAACAAAGACAGATTAACTGTAATTAAAAAAAATAATTCTCAATTATTAGTTTATGCTGTAAATAATGTCTTCCCCACAACCCTTAATGCTTTTTCCCCCTCTATCTCAAGCTATGGGACAGATTCATATGGAATAAGCTGTTATCCAAAGGCATCTTCTGTCTTGAATGATGCTATGGCAGCTTATATGTGCTGAAAAGTTGTCACCTTTTAGATGGAGTTTTGTGGAAAAAAGGCTCAAAATCTACAGGAAAGGGAATGAAGATGACACTGGCTCTTACTTTATTTACTTTTATCTTATTGACCATACATAGTAGCACTGCCTTTAATGTTTTTTGAATTATTGCTTGTGGTACAGGGACTGTTGAATAATTAAACATCCTTCTACTAACTTTTATGTCACTAGCATTACTACTTCCTTTATTCAGGAGAAATACTTGTCTTCCCCCCAGCATTCTGCCTTACCAAAGCAGTTTTCTTTACTCAGCTACACTATTTTACTAAAGTACAACCAACAATACCCAAGGAGAGCAAACTGAGAGTGTTGCAATCTTATATTTGTGTTACTAAATTTCTGAGGAGCATATAATAAAGATTTCCTGTGTTTCAGTTTGCTGAGTGGAAGAATTTCAACGCTGAAGGATGAAACTGGTGCTGTGAGTAATAAACCTACAGATAATCCATTCATTTTTTGTCAGGCTTTCAGTTAGGTTCTGTCTTAAAGAATGTTTGTCATGGGTGCTAATGGGAGTTACACTGCCTGAGTCAGTCTAAACTTTCATGAAAATTAGTGACATCTCTGGGTTTTTTGGTTGTCATCTTCATTCCAAGATAAATGAAACTGGAATAATGTGCATATTTTTCGTGCTCATTTCGCTTTGTACAGACAGTGCAGAGACAGCCACTGTAGCTCTTTTAAACAGAAAAACTGCTAGTTACTGTATGGCAGAGAGAGGTGTAATTGTTGTTAGATAGCCATTACATATTTGGTTGACTAATCCTAACATGGAAATGTAGCTTTTGTTGGCAAATATATAGCAAAATGGCCATTTCAAGTTTGTTTATATGATATTTTTAAATGGGAAACTAGTTTTGGCAGTGTTGATGAATAATGGTAATGCACACAAGTACTTTGCTAAAAGTGTAGACATAGTTGTAATGGTAATTGACTTAATTAAAAATTCTTATCTTGAGACCTTATTACCTTTACTCCATTCTGAACATGCAATAGGAAGTGCGAGTACTCATTGACCTTTGTGGAGACTCTAGAATGTGAAGAGCACTTTTATTAAGTGCCATCTATTTGCTGTAGTGTTTGTATATGTCTTTTAAGAATATTGAGTTAGTAGATGGTGGAAGAATAATGAAAGCAAAGGAGAGTTCCAAAAACTTTGGGTTATATTTGTATGCTGACTGCTGCATCTTCAACTCCTTTCCCAGCATAAAAAACATTGTAGTTGACAGATGCTCCATAGTAATGCTCCATTTTTTCTTTGCAGATATTTATTGATCGAGATCCAGCAGCATTTGTACCCATTTTAAATTTTCTTCGCACAAAAGAATTAGACCTACGGTGAGACATTCTAATTATTTCAAGCCAAAATCAACTTGATCAGATGCATTAGAAAACTTTTTAAAATGAGGATTGTTTAGTTTTACTCATCTAGTTAGTTGCCTTGTACATGACTCAGCTCCCTGGTAGATTTAGGGCTGTGTCTACAGTATATATATGCCATAGTGGAGACATTATACTTTGTTAGTGGATTCTTGTAATTTAAACTACTTCTGGCAATGTATTTCTTTATTGTTTCTGTATCCTTATTTTAATGAAAGTTAATAAATATTAAGATCACTTTGAAATCTCAAACATGAACATGTTGAATGCATTTGGTAATTCTGTAAACTGTTGGTAGCTTGACATTCACATTGTGTGATATCTAGTTACATGCAAGTACTTCTATTCAAGGTATTAACTCACTTGTGGGTTTTTTGTGTTGTTTTGCTTGATTTTGTTTTGGGTTTTGATTTTTTGGTTTGTTATTTTCTTTCTCTAGGGGAGTGAGTATTAATGTTCTCAGGCATGAAGCTGAATTCTATGGAATCACTCCTTTAGGTAAGGTGGGTTTTGTTTGTTTGGTTTTTTAATATGAGGTTATATCATATCTATTAGTGTAGTAATGATCCACTTATGTTCCTGGGCAGTTATGACCCTGAAGAGTTTCAAACATACTGATAAGATTCCTAGGAACTGAAAGCTCTAATCATATCTGGTTTTCTTTCTTTAGTGAGAAGATTGCTACTCTGTGAAGAACTGGAACGCTCATCTTGTGGCAGTGTCCTTTTTCATGGCTACCTGCCTCCTCCAGGTATTTTTGTATTCGTAGTCTCATGTTGCTTGCAGTCACTTAGGGCTTTAGTCTGGGGGGGAGGGATGCTGAGGGAGGGACTGAGGTAGTTACTCTCTAGCTGTCTAACCATCCAGAGAAGGCTTTCCTATGGAAAGATTAAGATGGATGGATGAATCAAACATTGTTCTGATTCAAAACCAAGGCTTTTTCTTCCTGTGTTCAGCCTGGAGAAGAGAAGACTTCGGGGGGGACCTACTAGTGACTTTCCAGTGCTTAAAGGGAACTTACAAGCAGGCTGGAGAGGGCCTGTTTGCAAAGGCCTGCAGTGAAAGAACAAGGGGCAATGGTTTGAAATTGGAGAGGAGTAGATTTAAACTGGACATTAGGAAGAAGTTCCTCCCCACAAGGGTGGTGGAACACTGGCCCAGGTTGCCCAGGGAGGTGGTTGAGTTCCCATCCCTGGAGGCATTGCAGGTGAGGCTTGCCAGGGCTCTGGGCAAGCTGCTCTAGTTGGGGATGTCCCTGGCCACTGCAGGGGGGTTGCACTAGATGAGCTCCAGAGGTCCCTTCCAACCCAAACCACTCTAGGATTCTATGATTCTATGATATTTAGAGTACTGAGGAAGGGGTTGTAGCACTTTGCTAGCAAGCGGGCTGTGTTTGGTAGCAGACTAGAGCAGAGGTACTACAAGTACATTTCAGTTAAATCTTATCAGTGTGGATTGCTTTCTTTCTGAAGGTACACTTACACTCAATGCATGATGTTCTCCCTGGTAGAGAGTGATAGGATGAGGGGAAATGGATTGAAACTGTGCCAGGGGAGGTTCAGGTTAGATATTAGGAGGAATTTCTTTGCTGCAAGGGTTGTGAGCCATTGGAACAGGCTGCCCAGGGAGGTGCTTGAGTCACTGTCCCTGGAGGTGTTTAAGAGACAGCTGGATGTTGTGTTGGGGAGCATCATTTAGTGGGGTGATAGAGCTAGGAAAAAGGCTGGACTCGATGATCTTCAAGGTCTCTTCCAGCTGTAACTGTTCTATGATTCTATGTCTAGGTGACAAATCACCACAAATGAGCTTTCCTTAACAATACAAGTACTTGTTAGAGTTTGACTTCTCTGTAGAGATGAACACAGTTTATGTGTTAGCCTGACGATCAGGGAATATGTAGCAATTGGTGACAGTTCCTTAATGCCACAATTGGGAATACCAACATAGAGAGCAAAGCATTTTCAATTTCAGTGTTATGAGATTGTGTAATTCATCAAGCACATGAATTAGACTTTAGATCAAAATACACAAGTATTAATCCTGTATTTTGAAAGGGAATGAATATCTGTTATATTGCTAAAGTCTGTGGAGTGGGACAAAACATGTCTGTTTGGTTTTTTTATAGGCATTCCCAGTCGTAAAATAAATAATACTACTGGACCACTGGCTGATGTTAGAACTGGTCAAAACTGCTCTGAGAGTGAGATTCATGGAGGTGGTGCCCAACCTACACTTGCTGGTACTGGGGAAGGTACAGTTAGGCTAGGTGAGAAATGTCAGTTTTAAAACTAAAACAAATTGCAAAGATGATTGTTAGGTAAAAATAAAAACTGAGTGACTATTTCTAATTTCAATCTGTTAATCTATGTTTACCTAGTCTTAAATTGCAAACACTTACTCCCATGCAGTAGTTAAGGCTCACTGCTGCACAATCAAGACATGAGGCTGAAAGACAAATCAAAGTTCTTATGCAGTCTTAGTCTGGTCCCTTAGACAAATGCCTTACACTGTACCAAAGCTATGATGAAAACCAGACAGATCTATGTCATCTGGTTTGGGGTTTTTTTTTAAAGAACTCCTTCCTGCTCTTGCAGCTCTTCCTTGCTCCTGGGACCTCTCTTTCCCTGCAAAGAATTCAGTTTTTAGAGTAGAGGTTGTTCAACTATATAGAATACCTTCCATATAAATTATATAAGAACTGTAAATAATACAGGATTGAATTCTGTCACTTTCTAGCTTTTGACATTGCAAACAAAATGATACTGTTAGAAGTGTCATATGTGTGCTGCAATCATGTAAATTGTAGCAGTGTTAGGAAAACCTAGAGTATGTTAAAAAATGAATCTGTATACAGGTAATACAAAAATAAGCCTTGCATATGAATTACTGCTAGTTCTTTGTGAGTTGCTGCAGGTTTGGCAGTTTCAGGGAAAATAGAAGATGCAGCTTTTAGATGTTAGTTCTTTAGTATATCAAGGCTGAGAGCTAACTTGGAGAAGTACCATAACCACTGACTTCCAGTGCCATCCAACTCTTCTGCCAAACCTCATTTAGTTATAGATTGGAAACAGGCATGCTCCCACTAGAAACTAAATGGAGGATCTATAGGTATTCTCAGATACTGGAAATTTCACTTTGTCTGGAGCAAAAACACAGGGTTGCACAAGCTATTTGGAAAGAATGTTTACAAAACAAAGTGTTGTTTCTTATTTGATAATGATCCTGAAAAACTGAGCTTGACTGGCTTTAAAATTGAGACGTAGTTTGTATTGTAGTTACTGAGATGAACTCTCTTCTTTCCATGTTAAAACTATAATAGTTGTAAGGATTATGAGAGTAGTATTAGTGACTAGAGTCTAGCTGACAATGTTTCTTGAGAAACTTCATTATCAAAGTTTCTGTTGCATACCCTAGCAGAGAGTTCTGTCCTGTTCTAGATGTCTCAGTGCCCATCACTCGACTGACTTAAGCTTTGTTGCTGTTTCTAGGATTTCCTGTGGACCCACGAAAAGTCCTAATAGTAGCTGGCCACCACAATTGGATAGTAGCTGCCTATGCCCATTTTGCTGTTTGCTACAGGTATGAATATTGTTGCTTGTCAGGCTCTGGGAGTCTAAAAAAATGTATGATCATTTGCTCTGAACAAAGCAAAAAGTTTGCTTTACTCTGAAATGTAACGGCCGGATGAACATGAGCCAGCAGTGTGCCCAGGGGGCCAAGAAGGCCAATGGCATTCTGGCCTGGATCAGGAACAGTGTTGTCAGCAGGAGCAGGGAGGTGATCATGCCCCTCTACTCAGCTCTGGTGAGGCCTCACCTTGAGTACTGTGTCCAGTTTTGGGCCCCTCACTACAAGAGGGACATTGAGGTGCTGGAGAGGGGACAGAGGCTACCAAGCTGGTAAAGGGCTTAGAGCATAAGCCTTATGAGGAAAGACTGAGGGATCTGGGCCTGTTTAGTCTGGAAAAGAGGAGACTGAGGGGAGACCTCATTGCTCTCTATAACTACCTGAGGGGAGGTTGTAGTGAGGCAGGGATTGGTCTATTCTCCCTGGTAGAGGGTGATAGGGCAAGGGGAAATGGATTGAAACTGCGCCAGGGGAGGTTCAGGTTAGATATTAGGAGGAATTTCTTTGCTGCAAGGGTTGTGAGCCATTGGAACAGGCTGCCCAGGGAGGGGCTTGAGTCCCCATCCCTGGAGGTGTTTAAGAGACAGCTGGATGTTGTGTTGGGGAGCATCATTTAGTGGGGTGATAGGGCTAGGAAAAAGGCTGGACTCGATGATCTTCAAGGTCTCTTCCAGCTGTAGCTGTTCTGTGATTCTGTGTGGAGTGTGCTTCTGTAAAGATGAGTTGCCACTTCTGCTTGTGCAAATAAGCTGCTGGTTAGGAATTCAAATTGGAGTCCATTACTTTCACAATGGCATAAACAATTGAACTCCAATTTAACTGCTTCATAAGCCTGTTTGAAAGCAGGCTTTTTAAGGAAAGATTTATTTAACAAGTTTTTCCTTACTATATAGATTTGAAGAGAATCTGTGAAGGTAAACTATGGAAGAACTTAGAATCATCATGGTTGGAAAAGACCTCTGAGATTGAGTCCAACCATTCACCCAGCATTACCATGCTTACAACTTGAAACAGTTAATACTTTTTTTCTATATATGTGATGTACCTTGTCTTTAACTTCAGACTTTTTACTGAAAAGTTTCTTTAAATACTTGATAAACAAACTGGCTGTTTTTTAAGTTTGAGTGAAGATAAGTAACACCCTCATATTACAGAAGCTGTTTTTAATTCACAGCTGGTAGATTTGATTTAATTTGTGGCAGTGTTTTCAATGAAAGGTAATGTTTTAACAAGAGCTGTTGCTAGAAACAAACACTGCTGTCATAGTATGGTTTAGAAACAGAAGGGAGAATAAAGAATAATGTGACTAGCTTCTTTACTGCCAAGCTGAAGCCATAGTTTGCTGCCTTTTTCACTGTATAGAATATTAGTTACATGCTTCAGCTTTGTAACTGAAAACCCATCTAACTTTTCTCTTGTATTCACTGATGCAATTTGTTTTGCTTTAATTAGTACTAGATATGGTCTGTCTTGCTCTTGTTCTTATTTTGGATTATGATTAGTATGATCTGACAGGGGAAAGAGGCAACATTTTGCAATTGCCTTTGTTCTAATTGTCCCCTCCTTTGGATTTTATCTCTTGATTTTTTTCTAGCATGCTAGCTTACTTAAGTGAAAGAGTCTTTTTCCTTCTTGGTAATCTACTTAATGAGACTTGTTCCCATTGAACTTGTAGTGATGCTTTTGATGAAGCATGTCAGACTTGAATTGTTGCTGCCAAAGGACACAAGCCAGTTTAAAATGATGCTTTTCTTAGTAGTGACTCAAGGTAGCAGTCTTGTCTAGGTTTGAATATTTTTTTTCTTCTGGAACTTGCAGGTACTCTAGGAAAACAATGGTGGAATTTTCCCTCCTCCATTCTGCTTTTACACAACTTTGGTTAACAGTTTTTCCCCCTCTTCTCTGCATCTTAGTACCTGTCTGGTTTTTATTGCTTGAAAAGTGAATTTGCCCAGACTTTTTTTAGTATCTACTGTTTGAGGAGACATGATACACTTAAAACTACTTCCTCCTACTCACAAATTTTATAGTTTGCTTATACTAGACTGCAGCAGTCAAGTGATGTGATTTTTAAAATTCTTGTCAGGATTATTTTAATATAAGGGCAACATCTGAATTTTAGCCACTGATGAAAGTAAGTAGTAAATTGTAGTTGTTGACTGGACAGTGAATCCCATGCAGTAAGAAATTAAATATATTCAGGTGTTTTAACAGTTTTGTGACTTTCTTTTATGCTGCTTGTAACAGTTACTATTTAAATACTTAAGACAATCATTTCAGTAAAAAGCTACAGCAAAGAACAGTGCATCCTAAAGATGGTATATTTTTCCTTTTGAAGTATGGCAGAAGTCTTCAAAACTTGATAATAAAGCTTGTGTAAATGTCTTGGTTGCATTTAAAGGCTTGTGGACATTGCAGTCTCACTCTTAAGTCACTTCACTACTTCTTCTGCCTGCTGTATGGGTAAAGCACAGTGATCTGGGATGCTTCATTTTCAGGTGGGAAGGAATGCTCAAGTGAAAGAATGGCAGCAATGGCAACAAATACTATAGATACAGTTCTGCTTTCCATGTTAACATTTATATAATTGAACTACTTAGATTTACTGTGCTCTAGCACAGTTGCAAAGTTTCTAAATTAGTGCCTAAAATTAAATCAGATAAATTGTGCTTTTTTGGCATCATGTAAGTCTTTAAAATTTCACAGGCAAGTGATCCTCTAAAAATAAAGCTTACAGTCGATTCAGTGTTGTCTGTTTACAGAATACCATAAACAGAAAATTAATTAAATAGCACAGATTTATGCTAGAGCATGACTGGATGTCTTCTTACATGATATGTAAGACACCTTGCCTCTGGAAATTAATAGGGATTTTCTTCTAAGGTCTTATGTTGAACCTTGTTCTCTAGCATCTGGCTAACCCAGTGTTTTGGCTGGATCACCCATGTTGGTTCAGGCTTTGAATGAGATGTCTATTTCTGAATCTCTGACCTCTGCTCTCTGTTCCTTTGTTTGCCCTTCCAGAATTAAGGAATCATCTGGGTGGCAGCAGGTGTTCACAAGTCCCTATCTGGACTGGACAATTGAGCGAGTGGCTCTCAATGCTAAGGTGGTTGGAGGACCTCATGGAGACAAGGATAAGATGGTTGCAGTTGCCTCAGAGAGTAGCATAATCTTGTGGAGCATTCAAGATGGTGGAAGTGGCAGTGAAATTGGTAACTATAATTTTTTGTGTGTGTGTTTAACCAGAAGGAATTCTTTCACCTTATTTTGATTGGCAGTGTTTGGTAATCAGTTTCACAAAGTGATGAAACAAGCTATAGCAATCAATATATTGGAGTGTATTAACTTACTTCACTGTCTTGCTAGAGGAATCCTTTCTCAAAACCAAAAAGATGAATAATTTAAAATTATAGTAGTCTGTTTACTGAGCAGATACTAATAGTTACTGTTCAGTTCAACTTGAATTTTTGTGTGAATATACAAATTTTCCCTGGTCTTGCATATGAATCTAGTTCCATAAAGGAACTAAGTTTCTGAGATGGAAAGCTAGAGATACATACTGAGAGATTCTGCTATTTTCTCTCCTTTGTCTTAGTCAAGCTGCACTTTTACATAGAGGTGATAAAAATGTTTTAGTTCTCTTGTCAAATGTAGTTCATAAATGGAATTTGGATACTGCTAGTAAAGTATGACCGCAATCTCCTTATGTGGCCACTTTTCTCTGAAACTTAATGCTGAGTTAATTAGTTATTAGAAGTATCTCCATAGTTGAAGACATGAGAATTAATGTGGTCATTAACTAAAATCAAAATGACCAAATTCAAGTTTTGATCCATATGCCTTTAAAGGGTAAGCTTACTTGAAAGATTCTCTGGCAATTTCTAGCTGTGATAACAGCTGTTGCTGTTGCTTTATATCTGAAGATGGGAAAGGCAAAGGTCTTGCATGAGATAATGCAGCTATGTACTGCTCTTTTACTTGTGACTCATTGAGTTCATTCATGTAATCATGGTCAGCCTAAACAGAAAAGGAGGTTCCATTATACTTTAAAAAAAAAGTCTGAAATTCAACTGTTAGATGCATGTGAAATATCACTATTAAACAGGAAATAGTATAGTTGAGAAGCCTCTTCTTCTGTTATGCTCCTCTTGACCAAACCTTAAAGGTAGGGAGGGGTTAGCATAACAGTGGTACTCCTGTAATAGGCATTGCTTTAAGCTCTATGCTATTACATTCCTTCTGCATTTTTTGGTTTGAATTAACTGCTTGTGTTACCTTGGGCTTTCCAATAAGATATGTCAAGCAACATCTTGGATTTTTGGAGATCAAATGCAAAGAAATGCAAAAACTATAAGTGGACTTTCACTTTAAATAAAAACTCTAAAATATGCAAGTATCAAAAGGTTCTGATAACTCAGTTTATGACTGAACGTGGTAACAAAAAACTGAAGGAAGCACTTTTGCTAAATACTGTACTGCATTGAAGTGACTTTGTGAAACAAAGGAAATGCCAGTTGGGGCTGAAGGGAGCAGAGAGAAAGTGCCCCACAGAATTAGGTCTTTAGTCTGACTAAAATACTCTGTTCTTCTTTGGGATATTAGGCTGTGCTGCTTTGTTTTAAAAAAGTATGCTTGTGTTTAATAGTAATAATTTGAATATGGATGTCTTGTTTCCTTCTAGTGGCAAATGCTTGCAGTCCTGCTTTGTGTTAGAGATACAGTACATTGCTATCATGTTGTGAAACCACTTATTCTAAACAGCTGCTGGAGTCTGATGACACCATCCTCAGAAAATTGTGTGGGCTAGTATCTCGGGGATAGAGCACTCCCAGAGCGCTCTCTTTCCTTTCAGTATTACTTACAGAAGACACTGCTGCTGGATTGCTGCTCTAAGCAGTATTTTACTGCAAGAGACCCTTAAGACAAGAGCCTGTCATTTCGTATAGCATTGTCTCCCCTGTGGATGGGTCTCAAGATTGTTGAGCTTAAGCAGGACCGACACTTCAAATTCCTCCAAACCATTCAAGCTGTCTTCCTTGATTTCCTTGAACCTCATCCTTCTCTGGAGGAATCAATTCTAGTTGTTTCTGTGGATTTTTGATTACTACCTTTTTCATGCACCCTGTACTGCAGAATCTTACCTGCATCAGCGATTGTACTGTGCCCTGGAAAACTATTTAGCTTCCTAATTAAAGCATAAGTATATATTGAGCTTCCTGAGGTTCCTTGTTTGGCTGTAACAGAGGGCTGCCTCTTGGTTTGGAATGGCACTCTATTAATCTGAATTTGTCCAAAACGATGTTGGGAAATACTCCAGCTATTGGGTAGTCTTGTTTCGAAGACCTCTGTCTGCTGCAGATAAAGTATATTAGTGAAGAGTGATATAAATATGTAGAGTGAGCAGTATGGAATAGGAAACTTGTGAGTGACACTTAACACTTGGAAGTATGATGTAACCCCAGTAGTAAGGAGTTTTGTGCTTACAAGGCAATAAAACTTAGCCTGGAATTTCTTACGAACGGAGTTAATTACAGGGCCTGTTTGCTGGACTTCATATCTGCTAAACTTAGAGATTATCTCAGACTATTTTTAGTTTGCTGTAACTTTTACTATTTATTGTACCATGCATTTAAAAAATGTAGTATGCTATCCAAGCTTGTAGTTCAATTAATACTCATATCTATGATAAGACTAGGAAGCTTTAAAGAGAAGATAGATTTTGTGGAAAAGCTTGAATGTTAAGATCTGCTATAAATGTTCTGCAGTGTTTTGGGTTTTGAATGAAATGTTCTTGATGCCACATTTACTTTATTTGGAAGGCCAGCATTTGCTGGTAAGTCTTAGCGTTCAGATTTTGAGTCGTATGTGATGATGATAGGTGATACTGGTTCAATTTTTAATAGCCTGTACTTTCTACTCATGGCCTGTAACCAGAGGTAAAGATCAGGAGATAAAAAGAAAAAAAGAAATAGGTTTTTGCAGGCTGCTTGTTTTTCTTGGTTCAAATATTTCTGCTAAAAGAGAAATCTGAGTGTATTCAAGTAGTGCCACATTGGGGTTCTTCAGTCTTTTCACAAGAACAAGGATGAAGCTTTGTTAGCTGTATTTAGTTTCTAAAATACAGTTTCAGACTATGTCTATTTTATTTGACTTTAAAAAAAAAAGTGGTGAGATCTAGTAATACTTCAAAAGGTAATTGCAGAATGGCATATTTTTTCCTAGCAAATACCATGAAATTGCTACATCTTTAATGACACTTAATAGTCACAGATAAAAACAAAACATGAACAACAAAAAACCCAGCTTGCTGTAATAGGATTTTTATGTATTTATTTTTAATGTCTTAGGATTTATAAAGCCACCTGAGAACTTAATGGCTGTAGAAATAATAAGGAATAGGTATTTCACAGAATCACAATGGTAGGGGTTGGAAGGGACCCCTGTGGATCTTAGGTTCAGCAAGAGCAGGTTGCACAGGAATATGTCCAGGTGCATTTTGAAAGTCTTCAGAGAAGGAGACTACAACCTCTCTGGGCAGGCTGTTCTTGTGCTCCATCACCCTCAAAGGAAAGAAATTTTTCCTTATGTTTAGGTGCAACTTGTTGTGTTCTCATTTGTGCCCATTGCCCCTTATCCTATCACTGAAATAGGACTGGCCCCATCCTTTTGACCACCTGTCCTGTAGATTATTTATAAGCATTGGCTTACAAATATTTATTTCACATAGGCTTCTTTCTCCTTTCTAAGTAATCATTGCATCAGCAGAGAAGACATTATACTGCTATTTAATTTAATGGAACTCAGTTTGCTGCTTGAATGGTATCTCATCTAGCACACTGCAAATGCAGTTTTGACTCTCTTTACTTACTGCTGTAATAAATGTGACATATTATAATAGTGGAGAGATTCCACTGTTAGTGGGTTTTTTAAAATCTTTATTTTAGATGTGCTTCATAGACTCTTTGTTTTTTTTTTTGGTGTTGTTTTTTTGTAGGAGTGTTCAGTCTTGGAGTCCCTGTAGATGCTCTTTTCTTCATTGGCAACCAGTTAGTGGCTACAAGCCACACAGGGAAAGTGGGAGTGTGGAACGCTGTGACTCAGCATTGGCAGGTGTGTTCACTTCCATTTGCCACATCACTTTTAATAAGCTGCTATGTCTTTCTAGTAAAAAGAGAATTAAATAATCGAAAAGCATGTGTGGAAAAAAAGCTTGTCACTTGCTGACTTGTGTTATAGTTTGGCTTCTTGGTAGCTGAATACTGAGCAGAATTTTTGTGAGTGGACTATTAAATTGTTTGGAGGTACTACCAAGCATGCTTTTTATAGGCTTTCAAATAGGTGTTATCTGGAGTAATAAATGTCAAGTGTGTGTATATTTAAACTTCCTTGTGAATTACTAACTTTGTAAAAATTCACAAAGATCATAGGAAATAAAAAAAATTGTGGGGAATGTTGTGATGGCAATTTTCTGTGCTGTCTGGAAGAAGAAGGAAATATCTGGGGATCTCAAAAGTTATTTTACAGTGGGAGACTCATCTTCAGCAGAAATATACATAGTGCTTTAAAGATGTCTGTCTTGTATGTGGATGCTTCTGGCTGCGCTGACTTTATTCCTGTTGTCAGAATGCATATCAGTTAGATCCTTGGGGTCTGTATGAATCTGAGAAAACAGTTGAGTGTTTCTGTGAATAACAAAGTTTGTAACGCAGCCAGATGTATATCTTCATGGCACAAAATTTGGATGCAACAAAAAGCCCAAAATAGTCTTGCATGTCTCAAGAGAGAGAATTGACCGTAAGGCTTCTAAACTATTTGCTGACTATGTTCTGATTTAACCCTTAAGTGACAGTACTGCTAAAAATAATGCAGATAATAAGTATGAGGTAGCATTGCTTCTGCAGTGCAGGGAGAGACATGGTAGTATGGCCTTGAATTAAACAAAATATTATTTAAAGTCCTATTGATGATGCCTTGCAAAATCTTCTGTTGAAAGACAACTTAATACTATGTGACAAGCTGACATTTGACAATATTTTCTAAAGGAGTAAGTCATAAGGTGTAAAAACCCTCCCTCTTTGTTTCCAGAGGGAGTCACAGAAATCTTTCTGATCTCATTAATAGCTCCTCAGTTTGACTGACTATTAGTTTGGTGAAAGCATTTCATATTGAAGAGTTGAAAATCTTTAAAAGGGGCTCATATGCCATGATGAACTACCTCCATTAGTTTTGTAAACTTTTTGCAGGTGAGAGAGCTTCTGTATACATACCTCTGATCCACAAAATCAAGACAGCACCTTGACCCTGTAGACTTTTAGATGCTGTGACTCTGTTTAGTTTCTTGGCTTTTTGCTTTTGTACTACTTCTTTAAAGTAGTCTGGAAAAAAAACCAACCCTTTAATAACCAAGTCCTGTGGCCCAGATCATCAGATGCCTTCTTTAATCATTCAGTCATCAGTTACACAGAGAAACTCCAAGTGCTTTCCAGGAACTGTTTGTTTTTAGCATTGAATCTCTGCTGAATTTTGGGTGTGATAGAGGCATAGTTCTTTAAGCAAAGAACAGAGGCAAAGTGCCTTTCCCCACCACCCTCAGGACAATATGCAGAAGCTATATACATTTTGCAGCCTCCTCTATAAGGCTAAGTGATAGGCTATAATATGTTTTAGGGGCTCACAGACAATCCTTAGGTTAGGGATGGGTACTGGTTTAGAGTGCTAGCACTGAAGTTTCTTTAGAATGCGCAGGGAAGTTTCTTTGCTTGTTTTACTTTGATCCAACAGATTAATTGTAGTTATTTTGCAAATAACTTTGCAAGTCTCTGAAGCAATCGGAAAGATAATGCTGGTCCGAGAGAAATGAGAACTTAAGCTGAAATTTCTATGAATTAGTATTCAGTGTCCTTTAAGTTGGCTAACTGAAATATATGAATTAGAGGAAAAATGTGATGACTTTGTGCATGTTTGAGTGCTCTGAATAAAATGGCTTTTGGCTTTTTCTTCCTCAGGGCTGAAGCGAAAAGTTGCTTGAGATAGCGGATCATACCCAGGATAAGCTAAACTTTTCCTTTGCTTGAGATCTCTGTCTCACCTGAGGGAATAAGAACCCCTTTTGATCCTAAAGGACAAGGAGAGGACATTCTTAATCCCTCATCTTAGGTTGTAGGCCAGTAAGTAAAGTATGACAGGACTGCCTTCCAGTTTACTTTAGTGTGGATGTGTTTTGGAAGTGGCAAACTGTAATAGACAAGAAGGTTTTTTTTCCCCTTGTAATATATCTGCTAGAGGCTGAGATCTCCATAGAGGCTGTCAGAGGGACACAAGAACTGAGGTTAAAGGAAGGCTTGGAGAGGCAACATCTAGTTCCTTTGCCCAGTAGCTTCTTAAGGATTTGTCAGAAAGGGAAGAAAGGATAGGACAGAAAGTGTGAAGTACACTCATTTTGCATAGTGGAGAAAAATTCCCTTTTGAATATATGGTTTGACTGCAACACTCTAAGCTTTGTGCCTTCACATGGAGAAGGATCTTCCAGAGTAGTTGTGCTAACTTGTCTGCAGGCTTCTGCTGAAATCCATGACTTGACATCTGGTTTGGTAGAGGAACATGATCTACCAGCAGTATTTAAAGAGTGCCACTGTATGTGGGAGTGCATGCACAACAGCTTCAGACCAGTACCAAACTCAGATGTCTTCAACAAAATGTACCAAAAATGTCCAAAAAGTGAGGAAGTAGCAACCTAACTTACTTTTTTTTTCCTTTCTGTTTACCTTAGGTTCAGGATGTTGTTCCTATCACAAGCTATGATACTGCTGGGTCTTTTCTGCTGCTGGGCTGTAACAATGGCTCTATCTACTACATAGGTAAGAAATAGGAACAGGGTGGAATAAGTATTAGGTGGTACTGAGCAGCTTTGCTCTTGAACTCATGAGCTGGTCTAAGTTACATCAGAACATCTCTGTCTATTCAAAGTAATAAGCAAATGTCTCTTCCCCACAGACATGCAGAAGTTTCCATTGCGAATGAAAGACAATGATCTTCTAGTGACAGAATTGTACCATGATCCCTCCAATGATGCTATAACGGCGCTCAGTGTCTACCTCACCCCTAAAACAAGTCAGTATTCTATCACTCTCTCTTCAGTGAGAATCTGATACAGATGAAGGTTTTTTCTTTTTTCTAAATGGACTTTTTCTATTGCTGCATAACAGGGCTAACGCAGACAAGGTAGTCCTTGATCATAGAATCCTAGAATGGTTTGGGTTGGAAGGGACCTCTGGAGCTCATCTAGTCCAACCCCCCTGNTTTGCTCATGTGCAGCTTCTTGTCCACCAGCACTCCCAAGTCCTTTTCTGCAGGGCTGCTCTCCATCATCTCATCCCCTAGCCTGGATTGATGTCAACGGTGATGTTTTTCTTCATTTAATCATATTCAAATGAATGATGAGCACTAGGCGTAACTACTTCCCCTTACGTCTGTACATATGTATAAATAGGTACTTGTATTTACATCTGTGTGTGCTTGTACATCATGCATTATAGATGAATGTATAACGTAATAACATAATGCTATCTTTTAAATTTAAACACACAAAACCCCCACAAACAGAGAAAAACTCCAAAACTCCCAAACTAGAAAGTGGTTACTTGTATAACTATACCACCATGACCTTTGTAACTATAGTACTCCCTGCTCTTACCTTGCTTTTCCATTTGCCACCCACTAAGGCAGAAAAATAAATTGTGTATGGCACATGTTGACCATATCACTGTGAGGAGTGCCAAAATACCTGGCCATATGACTTTATTCATCTCTCCTTTCACTTCCAAGAGGTAGGAGAGAATGGGAGAAAAGGCTATTATTAAGACAGTGTTGAATGTAGTATGGAATTAAACGTTGGGTATTTTTGTGGTGAAATGTTCCTTCAGTTCATGGGAAAATTAGTAAAGTGTTTAAAATAAATACCTATCTTACTGTGAAAGCTTGGAAATACTATTTACTGATTCCTTGACTGGCCCCAGTTAAGACAAGCTTTCATTCCTGGAAGGACCAACTGTGTTCTTGCTTGCTTTAGGTGTAAGTGGAAATTGGATTGAGATTGCATATGGCACCAGCTCTGGAGCAGTGAGGGTGATTGTACAGCACCCTGAAACAGTTGGGTCTGGGCCTCAGCTCTTTCAGACCTTCACAGTCCATCGAAGTCCTGTTACAAAGATCATGCTCTCAGAGAAACACCTTGTGTCAGGTAATCTTTTCTGTGCATAAACTTGTACTCGCGGTTCTCCCCTCCTCCTGAGCAATGAGTATTTGTTGTATGTATCACTGTATAACTTGCATTGCTCCCACATGTAATAGAAACGAGTTGGACAGGTTTAGGGGTGAGGGAGGAGCTAGACTGACTTGGATCCTCTTTCTTAAAGTAAGCATTTTTTTCAAAGTCTTTAGCAGTTGAAAGGTTTAGGTTTTATTTGACCAGATACGGAAACAACTAACTCTTTCCATTGTGTCTTGTTCCAAGTCTACCATTTGTGGAAATAAAAAAGTTTGTAAACAAACGTACCCTTGACAAGTCTTACTGTTGTGGGCAGGTCCTTTAGGGCTTGTCTTCTTTTAACAGCCTCTCAGGAGCTTTCTGGGTTGCAGCAAAATGTGCACCATCTCCTCTTGGGCTGTAAAAAAGCATTCGCATGGCTTCAAAGGGCTGTCGTTCTTCTTTGCTCAGCAGTCTCCCAGTGTTTATGCTATCCTGTTTGTCCTATCTTTTGCTTGGGAAAATATCTTGCTTTCAAGAAAGATGCAATTGCTCCTCCTCGTGTAAGAATCCTACACGCAGAATCCAGCAACCAGTGCATGGCAGGGAACAGATTTACTTTCTGCTGCTATCCCAATTTTTTCACAACAGGAACGGGAAACGTGATATCTAGTTATACTGCAAGAAGCCCAGAGGTCTTCTGTTCCCTTGCAACTTGGTGCTAAACCCTCAGTGCTAGGAAAGGTCACATCTGTATGTAGAAAACTAAGTAAATGATGAATGAAATAGAAGAGCCCTATTGTGTGATGAGGATTCTGCTGCCAGGCTGCTCCCATGACATGTCTTGTCCTAGCATCTGCACACAGAGGACTGAAGTCGTGCTGTAGGCTACTGCTGCTGACTCAGTCAGACCTTAACATTATGTTCCCCCTACCTCAGTTTGTGTCTTCAATTACTGAGGGAAGAGACAAAACTAATAAAAAATGGGCCATCAGCAACAATTTGTAGATTATTCATAGAATCGTTTGGGTTGGAAGGGACCTCTGGAGGTCATCTAGTCCAACCCCCCTGCAGTGGGCAGGGACATCCCCATCTAGATCAGGTTGCCCAGAGCCCTGGCAAGCCTCACCTGCAATGCCTCCAGGGATGGGAACTCAACCACCTCCCNAGGACCCTGCACTTGGTCTTGTTGAAACTCATGAGGTTCCCCTGGGCCCACCTCTCCAGCTTGTCCAGGTCCTTCTGGATGACATCTCACCCCTCCAACTTATCCCCAGCACCCCATAGCTTGGTGTCATCTGCACACTTGCTGCTGGTGCACTCAATGCTGCTGGCGATATCATTTATACAAATATTAAACAGTACAGGTCCCAGTATTGTTGTTAGATAATTGTTTGGAGATGCTTTGTGACCTGACATTGACTGAATTCTGGTTGATGGCTCAATCTTGAAAAACTCTCATAGAGAAATCATTAAAGTTTGTCTCAAAATTTTTGACATCCCTTGTCAATGTTATTGTACATCTTTTTCCTTTCTAGTTTGTGCTGATAACAACCATGTACGGACATGGACTGTGACTCGGTTCCGGGGCATGATTTCAACTCAGCCAGGCTCAACACCTCTTGCATCATTCAAAATCTTGTCCCTTGAGGAAGCAGAGAGTCACGGGAGTTACTGTTCTGGAAATGACATTGGTAGGATGCCTGTGCAATGTGCTATGCTGAGCCTATACACTCACTGGTCTCTTAAAGGTTTAACAGACCTTCAACCTTATAACGTGCAAGTCAGTCAGTTGATGGGTGTAAGCTCTTGTATGCTGCTCTCCCTTTGAACAGATGGCAGGGATCCATAAGATTCACAGAATATTCATGGCTGGAAATGACCGCTCAGATCACTGAGCACAACCAAAAAAAACCAAAAACCAAACAAACCACACAACCCATGCCCTCACTAGAGCATGTCCTGGAGCACCACATCTACACGTTTCTTAAACACCTCCAGGGATGGAGACTCAAGCACCTCCCTGGGAAGGCTGTGCCAGTGCCTCACCACTCTTTCTGGAAAGAATTTCCTCCTAATTTCCAATCTAACCCCACCCTGTCTCAACTTCAGACCATTCCCTCTGCTTCTGTCATTAGTTACTAAAGAGAAGAGGATAACACCCACCTCTCTACAACCTCCTTTCAGGTAGTTCTAGAGGGCAATGAGGAATTCACCTGGAAATACTATTTAGGCTATATAGAGTGAAATACACATGAAGAGCTTACTCTGAAGGTGAGAAAAAAGGAGGAAAAACTTTTGAACACAGATACTATTCCTCTTCCTTGAGCAAACCGATAAAACATTTCACTTTTGGTTTTAAGTAGAGAATGACAGGAAGTGCAGGGGACTGTATTAAAGCAGATGAGTATAGCAAGGTTTGGCTCTCCTGGAAGCTCCAGTTCACTCTTCAGGCAGAGTTAAATGATGCACATGTGAAAAAATTCTTAAATGAAATTGAATTGTGGCAAAGCTTATTGAAACCTTGAAACTGCAGAAGCAAGTTATGCTAGCACATTGCTATAGCAAGGTACTGAAGGAATACATGTCAGTGAATATGGTATGTGATACTACGTGTCAGTAAATATGGGTAGACAGGTAGTCTAGATTCCTTTGTAGTCTGAGTCTGACAAATGAACTTCTGATGAATAGGATGCCCTGTGATCCCAGGGCAGGATGGGAACAATACTATACCAACAAATCTGATTAAGCTTTTGGACATCTAGGATCTGCAAAATAAAGTACTTATTGTTATTAAAGAGGTCTAATGTAGGATTTGTACTGACATAGTAATTCTTCCAGGAACATGCAGGAAACTCAAGAATAGGTGTAATTTAAAGCAAAAGAATATGAAAGATTTGTATCTGTAGAGGCTTCTAACTATGGAATGGCTTTTTCTATCTGTTATTCATCCTTGATTCCCTGGTCCTGATGATGTAGAATTGCAGTGGTCATACTGACATGAGATTGAGTCTTCAGGACTGTATGGGGAAGTGGGTGAGGAGGGGGGAAATTAGGGATTCTTATTTATTTATTTATTTATTTATCTTCCTCTAGGACCCTTTGGTGAACGTGATGATCAACAGGTTTTTATCCAAAAAGTTGTTCCCATCACTAATAAGCTGTTTGTAAGGCTGTCTTCAACTGGGAAAAGGTACCTTTATGTTCAGGTTTTTAAGTGGGAAAGGAATGTGTCTGTTCATGTGGCATAGTCTCCCATGGCTTGGAGATGCATAGCAAGCTTCTAATGTGCTTGACAGCTCTGGCTGACCTCTAGTTTGTGTGTTAGTAATGGAACTGTACTTAATGATCTGCTATAACTTAGAAGCCAAATGGCATTTTGAAAAATGTAGTATTAGAGGCTCAATTCATGATGGCTTGCCTGATGAGCTCACAAAACAAACATTTTTGTGCCTCTACAGTTTTGGCAACTTAGGGTTTCTCTTCCTGTAGGATCTGTGAGATCCAGGCAGTTGACTGCACTACTATCTCATCATTTACTGTGCGAGAATGTGAAGGATCCAGCAGAATGGGGTCCCGGCCACGCCGTTATCTTTTCACTGGGCATTCAAATGGAAGTATCCAGATGTGGGACCTGACCACAGCTATGGATATGGTTAATAAGAGTGAAGACAAAGGTTAGTTGGTTATGCCAGGACTGTGATGTGGTTCTTTTTATCTCCTCACATGTACATGACTGTGGTAAATGGACTTGGGCACTAATAGCTCTCTCTTGCAGATGTTGGCGGTCCCACAGAGGAAGAGCTGCTCAAGTTACTTGACCAATGTGACTTGAGTACGTCTCGCTGTGCCACACCCAACATCAGTCCTGCCACCTCAGTTGTTCAGCCAAACCGGCTTCGGGAATCTAATTCCAGGTAAGCCACTAAAGGTGGCACCACTTGCAGACACAAAGGGTTTTACCCTTCAGGTAGGCAAAGAGGAATTATTTGAATGCTGTAGCTGAGCCCCTGAATTCATGCCCCAAGTGTCTTGAACTACACACACATACCCCTCATTTTCTATTGGTTTATATATATGTAGATTAAAGTATCCTATGAGAATCTGAAGTGGTTTGTGTGGGGGTTGTGTTGAACATGTTTTTATTTTAGTGGTACTCGCAGTGGTGGGTGGGAGCAGGGTGTGCAAAACCTAATACCTGCTCTTCTCATCCTTGGTTGTTTTTTTCTTTTTTGAAGCCTGCAATTGCAGCACCACGAAACAATGCATGAAACAGCCACCTATGGTTCTGTGAGGCCATACAGAGAAAGCCCTCTCTTGGCAAGAGCAAGGCGGACAGAGAGCTTTCACAGTTACCGTGACTTCCAGGCTTTTAACTTACCCACCAAAAGTCCAACAGAAAAGGCAGCTGCTGCAAATGGGAATTCAAGCCAGACAGAGGCCAGGAAGGTAGCAGCCGAGGGCAGTGCAGCTGAGAGAAAGGCAATCCTGACAACAGCAGTTGAAGTACGAGGCACGAGTGTGACAGATGCAGGTGGCTGTTGCAGTACAGAGGTTCACCGTTTGCCAGAGAGTTCTCTAGATCTCAAAAGAAGAGGACCAGAAGAGGAGAGTGAAGGCAAAGCAGAAAACAAAAAGAAAATGGGATTTGAAGGAGCTGGCTTCCTGGGAAGGAAGAAAGTGCCCCTCCTGGCCTCTGTACCAGTACTTGCTGAAGGTGGGCCTGAATTACCTGGTGCAGCTTCTCCATCACCTACAAAGACAGCTGCTTCACCGCGTCACCGGAAGAATGACTTATCCTGCCAAGACTATGGCTTGTGAAAATGTGACTGGTGGCAAAGATGAGGGGCAGGTGCCCTCTGGCATAACATTAGGTTTTGTGGGTTGTTTCTTGAAATGAGACTTTGTGCTGATACCCAAAATGAAAATTGTATGGTTATGAGAGAGTACCTGGCTGCTGCCGAATCTTTGAAGATTTGTCCACATCAATGTGTGGCTTTGTTCTTCTCCAAAATGTAGTACGGTACTTGGTCCAAAATCTTGTTGTGCATTCTTGCGTAAACATGGTCAGGCATGTGATATGTTGTGATTATTTTTGTTTTGAGGGTGAGGAAGGTGCTAAAGGAATACTTGGCTGCCCAGTGGAAGATGCCTTTTACACACAGCCACACATGGCTCTACAGAGCTTCTGCTGTCTTGGCTGGATTTTGCCTAATTCACAGGGCTGCCTCTGTACTCGTATTTTGTGAATGGGATCCTTGCTCTGTATGCTGCTGTCTGAAATTTGAAATGTTTTGTGCAGGTTAAGAAGGAAACTATTAAAAATAGCATATTATTTTGCCTCTTAGTCCAAATAAATTGCCAGAGGAGTGTTGCTTGTGCTTCCTGAAAATGTGTGGTATCACGTGATGGGTTTTGCTGATTGTGACTGAGAGCATGCGTAAAACTATGCTTGGCAGAATACAAAGAGCTGGCAGTCCCTTGAGGCCTTCCTTGTCACTTTCTCTGGAAAAAGGACAGAGATGAATATGGGAGTAGGTTTACTGTCATGGTATAATAATTCTCAATTACAAGTGCCTTGATGTGATATTGCCTACCTGTCTTGCACTAGCTGCATTCTGTTTGCTCCTAGTTTACTATGGGTGGTGAACAAGTTGTATTGCCTGTAGATTCATAATATATAAGCAGAAGGGAAGGCTGTGACAGTATGTGTTTAATAGGGAGTGGGTTAGGAGGTTTTCTACCTCTGGAGTTAATTAATGGCCTTTTTTTTATTTTTTTTTGTATATTTGAGCTGAGAGGGTGGGAAGAGGGAGGGAGAGGACACAAAGTTTAAAGTAACTCCATAAGAATTCCTTCATTTGCTGTTTATTCACCTGTGCATGAACACAATTTTGTGGTGGAGCTTTGTCAGGCCACGAAAAGACATGGCTATCCTGTCACAAAGGCCCCTTTTAGCAACATGCTGCTTTTTTGGACAGGCAAAAGACACTTCCTTACCAAACGTGCTGTCCCCCCCTCCCACCCCTCCCACCCTCTCAACTGTGGAAGTTGGCTCTTTGGAAGAACCAAAGATGAGAACCTCTACCTTCACAGTCTTCTACTACTGTATGACTTAGGGATTTTCAAACTGTTCTCTTACCTTTCTGAGGTGTCAGTGCTAACACAGTTTTTACAATGAAGTTAAAGAGAAGGTGAAAAAAAAAAGGCCAACTTACACCCCCCCCACCCCATCCCCTCCCAAATGAACAGTTTTATCCTTTAACTAGTGGGCTTGGGGTGGGGAAATAGCAGCTCTATCCCATGCCCCCACGTCCATGCAGGCTGCTTTTGGCAAGTTACCCACTTTCCATTTTCTAGAGAAGGTGGTTGTGTTCTTCAGAGGTGGGTGTCAGTGAATGTGGTGTGCTCCTTGGTGACAGTGCTGAAGCCTTTGATGACATTGACAAGATCTTCTTCATCTACATACTGCAGGGGGGCAAAAAGCATGTAAGCTGAAGCTGTACCAGACTAAAGGAGATCTTGTTCCTTCATTTTTCTTTCTCCTCCCCCACTAAAAATGGTTCTGAAATAGTCAGATCTAAACAAGCACCTTTCTATCTCTCTGTGTGTTTTCTCATTTTTCCCCATCCTAGCATTCAAGCATCTAAATCTAAAACAACTAGATTTTCATAGTAAGTAGTATTCATTTGCAAGATAGACAAAATGAGTGAGCAAAACTTTGAGACAGTGCTAACCTTACTCAATGTAATAAAGGGAAGATCTGAGTGAAAAGTGTGGGAGATTTATGTGTGAGAGGCACTAGCAACATGCCAGCAGAGGCAGTTAGGTTTAGGGAAGTGTAAAACAATGTACAGAAGGTAGATAGAAGAGCCCAGCTTTGTATATACAGCAGCTGATTTTAAAAAGCAGCTGAGCTCAGGCTGTCAGGGCTGTTTGCCACCAAAAGTGAGAGGAAGTTTTTGTTCTCCTGCTTCTACCATTTCTGAAACTCACTGGGCTATTCTGTATATCAATTCTAATATACCAACATCCAGCACAGGTATAGGGAATTTGCAAGCTAAACCAAGTCATGATGGCAGCACAAGATAAGCAGACAGGGCAAGAGCTTCCTCTTTTAGTATTAAGAACCTGTTCTTTTGACTAATGAGATCATAAAAAAGAATACTCTAGGGGGGCTGTTAGTCCCCAAGGAATTAAATCATGAGGATGTGATAGTTCTGAGAAAATGACTCAAGGCTCAGTTGCAATATCCCTGGCTGGGGAAATCCATGAGCTGCAGATCAGTGCCGATTAATGTGGACCTATAAGGGTTTTGCCTAGAGCTGATTATTACTAGGTTGTTTCTTCAACCTTGTCAGCTTCCTTGGTCTTGCTGTTAGAGTCTACACAGTCATGGCAGCAATGGTAGCAACAACCAGTCCCACTCTCCCTGACTGTGGCATGCCTACAGGTTCCAGCCTTTCTAGCTGTTTGGTGTACTGAAGGTGAGAGCTCAAGGAAGCTGTGTGGATTTGTGCAAGATGATCCTTCTGCTGTTCAGTTTACATTTGGACAAGATCCACTCGACAATAGCTACATCGTTCCATTTAACTTTGTTACTGCTTCACCTGCCCTTCACCCCCATCTGCCCCCTTTTGAGGGCCCTTATTAGTCAGCTTTTTCTGGGAGCAAACACATCTTGCTGGCCCATGAACACCTTCCCATGCATTTGCTTAGGGAAGGGTGGAAGCCAGAGGGTGGAGGTTAAAAAGCCTGTTTCCTGGTGAAAAAGAGGAAGGGAAGTTGCCACTGTCCTTGACTTGAGAATCGTATCTTTTTATTATGCCTGTGTTCAGGGCCATCTTGGTGCCACTGGCCAAGCTTGTCCTTTCCTGTATTAAAAGACACTCTACCTGCCCCTTCAACCTCTTCTAGTCCCATGTGGGCAGAGTTTGAAGTCATTTGGCACAAAAGCCAGAAGAATCCTAGAATGTTGGGGATTGGAAGGGACCTTCCAACATGAGTCCTTACCAAGCCACGACCAGCGGTGCGATGATTGCGAATGATGGCATCCCAAGGCGATTCCTCAACAAAAGACTTCTTGTCATAGAGGTCAAGCAGCTGGCTGACACTACGATGAAGAGAGGCTTGGGAATATGTGCGACTTAGCTGGCTCTGACTCAGTCTCCTTGCCCCAGATATAATATGGACACTGCGGTTGCTCATGGGAGAACCAGCTCCTGGAATTTTCGTATCTGCTAGCCCCTAGGAGGAAGACAAAAACTAATAAATCAAAAATAAAGGGCATGGTCTCCAACACTTGATCTAAACAAAACCAAAGCAGGAGTGGAAAAGAACAGAGAAACCCATGCTTTAAAAATCATGCACTGTTATCAACAGAAGAGAAAAAAAAGTAATGGACCTTTCCCTGTGGTTGGAAAATCATATCATTAAAAAATAAAAATCTCAATCCTGTAAAACAGGACTGTCCCTGTTTTTCTGTATTGAGATTTTGGGGTTTTTTTAACTCTCTCTAGGTTTTTTTGTGTTTTTTTTTTTTTAATAGCCAACAGGCAGAGGTCCAAAGATTATTGACTAGCAGAATGATAGCCCAGACTTGCACAGCAAGGGGATGTTAGCAGACATTTTTCAGTTAGTATGACTAGGGAAAAGATGTTCACCCATTAGGAGAAACATGCAATGGGTTCTTTGGATAATCTGGCACATTATACCGTGCAACTCTGCAAGCTAACAACTCTACCTCAAAGTGCATTGTGTAACTTTTGAGAGTGACACTGCTTGATGAATCAGACGTGTTAGCAATGGTCTCAAACTGAACATGAAAGAGAGGGAGGAAAAGGATTAGGGCATGGCAAGGTACAATGCAGGTGAATTATCTGCAGCTCCGTGAAGGGTAGCAATGGAGCAGGACATGGGGGAGTAGGGGAATTGGCAAAGATTAGGCACTATTTAACTTTGAACTGGTCATAAAAAGTACTGCATGGGCAGCCAGCATTGCTTGCCACATGACCTCATTTACAACTGTCAAACACAAGTAGTGGTGCTGCTACAGAGAAGCTCTATCCTGATGTCTAGATAAGTCCTTCAACTAATGCATTGTAGAATCTTCTTTTCGCTGAAGTCCATAAGCTTCTGCAATAAAAGAAAAAAAAAGAGGGGGACAGAAGCATGGAAAGAAATTGTGTAGGCATGCCAACAGCAATGACATTTTAAAGTCAAGAGAAACAGCACATGACAGACTGTAGAGGAAAAGGAATCAAAACCATGAGACCAAAAAAAAAAAAGTTTCTTATGCTCTTAGCCTTTGCCAGGAGAAGGGGCACACTGGAAATCCCATTGTTTCCAAGAGCTCCTTCATTGAGGCACAGATGCAGCTTCCTGGCACTGAGACAAGAAGGAACAGAATGCGTGAAGGATGCAGGAGTCACTATCCTGCTTGATGGCACTCACAGGAAAAAGAAGCTGAGAAGTGACAAGAAGAATCATTTCACGGCCTGTGCCTGGGAAGAAGCATGGAAATGGAAGGGACTGCTGCTCTCTTTCTGAGTCTTGTAACAATTGCCATATTCCTTTGGTCATGCTTTTCCTCAAAGGGTAGGAAGTAGCACTACTACTCTGCTACATGGTGGAACATGTTCTTTAACCATTTCTTTTTTTTTACAAAATTACAATTTGTCATAATAGAAATGATACAAAGCCTTTCTCTTTCTCACTCCCCATCAGTCCTCTCAGCTCTCCAGTGGTCCCACTGTGGCACAAACACACACACACACACACACATTTTGTGAAGGTCCCTAGATTTAGCCTGGTTGCACTAATGCTACTCCAAACCTTCCTGGCTTGTTGCTCAACCTAGAGCAGTCCAGGTGGATGGTGTGTCAATACTAGAAAGAAATAGAGTCTCTCCCTAAATCCTGCTTTTTGCAGGCACATTTCATGGCTACCTGACAAAGACTGTCAGATTGATCCTGGTAAGCCAGAACAGGTAGTTGGGAACACGTGACATGCTCCTCTGAAAAACACATTTTATTACCTACCTTCTCACAGCATGCCAAGGCCTTTTCAGCTCTATTGCAGGTGTCAGCTAACATCAGGTGACATCAGTGGCTTTGCATTGTCTGTGACTCCAGATCCAAAGCTTTTCTTGGGCACCAGAAGCATTTCAGGGTCTGTAGACCAGGAGCATTAGGAATCTTTTTGGACTGAGCCCCTGTAGCCCAGCTCTCTGCCTTCATAGGTTCACTAGAGAGCCCTTTTCCTACACTGAATAACCTTCATTTGGCAACCAAGGGTGTAACAAATGGTGGAAGGAGGAAGAAAAACTCTGTGTGGGTAGATAGAAGTCTAACACAATGGACACAGAACATGGCATTTTAGCACACGTACCGGATGGGTTTCACCCGATGAGTACACACTCATTGGTGATGTTCTTTTCTGCAGTGGAACTAAAGGAGGTCTGTCTCGTGCATAGGGTTGTTTGTGGACTTTCCTTTGAAGAATTAATGAAAGAAGAATAGCCAGGAGGATCAAACCTAGAACTACCATCAACACTGCAAACCACAACTCATTGTAGAATTTTGCACGTTTGGACTCTGCTTTGTCCTTCTCTCCAGGTGTTGTCAAGATCAGACCTGTAAAAACGATAAGAGATGAGGGTAGAAAGGGAATGTTATTTCAGAAAGTCTTTAACAATACACTATCTCTTTCCTTGCAAATAAATTAAGCAGAAATTTAAGGAATTTTGTCATCATGTGGTTATTTGCACTTATGTTCAAGGTGGCATAATGGTTCAGCGTGCTAGCAGGCTATAATAAAAAGCTTACTACCCTCAAGAGACCCTGCTTAAAGTTCTGACACTGCTGCTTAGGCTGGAAATCACCACTGCATCAGCAGCTCTTGAGAAAAGAGGCGGTGGAGGTGGAATGGAAGGGGGGGGGAAAGGTTCTCCAAGTAACCTTGAAGAGTGGCAATGACTACAGTAATTTCAGAGCAGTACAGACAGAGGATATTCTCTCTAGCACTGTGTAGAGGCAGGCCTGTACAGTTAGAAACAGGGAGGAAGACTTCATCAAAATGAGTCATAAATTAATACAAAAGCAAACAATAGGAAACATTTTATTCCTCCTTCCTCCACCAGTAGGAAAAAAACAGCCACTTGGTTGGCTTTGCTCAGACACAACACAAGCCTAAGAAATCTCAGTGACAGAAGCTCCTGGTTAGTTGCAGTCCTTCATGTATATCCAGACTTTTGGCTAAGGAATTCCCTTCATCTTCTCCTGCAAGCTTCCTCTAGAGGTTGTCTATGGTGCTTATTGAGTTTGCAGTACATTCTTGTTACAAAAAGCAACCAAAAGAAGAAAGGAGCAGAGTGTGGAAGGTGATGGATGTTGAGCAACTGGGAATATTTTATAATGCCTTTACAGCAGCCTCGCCTGAAATTCTGCAGGAGGATAGAGTGAGAGCATGAAAAGGGGTATAAGGGAAATGTAAACAGTAATTGCAAAGACAAGGTCCATATATTTTAAGAAGCTGAACAAGATGCAACTCAAAAATAAATAAATAAATAAATAAATTAAAACCACTGTGGCAGTTAGAAACGGTTCAAGCTTAGCTTTGCTTCCTAGAAAACTAAGGAGTTGAAAAACCTGAAACTTTTTACGAGTAGGAATCTACTACTAAATGACAGGGATGTGTCACCACATCTCTCTTGCTGCCACAAAACAGGCAAAGGCTTGATGGAGAGAAGGCAAAGAGCAGGTGTATAAACTAGGTGCTGCCAGTATCTCATCTGACATTCTAATAAACTGTTCAGGGGAACACATCCTGGGTGAAACTGCAGACAATGCCTGGTTGGTCATATGAAAGGAGCAGGCAAATACCCCTTGCTGAGCTGGGTGGGATGCAGGAGAAGGAACAACTGAGGAGAACATGGAAGGACAGGATTAGAATTTAAAATAATCTTAATTTTGAAATAAAATCTGGAAGAGAACAGGTTCTATTCAGCAGAAAAATTATCTACATTTTGGAGCAATATATTTATGTAAAAATAAAATTAAAAAAAATGACATGTCTGGAGAGAGGAACTGAAGCTGATCATGCTCATGATTCTATGATATAAAGGAACAGAAATTTATCCATGGCAGAAAAAGGCACATTACCTACATAGCTTATACTCTAAGCTACTAAGGAATCCCCTGATCTTGCAAGGAGATGCTATCCTGTCTGACATGCACCACAGGTCAAATTTCCACAGCAAATACATAAAATGAATAGGTGCTAGGTAGTTCATGTATTTACCAACTCCATCTCCAGCACTGTACTTGATGACTGGTGTCACAGCACTCCCTTCATCAGTGGTGCAGGTCACTTGAAACAAAAAGGCTGAGGAAAAAAGTTTAGAAAATACTGTCAGCAGGAGAAATGAAAAATTCTGTAGGTGCAGATTTTTCACCATGATCCACCAGCAGAGACAGCCTGGTCTGTGAAAAGCTGAGGCAGGCAGAGCACATAAACCATCATAACCCACCTGAGTCCCAGAGCACAGCCTCATAATCTCTTATACATGGGTATTGAACTTTAGCCTGAGGAAGAGGAGACTCAGGGGAGACCTTATCACCCTCTACAACTACCTGAAGGGAAGTTGTAGTCAGGTAGGGGTTGGGCTCTTCTCCATGGCAGCTAGTGACAGGACAAGAGGCCATGGCTTGAAGCTGCAGCAGGGGAGGGTTAGACTGGACATTAGGAAGCACTTCCTCACGCAGAGGGTGATTGGGCTCTGGAATAGGCTGCCCAGGGAGGTGGTGGAGTCACCATCCCTGGAGGTGTTTAAGAGAAGATTGGATGTGGCACTGAGTGGCATGGTTTAGATGTTGTGGTGTATTGGGTCATAGGCTGCACTTGATGATCCTGGGGGTCTGTTCCAGCCTTGGGGATTCTGTGATTCTGTGTGAAACTCTGAACCATGGCAGACCATAAGGCAGTCATGACTACCATGTTGCTACAGTTATGTTCCTCTCACAAGTCAGTTCTTCCTGGTAATTGTCAACTTGCAATTCATTAATCACTTTGCCCCAAATCATTCATATTCCATTCATGGGTGATACAAACATGCTAAGAACATTTGAGTGAAAAAAACCCAACTATTAGCATCATTGCAGTAATCAGGAAGGTAAAAAATAAATAACAACATCTTTTGATATACAAACCACACAATGCCTTAAAACCAGAAAACATTTTTGTTCCTTTTCTTTTTTACCTCTGCTAACAGTTTCCTTCTAATTTAAAAATTGCAGATTTTAAAAACTGCCTTTCAAACCACGGCTAAAAACAAGAGCTATTGACCTAATTTGACTCAAAGGAAAATTCAGGCTCCAGTCTTCTCTGAAGCTGAAGATTTCCATGCATTTCCCAGGGTGTAGCCCTGAAGGAAGGAATTGCAATGCAGCTCCAGAACTTGGGAAAGGCTAATCCAAGGAGACAGAGCAGCCTTGCCCAGTCAGGTACAATGTTTAAGAGACAGCTTAGCTCCAAGGAATTTTGTTTAAAGCATCTCCTTAGATGTGTCACAGAATCACAGAATCACCAAGGCTGGAAAAGACCCCCAGGATCATCAAGTGCAGCCTATGACCCAATACACCACAACATCTAAACCATGCCACTCAGTGCCACATCCAATCTTCTCTTAAACACCTCCAGGGATGGTGACTCCACCACCTCCCTGGGCAGCCTATTCCAGAGCCCAATCACCCTCTGCGTGAGGAAGTGCTTCCTAATGTCCAGTCTAACCCTCCCCTGCTGCAGCTTCAAGCCATGGCCTCTTGTCCTGTCACTAGCTGCCATGGAGAAGAGCCCAACCCCTACCTGACTACAACTTCCCTTCAGGTAGTTGTAGAGGGTGATAAGGTCTCCCCTGAGTCTCCTCTTCTTCAGGCTAAACAGTCCCAGTTCCCTCAGCCTTTCCTCATATGGCTTCCCCTCCAGCCCCTTCCCCAGTCTCGTTGCTCTCCTCTGGACCCTCTCCAGCACCTCAACATCCTTCTTGAAGTGAGGGGCCCAGAACTGGACACAGTACTCAAGGTGAGGCCTCACCAGTGCAGAGTACAGGGGGAGGATCACATCCCTAGTCCTGCTGGTCACACTATTCTTGATCCAGGCCAAGATGCCATTGGCCTTCCGTGCTGCCTGAGCACACTGCTGGCTCATGTTCAGCCGGCTATCAACCAATACTCCCAGGTCCCTCTCCGCTGAGCCACTCTCCAGCCACTCATCTCCCAGCCTGTAGCGTTGCATGGGTTTGTTGTGGCCAAAGTGTAAGACTCTGCACTTGGCCTGGTTGAATTTCATACCATTGGTCATTGCCCATTCACCTAGCCTGTCCAGGTCCCTCTGCAGAGCCTTCCTTCCTTCCAAGAGATGGACACTGCCTCCCAACTTGGTGTCATCCGCAAATTTACTGATGGTAGACTCGATCCCCTCATCCAGATCATCAATAAAGATGTTGAACAGGACTGGGCCCAGGACTGAACCCTGGGGGACACCACTGGTCACTGGACACCAGCTGGAAGTGGCACCATTCACTGTAGTGCCTGTAGTACACTCTTGTGCACTTAGCTAGGGATGCCTATGGAGAGTTTTTCTTAAATGTAGAATAATACTAATTTAGCTCAACAGTCTTTCCCAGAGAGAAAACAATAGGAAATTGTAACTGACTTTTGTCAGACGTCCTTGGTAAATAGAGCTCTGTGTCAAAGCCACTATAGATGCGTTGCCCACTCTCCGTTAGCGCGTACTCCTTCAGGCGTCCATTCAGCACAAAAGAGCGACTCCAGTCTAGGTGGATGGTAGATAAATTGCTGACAATGGAGAAGGGAGCTGTGTACCGAGGTGCTGCAAAAGAAGGAAAAAAAGCTCATTTCTAGCCAACAGGCATGACTGAGTTATACAGCACAGAAGAAGAGATTCTGCATGATACAATTCTCCGATACATGCACTTCCTCTCTCTCTCATATACATGTGTATAAGCAGGGAGGATAGAAGGGGAAAAGAGAAAGTTGGTGAGAAAGCAGAAATAGTTCATATCTTTAAAATAAAGACGTAGAACTCCCTTCCTTTGCCTTTGTGTATGTAGTACAGACACTAAAACCATATCATTAAATTCCAGCTTAAAGTGGGGGATAGCGAGGGACAGGAGGTTGTACAAGTTCAGATACCCCATTCCAGGCTGTGGAGAAATTGCCCAAGATCATCTTTTAACACATGCACATACATGAAAACATGTTTCAGAAAAGCAAGGCCAGCAAGGCAGAAAGAAACCCAGAACTCACTTCAGGGAGGAAGAGTTCATCAGCTGGTCTCAAAAGCTTGCTGACAAAAGACTTCATATAAGTTTGAGGTGGTTCTTTCTTGTGGATTTGTCATAAAGCCATGTGCTCAGTATATGCTAGTTTGTTCTTGTCCAGCTGCACTTTGTTGCTAATTGCCCACTGTCATTAATGCAAGCCTTCCTCCAGGCAAGAGGAAGGAGACATTCAGAGTGACCCAAGAAACCATGTGTGAAGAAATCAGCAAGGCAAGAAATGCAAGACTGAAAAAAGAGGGCTGTGGATCCACTGAGCAGGGGTTAAAAAATGGCTTTCAAACCCTTATATTCCATATGTCTCACCAGTTCATTATGAATTTTCTCCATTTAGAAGTTTAACATCATGTTCCAGCTTTTTAGTTTGCAATTTCATAAAACACAGCTTTAGAGATAAAGACCTTTTTCTTCTTTTTCAGTGGTGATATTGAAGAAAATCTGGGGCTGTTCCACCTGAAATGTTCAGTTAAGGATGTAGCAGATACATGTTCAGCAATTACTAGGCAGAACTACCAAATGATGCAAAAGGAGTTTTTAGAAAGGTGATTATGAAATACTGACAGGAAACTGTATGATAAAAAGTGCACATCCTCTTTGGCCTGACCTGGCAGGCTGAGATGAAATGCCCATCTCATCTGTTATGGAATGACTCTGGCTACAGCACTACAGATCATTTTAATAAAAGCTGATGTTAGACTGCTGCAAATTCAGTTTTGATGGCAAAATCTATTCTGACTGTAGGGATTGTTCCGGCATGTGTGATTTTCATGAAGACCACTCCATGGCCTTAAAGAATGGCCTGTGGTGGTTAGTTACACAGCAACAAATTCTTACTTCATTGTCAACAATGATCCAATCATTCAGATGACATCCAAGGAAAACTCTCATGCGCCTTGGCAGAATTAAGACATAAGATTCTTTCTGAAAAGAATCACCAGGTCTCTTTCAAGATCTCCACTTTTGCCAGGGATTATTAATGGCAGTGTATTTAGCACTGGACATCACCCTTTTTTACACAATCCTTGAAATTTTATGTTCTTCAGCTTTGCTGCCCATTTTTTGGTAAAATAAAAGGAAGAGGATATGATATCAGACAATGAGCAAAGGAATATTTTTGAAAGAATGATCAGTCAAGCTCCAGAAGAGAATTTCAATGAGAGGACAGCAGAGGCACAGTGGCTGAGGACATGGGAGAGAAGGTTTATGGAGACATCATCTTTGACACAGGTGAAGAAGTCATTTGGCACAGTGCAGCCCTATGTGTCAGAAGCAGGCATCGCTGCTCAGGGAACCATTCCTCATACTCACGCTCCTTTTCAGTAGTGAAGCCAATCCATTCTGAGGCACTGCTGCCAACAGAGTTGTAAGACACAACTCGCAGGTTGTAAGTTGTGTATGGCTCCAGGTTGGACACATTGGCACTCTGTCCTTTTCCTGTATACTTCACCTCAGTTGGGCCAGGACTGCAAGCCTTCACTGCTGGCTGTAGGTTCAGGGGACAAGCCATATACACATGGAGCTCATAGCTGAGAAGAAAGTTGAGATTTTGATTAATCAAGAGCCTTGATTGAGCCCTTGTCAATCACACATTTAATCCTAATTGCTGTAAATCTGGCTGTATCTCTGGCTACCAGAGAATGGACCTGATCCTACATTTTTCCTGGAGATTTTGGCCCAAACTGTAAATTGCCTATGATTAATTGTGTTTTGTTGATGTTGATGCCTGTTACCTTGCTGCTTACTTCTGCAAATCAAGATTTGCAGATGCAGATGCAGGTGCAGGATGCAGCTGCCTCGTCACTGTCAGTTGAGCTCAAAAATTGTGGCTGTGCAGCCACAGCTGCCAGACAATTACCTCCACACACAATGGCTCATCTTTTCCACTTTCATCCTCCCCAATATCCTGCTCAGGAGAAAAGCAATTGTTGAGTGTGAACACCCCCAGATGATATTCAGGCCACAAGGGATATCACTACAAACATGGTGAAGGAGCAGCATGTCAACCAAAACCACCCAGTGCTCTTAGCCCTGTGATCCCAGCCCAAATTGTTCTGCTGTCCCCCAGCCAAGACATTCAGGTTCCATTGCGTGGCAGCTTCTACCTGGTGACAATGCCATTGGGTGACTGAGGGGCACTCCACTGGAAAGAGGCATTCCTGGAGGTCACGGTGCGTATCTGGGGGGGAGGTTGCTCTGAGGGTGGAGCTGGCTCAGTAGTGATTTGGGCCATGGGTCCTTTGCTGCAACAGTTGAAACAGGTGCAAGCCTCCACGCCAATGGAGTAGGTAGTAAAAGGTTTTAAGCCATGTATTGTCTGCTGGGTGGCAGTCCCTTCTGAGAGCTGTAAAAATTAAGAGGGAACTTGTCACAGCTTCAAGCACCACAAGTACTAAAGAAGAGTTATTGGAAGTGAATTAACTCCAGAAGAAGATGGGCACAAGGCCCTGCCTGTCCTATAAGTCAGACATTAATATAGCTGTTGTGTACTGGGAATTCTGCATTCTTTTCTCTCCCATCACAGAGTTAAAGTGCACTGTTCAAAGGAAAAGACTGTGCCATCAGTAACCTCACAGACATCTTGAGTCGAGCTGTGACCACTGTATGTTAACTTGAAAATGTCATTCTCAGGAACAGAGAAACAGAAAACCTTTAAGGACAAACTCTGAGATAAGTGGCACTGAAGCACAAAGAAATTAATGTGGAAAAACAGCTCCATGATAAGTGTTCTAGCAAATAGTCATGCATATCTCACAAGCTTCCTCCACATAAATACAGAAACAACATTGGGTGAGTGATAATGTGTCTAGTGGGTCAGTTTGCTCACACACAGGAGAATGTGCTCACTCATTTGTACCTCTAAGTTGAGGGTCAATATGGTACTTCTCCACATTCAAACTGCCATGGTGCTGGACAAACCTGTTAGGGAATTCTCCTATGCTCATCAAGGGAGACTTGGAAGTTCTAGAAAAGGAAGCAGTGCCCTCATTCCAAAACTGCTCACAGGAACTGCCACTTCACCTCATTGCTGTAGTCATTTACAGGTATAGCTTTTTAAGCCAAAGAAATAAAAATATTTAGAAAACACCAACAAGTGGCAACATCTGCTCCCATTTGGCAGCATGTGATATAGCAGAGGGCAGCAAAAAATAGCAAGGAGAGTCAAGCAAAGAAAGGAAAGCACTTGGTACGTCTTGGTGCCAGAGATGAGCCAGCAGTATGGCAGAAGTAAGGGGATGGAAGCTGAGGGTCTTGCAGGCACCAATAAGATGAACTGTCTGAATCAGACATAGGCACAGCCAATTGCACTGGAAGGAATAAATGCTTAATGTGCAACTGGTAGGCCTTAAGCTCACAGACACGACTGATGACTTGGGAATATGTCCCTAGCACTTCCAAGCTGACCAAGATGGGATAAGGGCAAAACCCCATACAAATATTTAATAGCTTGTAAAAACCAAACAGGTAGTGTTACAGACAAAAAGTCTTCAAGTATTTTGCACTGATTTGGCAGTAACTGTATCAGGCACTTTCCACAGCCCTGGCCTTTCCCCACATCTCCCTGTTTTACAACTTTTATGAAGCCCTGCATGTTTCCTAAGCTGAGACCAGTCATCTCTAGACATCCTAATGGTACCTAGGCTGAGACACCAACACAGAAGTTGCTTGGCTACTTGCACTGTTCTTCAGTGCTTTACTGTAAAATATTTCTTACCAACAAGAAAGCTTTTAAGTGAAGCTCATCTATAGTACTTTCACCTGAACTTCAAATCCATAGGCTATCCAAAGCACACAATCATCTCCTCATGGCTGCAATTTCCACCTGTACCCTTTGGACTAGTTGTCTGGAAGCGTTTCATTTGGATGGTTAGGTGCCCCTGAACAACAGTGCTTCCCATCACATTGTCACAGCATATCACCATGTCAGAAGTGTTTAATGATGAGCTTAGTTCCTCAAGAAGCATCTTTAGAAGAGTGAAAACCCTGATGGTGCTTTAGCCTGAAGACAGCATTGCAGAACAGTTAACAATGGGAGCTCAGGAGAGGAAGAGAGTCTGTAACCAACAGTAGCAGCTTGTAAGAAAAAAATTGTTAAAGCTAGAAAACACAAGCTCAAATGGAAGTACAGAAACAGTGCTAACAATACTCACCACCACATCACTCCCTCTAGTATCATTAGAAAACAGCCTGTAGATACTGACCACCCCATTCGGTTTAAGAGGGGGCATGATGTTCACCACAGCCACTGTGGATGCCACCGTGTCAAAGTGGGGAGCTCCCAGGCCCTCAGGAGGGGCAGGGCCTGTCCGGCAGCGGGACCAGCTGCTGCCTGTCCGGCCTGCTGAGTTTACTGACCACACCTTTGGCACATAAAATGAAGGAACAGAGAAATTGTTAGCAAAGCACTCAAGCCCACAAAACATCCCTGTTAGCCAGGGATGCTATTGCAGCTTGTACTGACACTGACAAAAAAAAATGACACCCATGTAAAATGTCTCTTGACTACCACCCAGCACCTGTGTTGACCCAGTGACTTTCTACCAGAAGAGTGGAATATTTCCCACTGCTACCTTTAGGGAAAAGAAGCAGAGTTCATGGCTCAGGCAGTGTCTGTTTGTGTGTCATCTTCACATCTGATCCTTACACTCTGAATTCCCACCACTGTCTGTGTCATACAATGCAAAGAGGATTCCTTGAGAAGATGTGATCAACAGTGGTAATGTTTTCAAAGAAAAAAAATACTGATATCCAGTCCTGCCAGTTTCTCCTTTCTACACACTTCCTTCATGTATGCAAGCAGCCTTGATGAATTCAGTCTGGTACTGTGGGACACTCAGGTTACATTCACTCTAGTTACTCTTTAAAACTGGAGAGTTTTACAGAAACATCTATCTTTTAAAAATATTAATGTTTCAGTCATTTGGTAACATTTTCAGTAACTCATAATATAAACAAAGCCCACTGAAATTCATAGTTACATCAGCATCTCATTTATCTTCACAACATTTGCCTTATTGCATGAGCACAAAGGCAATGGCTTCAGTTCCAAGATTTCAAAATTTAGCAGCTTGAATTAGGCCTGATTAAAAACCACATGTCTCTATGAAGTATGCCTACAGATTTTGTCAGCTTCCCAAAACCAGAGTGATCTGCAGACTACATAAAACTCAGCACTTATTAAACACACTCTCCAACAAATCTGCATGAAAATTAAATTTTGCTTTCATCAAGGAGTGAATAAACATATGGAAGGATGTATAATCTTATTTATCAAAAAGCATTTGTATAATTAAACACGAATATCATAAAAGGTTGCTTTAGGTCATCATTTGCATGAGTAAGTAATTTGTAGAATGTCAGGTATAATAGACAGAATAGATGGATGTGTGAGCATATAGGGTTAAATTAGGCTCAGTATTAGCCAACTGCATAGTGATCAATCAGAATGATAGATCTAAATGGCAATACAAGAGGACTGTCTGAGTGATTTTTAGTCTAAGTATTCCTTAGTAAGCTCTCATGTCAAGTGGTTCTAACTACAGTAAAACACATTCTTATGTGATCCACTCTGGGCAGAGGCCCTCAGGAAGTGGATGAGTGAACTCTGCCTTAAAAAAATAGGAGGTCTAGAAATAAGAGGTCTTCAAAATTGACCCTGGAGTCCTTCCAGCTTGCAATATTTACTTCCAAGACCCCAGGACACTTCACAAAGAGCCAGGGGAAGGAAAAAGGCCAAAACCCACAGTGGGTTTGAAGACTGTGATTCTGCCAATTCCAAACCCTATGTTCCTGCCTGACTCCATCAGTAATGCACAACACTATCCGATGAAACACTACATAAGTACAGATGATGCCCTACAATATAAAGCTCAGCCAAAGGACTTTCATTGTCAGTGAAATCAGTAATATATCTCTGTTGTGAACTTTTCATAAAGCCAAATTCTGTTCACTTTACTGCAGAAGGTCAAACCCTCTATCTCAGTTCACTTCCAGCTGCTACAAAGATTTACCCACAGTCATTCAAGGGGCATACTTCTTTGTGGAAAGAATAAGCCACATATTGAAAGAACAGCTCTGAGTGTGCCACTGGCACTGAATCAGGACTGACCTGAGCTCAAGCACTCCAGTTATATGCAGGCTGTGGCCTTAATGAGCACGGAGTGTTAACAGTGTCAGATCTGACCTGCCAAGCAAGCTGCCCACAGCAAACCTGAAGCTGATGTGTTAGGAACAGAAGCTTCCTGTGTAGCACAGGAATTCTGCCTCAGAACGAGATCCCCTAGGAATTTTGGAGGAGAGAGGGATGCAACTCACTTGGGAAGCAGATGCCTCACTAAGGGTTGGATGGAGACATCTTCCTCCATTGATACCTTTCCTATCACAGCTGCCTACCCCTTGACTTTCACAAAACAAGTCTTATTTCAGACAAACAAGGGCTCTTGCTTTCAAAACGCTGTGTTAGGACAAGAGAAAAGGGGATGCTCATCCCCTTTCGTACTACAGCTAAGTGGTTGAAGGACTTCTCCAGAAAGCAGGTAATTTAGGTCAATCACATGCTCCAATGGAGGCAGTCAAGCCTGCTGACCTACAGAATCAGAATGATCAAGTGGATGACCCAGCTTTGTGTTCTCAGTGCTGCCTTTGAGGCTATTTCACTTTTCATAAACACAGTGAAATTTGGGCTGATTGGGCAGAGCACAAGCAAGTGGCAGCAGACACGGCTGCCCAGCTGTTCCCCAGTGAGGTTGAGTGAAGCAGAGGTTGCTGTCCATCCCCCTGATGCCACATGTTTGTTCCTCTTGAAAAAGGCTAAGGTTGTGGCTGTATGTGTGTAGGCCTGACAGAGCAGCACGCTCTGAGCATGCCTTCCAGACAGACACCAGCTACTCAGCCCTGCCAAGACATGTTTCCAGCAGAACACCTCTAGGTATCTGTGAAACTCTCTAACACCAGCTTCTGAGACAGCTGTGACAGCTAAACAGGATTTCTGAGGATCTAAACTTGGGATTTACACTGACCCAAGCTGGATTCTCTTAACTTCCTCAGCTTCTGCTCAGCCATCTGTAAAACGATGAATAGGTATTAAAATATTTCCCTTTGAGTGTCGCTGCCCAAGTAAATCCTGATCAGCGTTTAGAGACTCAGAGCAGTAAGTGCCCAGAATTGGCTGCAGATGGAAATGCTGATGTTTAGCCACTTCTTTGTGTGAAGAAATGGGACACCACAGCAACAGAAACCACAATGAGGAGTCCCTATTAAAATCAGAGGTTTGGTCATGACTCCTCAAAAAGCCACCACAAAATGGTCTCAGTAGAAAGCTCTTACCTGGCTAGTCTGCTTAAACGGAAATTTCCCAGTTGGGACTTCTGTAAAAAGCTTTTTGGGCTTACAAAAATTCCTTGTAAACTGTGATATAATCATCACCCAAAAATATTTAACTGCTTTCACATAGAAATGTAAAGAGTTTAATAGGCAGTAGTATTACCTTGCTGCTTGTAATGTAAGAAAACTATGAAAGTGCACACAGGACTGTGGGGCAAACAGCAATCACATCTCATTGATGTATTGAATGGCAAAACACAGACAGCAGAAAGCCAATAAAAGTTTCTTATCATTTGACTTTGTGAATATACTGCCTCCAATAGCATTAAGTCTGACATCATAGTGCATGGCTCAGCATCCTGCCACAAGATGTGCTGCTGTTAATGGCTGCACTGTCCCAAAAAAGCCAGGAGAAGGCTCCAAAATTAGCTACACGGGTTACTATTTAAAACACTTGATCAGTCTGCTGGCACCTGGCCCAGACTGCACTTTGAAGTGGAGCCAGAGAGAGGGGAGAAACCTCTCCGGCGGGAAACCATATATTCAGAGGACTGAAGAATTCCATCTACAGGTAACTCAGCTTATTTTTTTCCATCATAACAGAGCCTTCACAGATCTCTGCTTCTGGAAGAGATGGGTGATCAGCCATTGTTCAAAATGATCACAGAACAACCTGAAGGTTCATCAGCACAGCAAGAAGGGGAAAAACCTATGAGGAACAGGAATGGGAAAGGAAGTGCTGAGAAGATGACCACAGCCTTACTGTGGTGAGCCCAGCCTGTTCAAGCTTAGTAAAGCTGAGTAATGACTCCTCCCATAAACGACAACAAAATCATAATGGCCCTCAGGCATAGATGCAAAAACCCAATGGTATTCTAGATGCTGACAGTGGACGAAGCCTGCCAGATTACACAGTCCATGTCTGAGCCACACATATACCTCTGCTGTAATACTCTTGAAACCCCAGGTCCTTAATTGAGGCAAGTTTTAAACTAAAAAACAGGCTTTCCTTTTATCAAATTGAGACCATATGTGAAGGTATTTACTCCATACAGGAGGTACCAATGTATGTATGTATGGCTAGGCTTGGCGAACGAAGCTCCAGGGAGGGCTCCATCCCCACTCCTCCTCAGCGCCTTTTCCAAGCACGCTGATAAAAAGAGGATAGCAGATAGCACCCTCGAGCCTGTGCTATGGATTTTTTTTAGGTGAGACACAGCATGTGCAGAGCTGGACCCACCCTTTAGTCCTAAGGTTCATCTGCCAGGGCCTAGCAAGCTTGGACGCTGGCAGCCAAGTCCTTAGGACAGAGGTTTTATTAGAGTGTCCTTCTCTTAGCTGGAAGGCCTTACAGGGCTAAACGAGCTCTATCTGCCTGGGTTTGGAATTAGAATTGTCCTTCTCCTAGGATGACTGCCAGAAGGCTAATGAGCTCATCCAACTCATGGAGGTACCAATAGGAACTGAAGGAAATATCTGAATATACGTTTCCACAGGTCTTTCAACACTGATGCACAAGAAAGGCACTAGAAGAAAAGCAACGACAAACCAGGTGAGCACTATAGCCTCACTGTGATGAAAAAGAGAGGGTGAAGAGGGTGCCAAAATAAAGCACTCAAATTAACCCCCTCAAAGGACAAAGACAGTCCACAATTATAGCAGAAAATACACTGCATGGCCAAAAGTTCCTCAAAACAAGAAAGCAATGCCTTGATCACATGACTGACTATGTGAAGAAGCAGAATCACGGCTGACTGAGCAGCAGTTTTGGCAGAGGACTTTGTGCATGTGCTAACACCTGCCATCTCACAACATTCACATCTCAGACCTGGCTCAAGCAATGTGACAGGTACTATGGCTGCAAACACAGGGACCAGCCAGGAAGTCTCCAAGTAGTGATTGTCTCTCCTCCTGCAAAGGGAGCCTTGGGCAGCCAACCACCTACGGAGAATGAGAAACTCTCCCTTTCTGGAGAGATCTCATTCACTTCTGCTGAAGTGTGGCAAAGCAGCAGGAGGCACAAGAGTGGACTGGCTGGCAGTGGCTTATCTGTCTGAAGTCTGCAGTCCTGAGCTCCTGCTGACCCAAGGTCAGGAAAAATTGAGATCTTTGCACGGAGATCAGATGCTGCTCACCCTTCCTACTTACATGAAATCAGCAGAAAGGAGAGAAAGCCAAACAGCTGACTATTGACCAGCAGCTCCTGGCTCCCACCATGTTCTACAGGCATTGTGCATCATACCATTTTGCATTGCAGTTAATCTGTGCTCTCTCATGGTTGCCTATGTGAGGGACAAGACTTCAGCTTTCTATGTGGCAATAGCTTGCACTGAGCACCTGTAGGCACTCAGAAAACAGGCTTTTGCATTAAAAATAAAGTCTCATTAGTAAATCACTACATACCTTTGGCTTTGAGCAGTGCTTAGAGCTATAAGGCAGTTAGGTAGTGCTGTAGGTTCTGGGGAACAACACGGTCAGACCAGGCCACTCCTTTCACATGTGCCCATAACTCTTACTCATGTGTAAGAGTCAGGTATGACTTGAGGATGTCTTAGGGCATCCATGGACTGCACACACCTGTGACTGCTGATCTATCCAAAAAGGATTCAGTGCTCACACTACTTGGCACATGTCAGGAGAGACATACAGTAGCAGAGAGGAGTTTGTATCACTCTCTTTGGAGTAGTTTCATGTAGGATACAAAACCTCAGCACTACTTTGAGACTTGCTTTGTATTTGTTGACTCAGACTTGTTAAATTTCTAACAGTATACTTACATAAATGCAGAGTTTTCATAGTGCAATTCTTTTCCAAGATAGCAAGACATTTTACAGGCATATATGATATGACATCAAGTTCAGAAAAACAGCACCCAATTTTTAGTTGTGTTCAAAAATTGAAGAGGCCGTAATCTTGGTTGGTTAAAATCAGTATATAGGGGACAGAGCAAAGGCAAGGGAAAGGAAGCATCATGTCCACTCATGACCAGGAGTACAAAAAAGTAGTAAACAAGTATGTACTTCTAATTGCCCATCCTCAGATCCATACTTCCCCCTCTTCAACATTGTTAGCATCCTTAGGGAGGCCATAAACATATAATGGGATAGATTTTAGGTCCCGGCTTCTAGCACTGTGATAACTTGAGCTTCTTAATATTGCTATTAATCTTCACTATTCAAATGCTAATAATGAAAGTACCAAAATCATTCTGGGGAAGGGAAGAGGAATGACAATAGGCAAATGCTTTGGGACTTAAAAATTCTAAAGGAAGCTTATTTCATATAATGTAGTATAACACCAGTAATTAATGACAGATGTAAACAGGTTTAACTCTAAAAGGTAGAAAATGAAATAATTTGTTTTCTATGGGTATATAATGAGATAGCTACCAAGTTCCCATGAGAGAGATAAGCAGATATTAAAAGGTCTTTCCAATACCTGTAATGGCTAAGGGCAACAGCTAATTCAATAGATTCGATCAAAATCACCACTTCTTTCTCCACTTCTGATTTATTACTTTGGCTGTAGTTAGTCATCACTCATTTTAGTTTGCTTTTCAGCAGTCATAAATTATGCCTCATAAATAAAAAGATACAATCAAAGAAATGACATCAAGTCTTCTACAGCCCTGGAGTATATTTTCCCCTGGTACTCACACTAATGTCTTTTTAAAGGATAGCTTGCCGTGGCTTTGAATATGTCAGAATCACAATTTACTTGGAAGAGTGTTGCAAGAGTGGTGCTGCAACAGTCTCACTGGGAATTCTGGAAGCCAACAAATCCAGCCTACTATCTGTATTTAGTTTAATGAACAAAAAGCAAGGTTTCTTGAATTAAAGCATCACCCTTGAATTTAGGATGGTGTTGACAACAGAAACATGGTGTCTGAAGCCTGATGTGGTGCTTAAGGAGTGAAATTGTGTCGTTTCAAATGGCTCTTCCCCCAGCTGTGTATCCTCTACCAGGGGAAAGGAAGCATCTTGTTTTGCAAAAGGGATATTTACAGTAGGTATCACTATTACTTCAGTGAAACTATATAGTTATGTCTGCTTTACTTTTCAGAAGCTCAAGTCAAGCTTTGTAGTCTAATACAGGTGTAGTATGAGAAACTCTCTTTACTTGGAAGCAGAAAGTACAATGAACCTTGCAAGAAAAAACACTCTTCCAGAAGGGATAGCAAGGAAGGAGTGCAAGAAGAGCTACATTTTATTTTATGTCACTACTTTATAGTGCATCTTTGTGTCAGAGAGACAGGAAGAAATGGTGAATGAAAACGATGAAAAGGAGCCATATGTGAGGGATATTACAAATGGGTCACTATCAGTCAGTGGTCAGTTAGAAACCAGTTTCATTGCTTTTTAAGCTGCAGAAGTTACTGAGTTGTTTGTCAGTGACTAAGTAGCACAGACTAGAGCATAGTGACAGACAGACTGTTAAACCACTTCATGGAGTTGGTCATTCCTTAAACTTCATGACTTTGCACCCATTTTTTTAAAAAAGGTTGTAAAGATTTTTGAGTATTACCAAACTTATCGTCAAGATACATCATGTGTACAAATATTGCATCCTGAATCAGTAGGGAGGCTTAGTGGTATCCTGTCTGGTGATAAATAAGCCTGCCTATTCACAGATAACATCATATTCAAAAATCAGCCTCACCCTGCTATAACACCACATCCACTAACTTTTAGAAACAACAACTTCAAGGCTGTTTTTTTTTTTGCTGAAGATATAAACTCACTAACTCATCTAAAACTTGGGATATACTTCAGATGGTGATAAATAACCAAAGTTCTTAGTTCATAAGCTGAAAATAAGTAAAGCTCTATATTCTCACTAGTACTGCATGATACAAAACGATGCTAAAACTTGTGACTTCAACACACAAAACAATTAAAGGTGAAAGAAGGCAGAACTGGTCTCCTTTATCTTAGCCTCATAAGGGTAATAGTAATAGTACACATGTGCGTGAGAAGTAACACCAACCATCAGCAACAAATTCACTTTTGAACCTTCCACAAAAACTACTTGTGATCCTTACATCTCATTTAAAGAGAAAACAACCACAGCCCCTCTTGAAGCAAACTACTTCAAGATCATAAAGTAAAAATTAGTTCATAATAGATCAGGAGAGGATGGAAAAAGAAATAAAAAATAATGAAATGAAGTTGCCTTTTCACTACTCACATAAAGTTAGAGCCTTGTTAAAGCTCTGGAGGGTACACAAACATTTAACATACAAGAAACACAGGCACTTAAACTAAAGAAAAAATGAATGCTGAATGAATGTGTTGCTTGCACAAAGTTATTTTCAGCTTCCCAGCTATTTAAGATACACTAACAATAAACATTCAGGTATCACAATACTGTTTACATTAGAAATGAGATGTGTGTGCTTGTTTTAAGTGTAAAGTAGGGTTCTCAAAGTGTACTGAAATCCTAATCAGAGCTGCTAAATGGCTTCAGTTCCCACCTGATATTCATATTCTGTGTAAGGCAGCAACTTGTCATCTTTGAAGGAGGTTGAAGAACCATTGTAAACAAGTGTGAGGTCTAAATTCACATGGGCTTGAGTCCTTTGCCTCCTGTAAAGTTCATAGTATAAAATCTTCCCATTTGGCTGCTGTGGGCCAGTCCACAGGATGGAAGAAGTTGACTGGAAGACCACAGTTGTCTGTATTTCTATGAGAGGGGCAGGCTGCATTGCTGGAGGTGCCTCCAGAGTCTGCACCGATGCCCACTCACTGGAGGCACAACCCAGCTCTGTGCAAGCTTGTAGCTGTACTTCATACCTTTGGGAACACAAACCAGGAATAAAGTGATTAAAACACTGCAAATACAGACTGTTAATGACATCTGAGGTATTTCTTCATTTCTCTTGGTATTCAGTGTTTTTAGTAAGGAAACGATTTGTATGAACACACAGCTTGTATGTTGCACCTTGTGTAGCAAAAAGTAAGAACACTGTCTTTTTATTATTGTTATTATTATTTTTCCAGAATAGAGTTAACATCTGCAGGAGTCAAGTAACCAAAATCACTTTTATTTTGATGATATGAATCAAAATGATGATTTATTGTAGAAGATTATTTGGATATAACTCTATCACTCTTCACTGTTTGGATTTAGACTAGTTATATGTAAATAGCAACAGACTTATCAAGCATGTAACACACACAAATTATGCCTACACAAATATATAAGGAAAGATCACGTAAACAATCAAGAAGTAGTGGGGAAGATATTACTTCAGTATCAAGTGTGCTTTTTCTGTAGTGGAGTCCAGTACCCCCTGTTAAATTTTAGCTTTCACTTAAACACAAGTCATTTGTTTTCCTCTCAAGGATGTGAGCATGTTCTTGCTGTAACACCATTAATCTTAGCTCAGCTACATTGTGAATGGACTAGCTAACAGGTCTTTGGTCTCCTCATCCCAAACTTTGTTAACTAAAGCCCTATTTATTCTGGAATACAGATATCTTGCAAAAGGTAAGCAAGTACAAGATTGCAGGTTTTGGAGTCTATAGCAGAGTGTTGTATTATACCTTATATTAATTATAACCTAAGTCATGTCTGGTTTTGTCATGAGCTTTTTAGGAAACAAAATCCCATGTGTCTGACTATCTGTTTGAACAAGATGGTTGAGCTGTCTGTCAGCCCACTGAAACACCTTGCAGATTTATTCAACAAATGAGCTTTTCATACTTACCTACTATAGGGCTGTAGATCTGCCACTATGTACGACCGTCTCAGAAAGGAAACATGAGATGCATCAAAATCAATAGTTCTCTTCTCTGTTTCAGCAGGCTTGTGGATTGAGACTGTGTAATTTCTGATATCACCATTTACTTTGATAGGAGGATCCCAGGCCACCAAAATCTCCTTGGAGGACCATGCCCGCAACCTTGGAGGCAACATCCCAGATGGAGCAGAGGGGTTGGTTTTTATCTGAGCTGATGAGCTGGTCACACTCCCTTGACTGTTGTTTGCTGTGACAGTGTAGCTATACTCCATGCCTGGCATTAGGGTGAAATCAAGATACCGAGTTTCCAGACCTGAGTAAATAAGTACACCGTCTCTCTTTAGCTCAAAGCTTATGATTTTACCATTGGGGTTAGCTGGGAGTTTCCATGTGATTTCAATTGACTCCGAACCCATGACAAGCAGCCTGGGAGCTTCCATATTTAATGGTGGAGCCTCCATGGTCATCACTGACTTGGATTTGCTAGATGTGCAACCCCCTGCAGTACAGGCAACCAATTCAAAATCATACTGTGTGTAAGGCTGTAGATTAGAAACCAACATTTGCAAACTTTTTCCAGGATAATACTCTTCATTGTTTAGTTTCAAGATGTACTTGGTGATATCTCCATTTTGTATTTGGGGAGGTGCCCAAGATGCATTAATTTGAGTGGCACTGACAGCCTGCAGAGCTGGTGGGTCCACTGTGGCAGGAGCTGCTTCGGGCGTCTGTATTGCAGCTGGTTCACTGGTAGAGCAGCCTCCCATTGTGCAGGCAACTATTGCATAACTGTACACTGAATAGGGCACTAAGTCTTCATCTGTGTAGTTGAAAGTAGCAGCGTCGAAGCTGAAAGGATAGAGAACATCATTCTTTTGCAGCCTGTATGACTGAAGAATACCATTGGGCTGTGCAGGGGAGGCCCATGAGATGAGCACTTTACGGGGGTTAACTGACACCAAGGACAACCTAGGGACAGCAAGACCTTTGGGAGCAGTTTGACTCGTCTTTGCCACTGTCCAGGAGCTGTCAGCATAGCCTGCTGTGTTCCAGGTGCGTATTTTATATTCATACCTTGTCCATGGTTGTAAACCTTTATCATTATATATGAATGCATTACTTTCAGTGTTATATTCTGTGAAAACAATTTTCTCATCTTCTGTTGTTGCTCTGTACCCTGCAGCATTTTCTTTTGGGCATCTCTGAATAACTTCATAGCGTATTATCTTTCCATTTGGACTAATTGGCTGCAGCCAGCTCAGTTCAATGTTGGTAGCGTTCACAGCCTGGATTACAGGTGCCATCTGAGACACTGGAGGTGCTTCATCTGTTTGGACCAGCTGGGGTGGTGAGCGAGTGCAGCCTGCCACATTGCAAGCCTCCAGGACGAGGGTATAGAAAGTATATGGCTCAAGGCGCCGGAAGAGGAACTGGCAAGACAAACCACTGTACTCCAAGTTCTCATCACTGAAAATATTGTAGGTCTGGAGAGCAATGAAATAAAAAGTAAAATATATAAATAAAAAAAAAAAGAGAGGGAAGAAAGGATGGAATTCAGGATAAAAGGAAAAAAGAGTCAAACATTTTTGTCAACAGTCAGTAGATGAGACATCTTATTCTGTGCAATAGGGTAAGGACTATTAACTGNCTTCGTTCATGAAGCCTAGCCACAACATTAACTGATGATTCAGAAACTTACTTCCTTACCGGTAACAAGTAGCACACAGAGATCATGGATACAAAAGAAATGTTTTGATCCATTTTTTGTGATTTTTTTTCTTTCATTTTGGATGTAGTAATAAATCACCTGGTGAGAGTTTTCATTATATTTTTTGTTAACAAGTTTCATTGCCAGGCTTTTAAAGGGTAGCACAAAGCTTCTCACAGGCTAACTGTAGAGAAAATCATGTAAGAGAAAACTCTAAATAAACTCCTCTAGTTGTAAACCTTGCAGGCAAAGGTTTACGCTTAGTTGAAACCATTCAGCTGAAAGAAGTCCCAAATTTCAGAGCAACATTCTGTCAAACCCAGGCATTCTAGAAACACACTTCGGCAATGTCTAATGTATGCCAAGTAAGATTATGAGCTTTCATGTGTAGCTTTTGATACATTAAATAAACAATTTGGTTCACTGTAAATGAACTCCCATCATGGAGTAGCAGAGGAACGTTAATACTCAGTTTAATATAACCACAAGGAGAGAGCATTCAGAGTGCCTTGTGCTTACATAGGATTTCTCTCTTATTTTGAAGTATAATGCATTTGATTAATATGATATTCAGCATTTCCCTTCTCTTTTTTCTCCAACCAAAGTGTCGAGATGAAGATTACCTTAATCACGCCATTGGGTTGGGAGGGCTCTGACCATTTCAGCAGCAGAGCCCTGCCATTTTCTTTCTTTTCCACAGTGAAGTTGCTCAGGCCACTGGGTGAAGCTTCCAATGTGTGCACAGATGTCCAGGGGCTTGAAACCTGCCCAGCATTGTTTACAGCAACGACATGAATATGATACGTTGTGAAAGGTTTCAATCCAAATAAATGAGCCTGATGCTTTGTTCCCTGAAGCAAGAATACAGATGTTTGAGTTAGTTAAAAAAGTAATCAGCATCTGTGGTTTATGTCACTTGGAAAATGAGGTCTCAGCTCTGGGTCACTTCTGACCACTTTGCAGAATACCCCATCTGGTTACCAGGATTTTTTGGTGGGCTGAACCTTCAAAAGATACTCTGGTGCTTTTAAAAATATCTGTCAATATGGTAAAGCCTTAACACAGACTGACTCCTAGGGAGCCTTCCACAGCCTAAATCTCAGCTAGCAAACAACTTCCTTTGCTCAGTATATGTCTGAGCTTTGCTCCGTGAGGATGAGAGTGCCTGGTACTCTGCAGTATTCAAGCACAAGTAAAAAGCTGTGGTACATGAGTGATGCCTGCCTCTAGTAGAATCGTTACACATCTTGAATGTAGACATGATGTTTGCTATGCATGCCTTCCTCTTCTAGCTAATTAGAGGGTTGTAATCTGGATAGGCAACAGTGTCTCCAAGAGCACAGTTTCATTTGATTGCTGAAAATAAACTCCTGAAGAGTGAAGTTAGGGAAAAGGAACACAGGGAGAGAGAGAGGGAGGGAGGGAATAAACTGGTTTCTATGTTCCTGCTTTGTAAAGACGTCGCTTGAGATAAATTCACATGGTATGAAAATTGTGGCACAACCTGCTACCTTAAAAGAACCATCCCTTTGCTCCAGGTTGGAGAAAGCACCCATATTGCTGATGGGGACACAATCAAGTAGGCTAGACCCTCCCTGGTTCCAGATCCTTGCCTCACACTGGCAGACAGAGGCAAGGAGGAGCACAGCTGTTTGCAAATCCCACTAGGCTATGCCAGGCTTGGAAAGGCTGGGGCTGACCTGCCACCATGCCAAAGCACAGCCCAGCACAGGGATGTGAGAGTGGATGCAGACCAAAGGACATCAATTTACTAGGAAGAAGTTCCTCCCCACGAGGGTGGTGGAACACTGGCACAGGTTGCCCAGGGAGGTGGTTGAGTTCCCATTCCTGGAGGCATTGCAGGTGAGGCTTGCCAGGGCTCTGGGCAAGCTGCTCTAGTTGGGGATGTCCCTGCCCAGTGCAGGGGGGTTGGACTAGATGAGCTCCAGAGGTCCCTTCCAACCCAAACCATTCTAGGATTCTATGATTCTATGGCCAGAATGGGCCATGCGCATTGCAACTTATGGCTTCAGCCAGCCTAATGCTGCAATGGCATCTGACACAGACCTAAAAATGATATCACAGAATCATTAAGGTTGGAAGAGACATCTAAGATCATCAAGTCCAACTATCTATCACTAACATGCCACTAAACCATGTCCCTAAGCACCACATCTATCCGTTTGTTAAGCACCTCCAGGGATGGTGACTCCATCACCTCCCTGAGCAGCCTGTTCCAGGGCTTAAGTATGAGCCAAAGGTAGCCTCAGCCCAAGTCCAGGTCTAGCAGGAAGGCAATACAGTCCTAGGATTACTTTGAAAGATACAGTGGCTAACAAAGACCAGAAGTAACATGTTTCAGTAGCAGACTTCAGATTTGTTTCATGAGAGGAGTGAAGAAGAAGGGAGTTCAGCTGATCACTGATACATTTAATCTCATTTTTTTTTTGTGCTTTTGCATTAATTATATAAATCTCAAAAAGGAGAATGGAGGAGTTTCCTTCCTGCTGCAGAAACAGATGAAGTCAATTTCTCAGTTTCAGTAAGTCATATTAAGTTGTTAAATGCTAACCCTTCCAATTGTTTAATATTTAAACATTTGTTAAGCTATCAGACTCAGAAACAAATTTTAAAGAAATATTAATTTCTTTTTTTAAATATTAAAAGTTAGATCATAAATATTTAAATAGTTATTTCCTCACAACAATGAGTTAGTCTTTTAGATAAATATAGCAGAGCATTTGAATGACCATTATGAATATTAAATCTGAAGATGCCACAAGTACAGATTATAAACATACTTTTCTGATAAATGATTCCTTTTTCTGTTAAACAGCGCAAACACTAGCAAGATTAATAATGCAAAAAAGTATAATTCTTTGTTAGGAATTCCCAGTCATCCTGCCAAAAAAGCATAAGCTCAAATGCAAATAGCAATCACCTCAAAGAGATTATATATAAAAAAGCTCTGGCTGCTGTGGGACATTTAGAGCTATCTTTTGTCATAAGAAACATGGAAAGCATGTGGGCTATAAAGCAAAAACATATGTATGTTGTCAATAGCAGCACCTGTTCAATTACAGTTTATTTCAGTATGGAGAATTTCATTCAGCCCCTAGATGGCAATACTATCAAACACTTTTTGCAACACGAGTACTTAATGATTAACAGTGCACATTCAGTCATCCAACATACTCAGGGCAGCCATTAAAAAAAAAACAAAACTGATTTCATTATAGATTCTTTTAATAAACATTTATGGCTTAGATCCTTGAAAGTGCAAGTGTTCAAACTGCCATAGCCAAAAACCTATACAGCCGAATGCAAAATGATGAACTGCAGGTTAAAGAACAGAGCTCAAATTGAACTTCATGGTTAGCATAAAAATCTGGTATCAGAAATTAGGGTGGCACAAAACATGATTAAAATTAGCTTTGCAACTGGACATAGTCTGTATGAATAGTTTTTATGAGGATAGTTATGTATTAGGTTTTCAAAACAGAACTTTTAAAAGCCTAAAATTTACATTGCATGGCTATGGGGTGGAGAGGGGAGGAAGGGAGCACACAACATTAAATTACTGCCCCTGAACTGCTACACAAGAGGCTCTCTGAAAGAACAAACACATTATTGCAAATATACAAAAAGCAATGGCTCTGATTTCTAATCAGCTGCATCATCAAAACGGGCTTTTTGTGAAAGTAATGCTACAAAACACTTGATTTCCTTTTTTTTTAAACAGAAAATTGGCATATTTCTCATCACCCTGTACAGTTTTCCCACTAAATCCCAAGATTTAATTATTTACAATCTTCACCACACTTTGAAATGAAACAAGGATGGAAGGATTTCCTTGCCTGCAGTTCATTGTGTTCTCTGGAGACTGCTAAACCATTTTTTCCAAGGATGACTTTTATCCCTGGCTCCTACAGATACTGCTAGAAGAGCAAACAGTTTACATGTATTTCTGTTTGGTTTGAAGTAAGCTTAGGGATGTACTCCCGAAACATGGAGTTGTCTTTTCTGCCCCTGCATTGTCATTGCCATTTGTGAATTTGCTCATCTGAAAGGCTAACGCTGAAAATAGGAAGGATAGCAGTCTCAGGGATTCATTTTAAGAATTACTTTGTGTCCTCCCATGACATTTTCAGTCTAGAAATACTGTCCTGCTGAAATGGTCAAACACAAATGGCAAACTAGGATAGTACTGTAACCTCTGGCTTCAGCGGATGACAGGTGCAGGATCAAAACATTCTTCTAGTCTTCAAAGCCATGAACTTATATATTCCATGTTTACACACTGTTAACAGTCCAGATCTCATTCACCATTAAAAGCAAACCAACAAAATAAAATTTTAATGCAAACATTAAGATGTTTGTAGACTGACTGACCACGCAATCTGATAGACTACAAACCATCAGATGTGATGGACTTGTACATCCTCCTTTCACTGCCTCCTACTGCAAAACATTCTCTGTCATTCAGTCATTAAACTAAGAACAAGCCAGTAAATATTGAAGTGTGCCAACTTTCCTGTTCCTCCTGTAAGGCCTGTCCTCTCAATGTAAACTCCACAGAAATAGACACCTGAGGCAAGCAGTGCCAAAGCACTGGGATCTGCTCCCTGTGCTGCAGCCCATAGCCCAGCCTCTGACACAGCTCTTGCTTTTGGCAGCCCTATCCCTCTCCCTTGCACAGTACTGGCACCAGGACCACACCTTTGTTTTTGCTCTGTAAAATGCTTCACCTGCTGCCAGTGTCAGCACAAGCTGTTAACAGCAACAAATACACTCCTCAGCTAATACCACTCTTCTAACTGTAAATTAGGATAAAAGTTATTTAAAATAAAACCTTGTTTTAGCACATTTTTCAAACCACAAAATGAGAGAATATGAATCATGAATAATGTATCCATCAAGATTTGCTTCAGATTGCCTTTTTTGTTTGTTTATTTTTTAATTCATGAGCACAGAAGTCATTTCAAGTCTGGCAACAAATTTGCATAGTCTTTCATGCCATTCAAAGGCAGCAGCATCCATAATGTGAGGTGCCTGACTTCTTCCTTACCTCTTGGTCCTTCTACTTGGCATAGGGGCAAGGCTGTACAGCCTTCAAGGCTCTGATGATTTTACAGTGCTTACTGTGATTGCTTTTGACTACTTGAAGTGCCCCTAAGGTGGCAACAGGGTCAAGAGGTCTTTGTAGGTTGAAAATGATCAAAAATTAGCATTGATCTGTAGCTGTCAATAATACTCTGCATGGGTGGACTCCCTGCACAAATGTTTAAACTGCACACAACTACACAACCTAGTCATCTTTGAATCTATCGATCTGATGAAGAAGCACTTTCCAGTGGTGTTACTCTGGGCTTTTCCTCTTTTTCAAGGCAGGCCAGCTTACCCAGTCGCTGAGGTCTCAGGGCATGAGTTCAAAACATGACAGATACATCACAAGATCTCTGAATCATTGAAGAGCTGCCCAACAGGCAACATGAGTATGTGTCCCTTCTTTGGGGGTAATCAGCAAAGCTCAGTAAGTCATCATGAGTCATGTTGAGGTTAGGCTCTGGTTTCTTCTCTCTCCCTTGTCTTCTCTTTGTACAATAATTCCTTGGCAGGTATCTTTGATATCTGATTAAAAAGGTAGCTTGTTCTTTCTGTGAGTCTCCAACTAAACTGAGAAGCATCAGACACTACCACACTGCTGAAGGTAGTCATAGTACAGGGAGCCAAACATAAATGATAGGAAGGTAATGGAGTATGACATTCCCTTGTCTACGGAATCAGAGCTGCTGAGCAATCCCTGGACAAAGGAGAACAATTGGTCTCCTGGCACTCCAAATGTTAATCTAAGCATCCTCCAGTGGCAATTTTCAAATTCTCCATCACAGAAGTCAAACACATTCCTCCACAAGTGACAGAAGTGACAGGGAGTGCTTGGGATTTTACTCAAATACTCAGTTTATCCTCACACTTGTCATTATCTTCCAGTCCAGTTCCCCATCTAATCCAGATTCATTGCCATTTTCCACTTCCACCTTGATTATGAGGTCTCTCATTTCCCAGCCTACTTCTTCACCCCTGTCTTCACTCTAAAAAATTGCACTGAGCTCATATTCATTTGCCATCCCTAACTTGCCCTTTGGGCTGCCTTCCTTCTCAGGCTTATATCATGCATACTATGTCTTTTTCATATAAAAAATCTACTCTATTCCTAAAGCCTTATGCTCAAATTCACAATGATATAGCTTACGGATACACAACTAATCTATGAGTCCTTTCCCTGTAGCAGTGTGGACTGGAATATGAATTATTCCCACTGTAGTACTGAAAAAAATCTCAAAGGTTACGCAAACATAAACCAAGGTGTTATTCATTTTAAGAGAAATCATCTTTCCTAGAGGTGATGAGAATTTTCATTTTTACCAGAAATTGATGTTGCACTGTTTTCCTCCCAATTTATGTAAAAATTAATTTTAGATATTTTCTTTAAAAATAATTTTAGATTTTTCATTAATTTTTTGTAAATTTTACTATTTACATACTTACTATTTACATATTTACTACACTATTTTAAGAACTTTGTTTTTCATTTTAGAAATTTAAAATTGCCTTTTGACACACCTTTTTAATTTAAAATCATTATTATATTATTTAATATTACACCACAAGTCTTCAAGAGCAGTAACGCACCACATCAGTGATAATTTTAGAGTATATATGCAACCAAGTATTATGAAAGAAAGCTAAATAAACTAAATAATTTTTTTACGTTTGTAAAAACAGAAATTTCCTTACTAAACCTAAAATCATTTTGAAACAGTTTCTCCAGGGAATATTCTTCTGGATTGTCATTAGTTGAGATTAAAGGCACTACTGCCAGTCCTGAGGTGGATTAATGCAGTTTTTCACTCTACAGTGAGTGGGAAATGACATTCAAGAATTCATAATATTTGAATGTCCTTTTTTATAAAAAATTCAGGAAAATACATTTAAAATATATTAGAATAGATTCAAAATAGAAAGTAAAGTGCAGAGAACGCCTTCTTTATTAAAACAGAAACTTCAATTAAAGGATCATAAAATATTGTTTCCTTGAGGTTTTGGTTGGGTTTGGGTTTGTTTTGTTTTGTTTACTTTAGGAATGCTCTTGTAAATTTTTTTTTGAAAACAAATAGCATTTTTGCCTTCAAGCTCGGAAAACACAAGTCATCTAACCTCTATGACTCTGCGTTCCAGTCCTTTCCTAACTGCACCATGCTATGAGCTTTTTTCAATAAGAAACCTATTTGCACCCCCTGTTTTGCTCAGGACGTAACTGACTCATTTCCTAGATGAATAGTCCTATATAGGCTTGTGAACTATAGCAGGGACAAGCTTTTAGAAACAGCAGTAATCTAAGTTTAAAATACAAACAACAACAATTAATACCTGATATAGAAATATTCTATTGCAGTTCATTTTCCTCCTTCCTAGCACAGCATGTGTTATGGTTTGGATGAAATAACGAGACTTGTGGATTGGAAAAGACTGAATAAGTTTAACTATTTTAATAGAAAACAATGACAGAGGCAAATATATATAAGCAAAGATAGAGAGCCAGCACCAAGATCCAAACCTCCCACCTTCCCTCCCCGGTTGCTATATTACTGCAGCCAAACTCCCCCGGGGGGGGGGAAGAAAGGGAGGAAGCTGGACCCTGGAGGCCTGGACTCAGAAGTGCGGAAGCAGCAAAGCTAGGGCACCAAGCAGGGCTGCCAGAAAGGCAAAGAAGAGAGAGAGAAGGGGGGACAGTCCCCCTAAATTTATACTGAGCATGATGTGTATGAAATGGAATACTCAGTTGGTCAGTTTGGGGTCACCTGCCTTGCCTGTCTCCTTCCTATAGGTGTACACTCTCACCCTGCACACCCCTGACTTCTCAGCAAAGCAACAGGAAAGTTTACATTCCAATTCTCAGGCTGTAACCCAAACATTCAGGCTTAAGCTATTAGAAGATGATAATGCGTTCTCAAAACATACTGCCAGCTTTCAGAGGAATACAGTCACTTTTAAAGGAACCCTGGCTAGAAGCAATACCATCTTAGCAGAATTAATTCTGCTCCAGCCCAAACCAGGACAGCATGTAAGGAACTGTGAACTGCATGTAGCTGAACCTGTCTAGCGGAGTCTGTCGAAGCTGTACTAAGAAATTTCAAAAACCAAAAAGAGATTTTTTGCATGACTAAATAAATCTAATAATCTGAAATATCCATGACATGACATTCCACTATAGACATGATCTGGAAGGAAATATCAACATGTTTTCCTAACTCTAATCTTTTATGTCTAACAATGCTCACAAGACCTACTGTATAATATCACTTTGCACCTTCTTTCTTCTCCCCCCCCCCATATTTTTCCACATTAAACTATATTTATTATTCTTCATAATGAAGAAGTGATGGAGAAGGAAAGAAGAAGCTCTTTATACCTGATGTTTGTTTTCCCCAAACTCTGATCTTGGTTCAGTTCAAATCTGCCACCCCTGTTTAACCTGAATGATAATTTTTGCTTTCAATAATCATTCTGGATATGAAGAACTAGACTAAGTTTCTCTTCAAAACAAGACAGGCAGAATCTGAAGGAAAAAAACATGATTACTTGAGAGACAATAAAGCATGAGATAGAATACTTAAACCTCACTGAAAAACAATTGTGTCATCCTTAGTAAAATGCACATATATTGTACGTACTGGTCTTCAGCTGAGTGGGGCATGCTTTGTGGAAAGCTGGCAGGAACAAGAGAGGATAGAACTGATTCATCAGCAAAGACTTCATGGTATATGAAATGCAGCATCATATTAAAGCAATGTCAAACCCTACAGGATTTAGCTGGGAGGTTTTTTGTGGTGTTCCAAATTTACACCCTGTGTAACCTGGCATCTGCATAAACTCATCAAGGTACTAGAGAACATGCAATTTGTTAAGTCTGCCTTGGTCACAAAGGGAATGATCCTTCAGGTGGAGTTTTATAATCTGAGATAGAAACATGTCCTCAGGGAAGGTAAAAAGCTAGGAAAGCTAAGCATGCAAACTCTGGCTGGGATTTGTATCTCTACATTACAACTAGTGAGCTCATACAGCTGAATTCCAGAAATATGTTCAAAATAAGTACCATACATATTGATCCTGCTGAGCAGCAACTTTCCCTCCACTATTTGTTAACACTTAAGAGCAGCGTTCCTCTCACGGATTTGTTCTGTGTTGTCTGTAGGCATGACAAAAGAAAGAAAAACCACTGCTGCTGTAAAACAGCAGTTAGAGCCTACGGGCTCAAACCTGCAAATAGTAGGGGGTACATCCCTTAATATGGAGCATTAGGGGGTTAATGTTTTATTTTTCCTAATGCCATAAACCGTATTTTCCATTTGATGCATTGGCTGATGGCCAGAATGAAGTTAGATGCTTTTGTCAGAACAAACAAAATCTGGACTGCCACATCCATGCAGTCTGTGTCGTCTTAGACTCAGCTTTTTTTGTTGTTGTTCTTTTTTTCCCCTACTAATGTCCAGAGTGGCAGGTGTTTTGCAGAAGGGCTTCTGTAATTTTAAACCAATGTAATGAAATTGTGGATGTTTTTATTATCCATAAAAAAGGATAATTTACATACCTGAACTTCTCAACTCAAGGTATCTTGTGGCAACCAGGTTTGTTTTTATCCCTGAGCTGACATCATATGGTATGGAATAGCCCTTTGGTCAGTTTGGGTCAGCTGTCTCGTTGTGTCCCTTCCCAAGATCTTGTCCACCCCATCACCTTGGTGCTGTGCCAGCCTTACAACAGTCACAACATCACGAGTTATCTTCAACTCAAGGCACAGTGCTTCTGAGGAGTGCTATGGGGACATCAACTCCATCTCAGCCAAACCCAATACAGCTTTCTTGAAGAAAGAATATTCCCTTATCATTATTAAATGTTTTGGCTTTTCATTTAATTCCAAGTTTTGTTTTTCAAGCATTCACATTACTCCTCTAAGATTTGTGACTACATATNGTACTCAAGGTGAGGCCTCACCAGAGCTGAGTAAAGGGTTTTGGTTAATTGGAAACATAGAGACCCCACAATTTCCCCTATAAAAGCAATTATTTTCAATTTTTGCCTTTGCACAGCTCAACAGTCATAATAGAGAAAATCAAATGTAAAAAGAAGTCTCAAGAAAATCTTTAAGAGGACTTTTAAAAGACAATCTGAAACTTAACACAGATTGCAAGTGAACTCCCACATCAGTTTTCTTGAAAATGCCACTGTATGCCATTTGTGCTCTACAAAATTAAGACTTCACAGCTATATATGACTTTTCATCATAGGATCTCACATCATGTTACAAACATTAATTAAGTCTCAGGATATCCCCCTGTGTTACTGTGTGCAGCTTCAGAAAAGTATCATTATTGGTTTAGATCCCATTTTACACAGATACAATAGATGTGTCATATTACTGTTAAATGCAAGCTTACTTTATTCCCTTTTCTCTATCATTCTGAGTCCTCGTATCTCTCACCCAACACAGGCAAAAAAGAGCAGTTTTAACTATTGCTAAGTAGAGGAAAATAACACAGCCTCAAGGCAATTCACAGCTTTAAATCTCTGCTTTCTGCCAACACAATGGAAAACAGAGGCAACATTTTAAAGGAGACTAAAAGTTTTTTACTTCCTACTGTTTCATTCTTTTTTCTCTGCCCTGCACTGAACAGTTGTAGTTTTTCATTCAAACTTTGCTTGCTCTGTATGTAAACATTTCTGAGAGATATTAAAAGGTAAACATAAACAATTTACTTGGAAGTACATTATAAAGGCCAAAGTTTAGTCTGAATATGTGGCTGAATTTAAAATGTTAGGGTAAGTTAAAAAATCATTGGCCAAGAAAAGTATACTATCCTGAAAACCCCTTGTCACATGATGGTAAGAGGAAAAAAAATATCTTGTTTTCCTACAGCAGATGCTATGGACTGCACTGCTGCTGCTGAGGCCCCCAAAAAGATTGTTATATATTGTTGTGTCCCTTAGCAGCTATATTTTGCCATATGAAGGTTCAGAATGAACACCACACCAAGCAAGGGGGTAAGAAAGAAGTAGTAGAGTTTGATAGAGTAACTGGAAGAGATGCTGCTTGCAAGTTTAATATCTTGAAACCAAGTGAATCCAGTGGATGGATGAAATTTTAAATCCTCCTAGGATCATATGGCTCTAATTCCTTCTTTAGTCATGCCTTTTATGGTTGCACATTCCTTAGCCCTTTCTAGTGTGGCTTGGGCTTCTCACTGCAAAGCTGCTGCCAAAAGAAGAAAGTCTGAGCTGCTTGTGACTTGCACTAGCAAGATGCAGTAGCTGGGAAAAAGATGTAAATATTGAAATACTACTTGGAAAATAAAAAATAATAAGTTTAGTTCAGATTATGTATTTTCCTTGGATATTTAAATTACTTGGGGAATGAAAACTGATCACTAAATCAACAGGTATATAGTTAAGCTCGGCGCAAAACAAATTGTGCTCACTTCAGAACTGAAAGTGTCTTTACTGCACATTATTGACTGCAGCATATTAACTTGTAAATCTTGTAATTTCACTGTCTCATCTATTGATTACCTGTATGTATGTATGTTAGAAGTGAGCAATCCAAAAAGAAATTACTACAACTTAGTCATTTTGGGCCAGACTTGTAAATGTATTCAAGTGCTGAAATAATAAGATAGGCACTTTGGGAAACAGAGCTTTTGCATTCTGACACAAAACTTGAGTAGCTAGCATCCTCAGTTAGTCTCTATACTCTGTGCAGAGGAAGTGAGGTTCCTCCAAAGGGAAAGTCAGATGTTTAACTTGTGTTTTGAATAGTCCATCAGAGAAGCCTCACTCTCTCTGAAGACATATTAGACAGGCTAGACTATATTGGCCATCTTACTAAGTTTTTAGAATTCAGATCCCTTACTTTTGCTTAAACTCACACAAGATCCAAAGAGCCAAGAAGGCAGTGACAACATTTTCAATCATCACAAGGCAACAGACCACACAGGTGAACACTTTCTTTTTTCTTCATGTGAAACAGGAAAGTGTCGATAGCTTCAGAAGTTAAACTGCAGCTGCTTCAAAACACTTAAACAGAAGCTTTCTTTTGCCTTTTCAAGGATCCTGGATGAGGGTCTTCATAAGTAGGGGAACAAAACTAAATGGCACTCACCTAGAACAGGGGTTGGATTTAATTCATCCACAACACTGAAGCAAATATCCCTGGCTCCCGATTTCCATGCATCAAGGTCAACATGTTGGCAATGATCTTCAGTCTGAGATGATGTTACTCAAGTCAGTGGGGTTTAAAATCTCCTCAAACTCTCAAACCCAGTATCATTACAGGGGTTTGTTAACAAAGGCACTGTATTTGACATCAAAGCGACGAGAGCTCAAACTATTATGCCACCTGATAGAAAAGGTGATGTTTTTCTTCTCATTTGCTCTCAGGGTATCTATTCAATCTTTTCAAGCCAGGACTTTCCAGTAACATTTAGCATAGTAGTTAAATATGTCACTGTCTTTAGCTACAGCTATAGCATAAACCTCATGATCTATTGGTACATCATGAGTTTCTAGCATAAACTAGCACTAGAGAAAATCTAAATTATCATCTGTCTTGAACCCCTGAAGAGAAAACAATAAAAAATAATTTTATGATACCATAATGACAACAATAATACTTCACTTCATCTGGGAAAAGATGTCTTCCAGACTTCTCATTAATTTTTTTTAAAGCTTGATGAAATGTAAGAGCTCTGCAAAATTTCATTCATTTTGTTTGTGCAGAGTTAAAATTTTCTTTATAGCAAAAATGCAAAAAAAATTCATCCCTGCAAGGTATCCCCTTCCCTCACTCTCTTGCTATATTAAATGTGCATTTGGAATCCTGATTTTGTGGGACAAACTTGATGTCTTTTTTGCAGCCACTAGAGTAGAATCTCAACACATAGAGGATTTGACTCAGCTTAGGAACTCCACTCTGGATGAGGAAAAAAAAAGTATCATTGCACTAAAACCTGCAGGAAACACAGCCAGAAAAATACTTTAAGTAAAATTCAGAAGCACAGGAAGTTTTCAGACTACTACCCTCACAAGAGTCTACTACTTTCTTCCTCTGGTTTCTCTGGAAACAAATCAACCATGAACTACTTATGTTTTGATTCTTTCCTTTCTGATCTTACTGGTTATGAGAAGTAGAAAGGACAGCTATAAAGATTGTTTTGAACTTCATTGAATCTGATTAACTGTCTGCTTTGGGTCAATGTAAATTTGTCAGGACTAAATGTCCCCTGTCATAGTCTTCCTGTTCCACACACAAATGAAACCTTCACATGAATCAGAAACCGTGCTAGGTTTGAAGCCAAATGCAGGAGCTGCCTGTCAGCTCATTCACTGACCAGCCAACTCACAATAGCCTTTCTTCCATTTGTGTGTTGAACTTCACTCACTTGTGCTTTCAACATTGCTCAAATGCATTTCAACCAGCAGGAAGATCCCACAGAAACTGGGTGCCCATGAAAGGGTGTGGAAGTTTCTGTCTTCAAAGGTACATGAGTGGGGAAGTAGAAACTCCACGTGCTCAGTAGCCCCAGGGTGATGCAGTTCAAGGGAGGGAAGAGTGGCAGCAGTGGGGTGCACTCCAAATGCACCTCCCCTGAGCTACTAATATGCCTCCAGTCAGATCTTAAACTGGTAACGTGCCTGTGCTAGGTTATTTGATCAAAATTCTGGCATATATGAACTACTAAAATCTGCACATGGTTTAAAGCAGAAGTGGTCAGACTCCATATTCCAAGTAGCATTCATTATAAACTTATCTGTTTTTTCCTCTTTGTATGACCATCTCGGAGTTTTTCCTTAGCAAACTGAATAGCTGGATGAGTGTTTTTGAAATGACATCTCACTGGCTAATTATTCACTTCATTTATTTACAATTTAATTTCCACATTGTGTGATGATTCACTAGAATCAGTCAGTAATACATCTGCTGACTGGATAACTACTTTTATTTTGTTCCTAATAACAAATAAGTTACAGCTATTTAAAAAAAAAAAAGATTGCTAACTCTGTTAGTAAAATCCAGAGAGCTTTTGAGCTTTGAAACAATTTTTAAAACTCTGCAATTCTCCAGACACATCTGGAAAAACAAAAGAAACTCTTACTATGATCCAAAAGAATAAAAACAGTGCTTCATTTGAAGAGAATCACATTTTGGATTCCTTTTTCATACCCAGTTAACTTTATATACAGTTACAGTATAATGTGATATTAAATTTATACCTTGCCATTGTCACCTGTACAAAATGCATCAGAACATTCAGGGTTGTTTTGGTTTTTTTTTCCCCTGTTTTTACATCTCTATCAGAACCTGTGTGAGAACAGGAATAAATAAGAAGCCAGTTTTCCCATACTGGAAAAGTTCCAGAAGGGAAAGGGCTCTTGACAGTACAGAGCTAAAGGAGTTTTCAAGACCCTTTCTATTTCCATACTCGTTCTTTTGTATGCTAGGTTGCCTGCCATTATGTTTATGTAATTCTGACAGTGTTCTTAATGACACACTAACAGATTGTAAAACACGCTGCTGGCATTTACTTGTTTTTTATATTTTTAAAACAATGTCCTTCATGTAACAGTAGTTAAGCGCGGCAGAAGGACATCATTAGAGCCATGGTTAAACTGTAATTTACACCATTAGGAAGGCAGGAGCAATTTTTATTGCCTGGCAATTTTCTTGCTGAAATATTTGGACCATATGGCTCAATTTGTGTAATAACCTTAGTTTCAGCACCCTTCAGGTCTGCCTCCATCTCCTACAGAATGGTAAAATGTGGTTTAGCAGAAAAGGCAACTGTCTATACTTAGAGAGTTGAGATTAATAACATGTCACGTCCTGTTTTTGGTGAAGGAATTCGAACAGCAGCCAGATGGTATCTCTACAAATAACTGTCAGGGGTCTTGATCTAATCAATACAATGTATTAATACATCTCCCTGCACTGCTTCTCGAGGGGCTAGCGTGCAACATCTGGAAAGATTGGGGGGACCGCCAAGTAGAAAGCTGATCCTTTTCAGAATCAAACTGAGCCCAATTAATTTTTCATGTATACTTGATAACTGTTTCATAATGAGCTATGCGTCTTGACGGAGTTCGGGCTGGCGGCATGAGCGGCTTGTGCTTCCTATCCCCATTCAGTCCACTTACAGAAACCAACCCATTAATCAAACTATCTGGCATAAAACTGAAATCTCAGCTCAGCAAGAGATCAATAACTATCTTAAAAAAAAAAAAAAAAAAAGCAACAAAAACCCCACCATAGAGCAAGGCTTTAGTGGGCAAAAGTATCCAGGCATGACATTAGTAATTACTTTAGGAAAGAACCAAAGCTCAGAATCATACTCACCTGACAGGCACCTATAACACAGAATTTAATACTAGCTTCCTGTCAAAAATTAACATTTAAATCCATTAAAAATACACTGCCATTCCGCTTTCTAGATACAGAAGCCATCTGGCCCCTATTCACCATAATTGTTATTGTAGTCTCAAAAATAGTATTTATATAGTGCTGTCAATTGGCAGACACCCATTCCCACTCCCAAAGAGCCTTCTGTTGATAAATTCATCTTTTAGCACTGTGCAGGAATTAGGGTCTCATTCTCTAAAAAAAGAGTGAGGCAAGTTTGTACATGCATTCTAGTCCTTTTTGTAAAGCCTGAAAGGAGGAGAAAGAGAGGTCACTTGGCAGACAGAAAATGGGAAACTGCAACAACCATAGGGGAGATGAGTTTGAATGAGGCTGTGAAGCTGAGTGATGGGAATGGATTCAAAAGGGAGCAGTAAAGAGAAAGGACAGGAGGTCAGCTGAGAATACTAAACTTATCTTGCGTAGGAACCCATGGCTGTTTGATGAGAATGACTTTGGTGACTGTAGATCTGGATTAGATTCAAATGGAGTCCCCAGAGGTATGAGGCTCTATGTTATACTACCAGTTCCCATGAGTCATAGAGCTTGCTCTTGTCGTTTTAAAAAGAGGTAGAATTCTCTGTTTATTAAAACATTACCTTTTACTTGTTAAAATTCTTTATGAAACATAAGCATATGACACACCACTTCTCAGCCAATCTGAATAAAGGAATTTATCTGTGGAGGGAAGCAGATCAGGAGGATAGGATAGGGAGTGGCCTTTCTAATTATCAGCTGAAGAATTCCTATATTTGTAGCTGTTGGGCATGACCATGGGGATTTTAGGAAGCTCCCCTATCACTTTACCAAAAAAAAGTGTTACCTTGGAGTTCCCTGATACGTCCATTTAAGAATGTTGGTTAAATGTTAATTAAAATCTCGTCAAATCCAATTAAGCATTTTTAAACAGATATCTAATTTGAAAAACAGCTGTACATATTACCCAACAAATTTCTGCCTCCTCCTTTTCCATTTTTATTTCCTACTTATATCTGAAAAAGCATCTGTAGCTTACCAAAACCTTGTTTTTAAAACAGATTTACTGCCATCACACACAATGTGACACAAGGGGAAGAATGTCCCTCATATTATATCTTCCTATCAAATTATACTTAATAAGGTGGCGTTTCTTTTTTTATTATTTTGTTTTGACAAATTACAAAACATCCTGTCCACCTTCTCTGTATCCTCGGTCACCAGTGCACCCATTTCATTCCTCAAAGGGCTCACACTACCTCTAGACTTCCTTTTGCTTCCAACATACTTGAAAAATCTGTTCTTGTTATCCTTGACCTCCCTTGCCAGCTTAAGTTCTAAGGAGGCCTTAGCTTTCCTTGTCGCCTCCCTACACCCTCTGACAACCTCCCTAT
>VWZO01013837.1:22767-52595 GCA_013396975.1 Bucco capensis | reverse complement strand
TCCCCCCTTCAAATCTAGTTTAAAGCATGGTTAATGAGTTCAGCCAACTCCAGTGATAAAATCCTTCTCCCCGTTTGAGACAGATGCACCCCATCTGCTGCCAGTAGGCCTGGCATCCTGTAAGTTGACCCATGGCCGAAAAATCCAAAGTCCTGCTGATGGCACCAGGCTTGAAGCCAAGAACTGGTCTGATGGGTCCTCCTCAGCCTTTCTGGGTTGGCCCCTGCAACAGAGGGGATAGAAGAAAAAACTACCTGTGCTCCCACTCCCTTGATCAGTTGACCCAAGGCCCTAAAGTCTCTTTTGATAGTCTTCAATTTTACAAGATCATCATTTCCCACCTGAAAAGTTTGCTTTAGGCTTTGTCATGTGGTCACCTATTGTCTTACGACTGCGAGTGTACAAGTCACTTCCCAGTTGCTGCCCACTATCATCTTCCTGTCAGAGCGTACAGTCTTAAATTTGTCAGCCTGCATAATCCTATTGTGTGGGTTAGAAAAAAACAGCTGATTAACCAGCTTAAAATCAGTCACCTTTTTCTGGCTGAAACATGCCAGTAGTGGCACACAAGTGCACTAGAGGAAAGCAATCTCGTATGAACAGTTGCAGCCCAAGGATGCTAAATGTCCATGCCTTAGGTGTTCTGGAGGTCCTCTAAGACATTCATGCTCCTTTAAATGCCTAAAGTCAGATGTTGTAATTATCCCTCAAAAGACCTAATCCTACGTATGTTTCACTCATCAAAAAGACCTACAGAATGGGTGAAAACTGGATCTTGCACAAGGAGAAACCCAAGGATAAAATGCACAAGATATTTTCAAATAGGTAACAAATTTATTTGTAGAAAAAATTACCTATTGATCCAAGCACTCTGGTCTAGTCACTCTAGAGCGTGCAATTAGGCATGGTCAGATATAATCCTATCAGTGTTTTTACTTCTGGTCCAAAAATTTATCAAAGGGCAAAATTATGTTAACTTCATGTTGCACACTCTATCAGGGAGAAAATATTCAACAAAAAACCATAATGGAATAAACTCCTTCACCGTAACCCGCACTAATTCGAATAACCAGTTGCCTGACAACGTATTAAGACATCACAGTCACCAGATACACCTTTTCCTGCTACCCCACCTCCTAACTCACAAGGATTCTTTCCTTCTTGGCAGAGCTCCAGCAGGGTCTAAAGCCATGTTTCTGCAGCTGCTGAGAGCATCCAGGAGACATGAAGTGGCCTTGGTTACAGCAAGGATGGTATAAATAGAAGAGCTGAAGCCTCCTTTTCTCTCTCTCCCCCTCCCTGTTCTCATCCAGTTCTATTACCATAGCACTTCAAAATCATCAAAGTTGTGCAACAATCCATTTCATTCCTTCTGCTTTAATTAAGCAATTTTACATGTCTGTCTTGATAGGTGGGGCTTACTGAAGCACTTAATCAGTTTCTGGAGGGGCATCGTAGTGCCAATCCAAATGATTAGTAAATCAGAGCTGTAGTGCCAAACCCAGCATATTCTGCAGCAGCATGGAAACAACAGAATCTGTGAGACACAGATTGCCTCACACACTCTTTTCTTTTTTTTTTCAGCAGCCCTCAGTGTGAAGGAGCACTTGTCCTGTATTCATCCTGTGCAAGTGTAACAGATCTAGAGATGAAAACAGGGGAAATATTTTATATTATTGAGCTTTCCTGGCAAATAAAATAATTACAGCAATTCCAGTATAAGCCCTTCCTGAAACTGTGCTAGCAAGGCTTTGAATCTTAAAATCTGCATTTAAATCAAACGATTCATCTGCAAACCCATCACATACAGCACACACATAGTAGGTGTGGGTCATTTCCTTGGAATTAGAAAGCAAATGTCTCTATACATGAGAGGTCACCAGTTGTTGTAAGTTAAAATCTGTTCACTGTTAGGCATAATTAAAATACTCTAACAGTGGTTTCAGTAATTTAAACATTGCAGTATTGTTGTAATATTTTTTTAGGCTTCAAGAGTTCACAATTGTTTGGTCCAATCAAACCTGGGAACACTGGAGAAGTTATCACCCATCAAGGTAATTACTTTCAAGTTGAAATAATTACTCTATCAATGTTAATGGTCTTTCAACTTCAATAAAGCACTCACCTGCCGATAATCACAGCTAACCTCTTGCTCTCCTGCAATTCCCTCTCTATTTAGCAGGTTATATTACAGCCGTTAGAGTGGTCACTTGGCCTGAACAGCTGCTGAATTTCACTTTGATCGGCTGTGAACCATAAAAAAATTAGTCATCTGTGTGTGATTTGCCTCTAACCCTTAAGCCCTTGCAGAGCTAAGGATATGATCTTTTGGCTGTATTCGGGCACTGCTGAGCAGCCATCTTGTTTCTGGTTGTGCCTACTTTCCACTCACTAACAGCAGCCCAGTAGCCTAATTAACTTTTGCTCTCCATTGCCATTTACAACTTTCATTCTTTCCTAAGTAGCACATCTTCTCAATTTATGGCATGTGCAGAGATTCCTCCACTNGAGGTGTTCCAGCCCCCTGATCATTTTTGTAGCCCTCCTCTGCAGTCCACTTCCCAGGCATCCAAAATAGGCATATATAGAAAAGTTTTATCAGTCCCTCTCTTTGGCATAATTTTTTTATTCTTGTGACTACAATATTCATTCATTCTTCTATAAGGAAATTGTCATGTACAGTTCTGCATATTGCATTACTCAATAATATTATGCATGAGGAAGTTAATAACTATGTAGAACCTCATCTCTAATGTGGTCAAATGTTCAGTGGGCTGTATGAGGAAACATAAATGAAGGATCACACAGAAAGATTATTTCTAAATATAATTAACAGAAAAGAACTAACGTTGGATGCAAGATTTCAGATATCTGTAAAATCCTGCATAGGAGACATGTGTATGTGGTAGTATTGGCCACTTAAAATTATTTTGGAGGTGGACTTGACATGCTGAGGCCTTGACTCTACATAATAATGATGGGGGTCACTGCCCATAGCAGGCAGAGTTTTTCTTTATAACCCTCCTGTCTGGGTGCTTTTCCTTCTCCAAGTACATTCTAATAGCTACATATTCTTACATGTTTTACATTTACTTGGCTTTGAGTTCTCCTGCTCATGACAAACAACTAAATACCTGATATAATTGTCATGGAAGAAACAGAATTAGACACACACAAAACATCTACCAAGAAAAAGTCCAAACTTACCCACAGTTTTACCTCACAGCAACATTTGGAATACAACAGTTAGAGAGCTGTGATGCTTTAATGACATTTGGCAGGTACTAGCTTTGTAACAAAATCAGCTCTGGGTCCTATGTTCACAAGCTTAAGCTCTAAGTTCACAAGAGTGAGAGGCTTGCTTTTACAATCTAATCATTCTATGCAGGTTTCCATAAATGAGAACTTACTGTCAATCCATTCCTCTATAAACACATCTATCTCATGTTAATGCCATCAATAAGACACTAAATATCATTCTTGCTTCAGAGGGTTAAAATGAACTGGGAAGCCACTGCAGGAGACACCTGTACTGCTATAACCAGTCTTGACTTTGCTCTGCAAATAAACCAGAACGTCAGTTTAACTTGCTGTCACCTAACATCTGTCACTACACTCCTGGCCAAACAAGTGGTGCCACTGCTCTTTAACTGTGAAGCATCAAAATGGCTTATGTGTACTTCACTGGCTTCAAACACTGCAAGGAAATCCTCCTTTTGTTTGAGTGGCAAGTAACTTTTGCTCTCAGAACTGAGATCTTATTTTCATCTCCACAGGCAGCATAACATTTCAGTGGGTCAGCGATAACCTTAAGGTACCAGATAATCATACCTTTGACATATTAATTCAAATGGAGATGAATGTACTTTAACTGGGGAGTAAATAGTTGCATTTTGGGAAGGTAGAATGGGTAAGTCTGTCAAATGTTTTGAAAACCCAGAATATGCTTCTTATTTGGCTCTGGAAATGGATGGAAACGAAGGTGTCAAATTAGACCAGTCTGCAGGGATATTAGCAAGAGCTTAGTTTGTATCCTGCAGTGTCACAAGGATTGCAGTTCTGCTTTAGGTTTTGGTCAAGCTTTATGCCCTGTGGCAAGCAACCAGGGAAGAACCAACAAGAGCAAGGGTGGGATTGGCTACCATGATTCTAGCACTGCTTTTTTTTTTTTCTGGAATAATCTAATGGGATAAGAATGGAGTCTAAAGATTAAATAAAGGACCAAACTCACTGCTTGCTTAATACTTTAAATCTTGCTTGTACCATGGAAGCTTGTGTGAGAGAATGACTAATGGTGTATCCCATGAGGGAGCTCCAATAGAGATGCTTTAGGAGATTAAACCATTTAGCCTAGTACCCCTGAAAGCTATATTTTAAAGGGGCAGAAGTTTAATCATTGGAATGTTAGTTCCTTCAATAAAAATACATTTTAATTAAAGCGTCTCATTCACAAAGCTACAGTTAAGGGTATATCAGCAATTTCATGATAAAATAATATTTTTAAGGGGTTATAACTTTGAGAGTTGGTGTCCAGGTTTTTTTCAGCTGGGATAATTGACCTAACCTCCTGAAGTTATCTTTGATAACAGGACTCTGTGCACTTTATGTCAATAACTTTGATTCAAAGCTTTAGCTGTTCTGTTATATTCAGAAGATGTTAGCTCTTTGGTATAAATCACCAACCACTTTATTGAGTTAATGTAGTTACAACAGATTAAAATGAGTGCAACTGGTAGCAGAACTGTGCAGAAAGAATTCTCCACAAAGGGTAGTATAATATTTTAAAATAAAGAAGAGTAGCAAAAATAATAATTAATAAATGTTCACAACAAAGGACAAAAAAAATGCAAGTCAGCTTCACTGCAACACCAGTAGAACAGCTATGTGCATGCTGCCAGAATGTCATTTTGATTCAGGATACTGTTCGGGGAAAATAAAGGATTTTGGAGCCAAGAAAATACTAATTCAGTAAATAATGGCTTGTTAATTTAAAAGGCTTTTAACTGATGCTGTTTAAGAAACACACTGTGGCAACATTATTTAAAATGCCATTTTGGTAGCTTTTATTACCCACAATACAACCATCTTGGACATTTTCTGTTGTTGTTGGCATGCTTAAAAGACATTGCAATGCATGACTGGCCAGGTCAGTTCTGATGCTCAGCAATACATTGCATGCTGCTGAAGCAGACTATTAGGAGAAGCTCTGTTGTTTTGCTAGTTTTGAAATCTTAGATGTCCTACCACAGTTATGATTTTGATTATTTTTTAAAAAACAAGTTAAGAGAGCTAAGCACCAAAATCCTACTGAAGTGCAATGACTTTAAAACCCCAATCTACTTTTAAAACCTACCGTACTGTACAACACAAATAGAACTATTTCAGAAGTAAAAAGTACATATTCCTATCATTCAGTTCAGGACATGTTTTTCAGGAAAAGATGTATTGCAAACAATCTATTTAGGCTTCCAGGAGGCTGGACACAGAACTGCTATGGAACCATACACGAGTATGTAGGATCACTGAGCTGGAAACTTCTCCCACCTTGTCAGGGAGAGATTTGTCTAAGGGAGTTACTTAAAGGTTACAATTGGTTATTCCACAGAATCTTCTTTAGGATCCTACAGGAATGTCAAATAGATTTTATAACTGGGTTATTTAAAAATTTAGGGGATTCCTGCTGTTATTCAATACAAATATGGCCTATCAATATTGTTTATGAAATTGAGGAAACCCAACTTTACTACAACCTCCTTAAACATTTTATACAACTTATTTTCAAGAGATAGCTAAGTACAGGAGCTATCCTACTATACAGCAGTTCAGTTGAACTATCTGGAAGTTTTCTTTCTATAGAAAGACTAGAGTGCACTATACAGGTGGTAGGAGCAGTGGTAACTGCATATACTAGAACCACTTCTGTCACTAATTTATGTAACATTGTTAGTTCACCAAATAACTTGTCCTTTCCGGGGTCTCTCCCCCCACGTACTGATTAGAAATGTAATATTTACAGGCATTCATGTTTGGAAAGTCCCTTGAAGGAAAAGACATGTTAGCAGTGCAAAATAATATTTGAACATATGTAATATAAGTAAAAGCAGATCTGCTTCCATTACTAATAAACTATGAAGGCACTATGCAAATGCATTGCATAGACCAACTATTGAATTACTGATGAATTCATTCACTTTGTGATTCCAACTGAATTACAGAACTAGAATTATATACAACGAGGTATATATATATCTTGTTCTTTATGCAGATCCTATGAAACTATTTTGACACCCCAAAATCTCAGAGTAGTATTTCAGAGTGGGGCTGAATGTGCTTAATTGCTCTGGACATGACCCATCTATGCTTTTGAGTAATCTACTTGCCTTGGCCAGTCTACACTGGGCCAAACACAACATTTAAACCAACAAAACTACTGTCAATTGGAACATACAATAGAGATCAAAGCACAGAAAAAACCAAGTTAATAGTGATTTTGTGTTCCAGTGCTTACCGTTACAGTTAGTGCTGTAATGGCTGGGATGCTAAATGTTGGATCACTGCTTTTTTCTTGATAGACTACTCGATACTGAGATATAACCCCATTGGGAGAGACAGGCTGGGTCCAGTTCAACCACACCGAGTATGCACCTGTTGCTTGTGCCCAAGGAGCTCCCATGCCCCATGGGGAAGCCTCCAGAGTTTGGGTTGAAGCCCAGAGACTATCCACTGACCCCACAGCATTTTGAGCTCTGGCACGATATTCGTAGAGAGTAAAAGGCTGTAGAGCATCAGATGCATCAGTAAATTCCAAGGGTCCTCCAGCCCAGATGAACAAAAGCAGCTCTTCTTGAGTGCCCACAGCACGTCTGAAATTAAATCAAAGGCAATGTGTTTAAAACAGAAAATAACTTTAACAGTGCCATGGTAGTAGATGCCACTTGCTATCTTTGCATCTTAGAAGCATTGCCCTGAACTTGTGTTAGGTGCTGAGTAGCGAAGAGATTTTTGAGTCAATCATTTAATTATTCTCTTTTATTTAGAAGTCTACTATAAAACATATCAAATAAGTGTGCTGTCACAGTCCATAGTAGAAGAGAAACAATAAAATAGCATATTGTTGGTTTGGAATAGAATATACCAGATATGAGACTTTTGTAATTTAGAACATGAAAATTTAAATACATATGTAGTTGCTAAGTAATGCATTGCAATATGGGTGCAAATTCTCATCATTCCTGAAAATCAAACCATTTTCAGCAGTACTCACTTCAAGATCCCTCATTTATGGAAAACTTGTGAGCAATTTACTTGAGAAAAATGTTACTTACTGAACAAAGGATAAATATTCTATCTTGCCTTCAAAACTAAAGCCACACACTTTTATATTCTGGCTTACTCACAATAAATATCCCATTTATTTTTGCGAATGAAATAAGTAATCCCTTGTGCATAAACCTAGCACAATTTACAGCTCAACCACAAGAACTCATTAAAATATCACAAGTAGTGCTTTCTGTAATAAACTGCATATTTTTTTCCAATGCTGGTTTTGTTTAAAAATGCAAACTGAAGACAATTCACTCTACAGCCTTTTGGCAGAATGGGTTTTTATTTTTGTACATATGTGTGTAGAAGCAGAGAATCATCATGGTTAGAAAGGACCTTTAAGATCATCAAGTCCAACCTATACCCTACACTACTGTTATCCCTAAACCATCCCAAACCATCCCCAGGTATATATTCATCTGTATGGATACACACACACACACACACATATGTATATATATATATATATATATACACACACACACACACACATACAAATGTATGTATATACCTAGCATTCCTACTACAGATTGGCTTGCATGGGACCTGGTAATATTCTGAGTATCAGAGAAGATTAGAGATGATCCTCAGCCCCTTTCTATTGTGGGCTCCCCTAGTATATAATTTACAACAGCAGTAATAAGGCAAACACTCATCTTCAAAACAGAGTTATCAAATCAGTTCTTTCCCTTGGCATAAAAATGTCTGTGTGAAATTAACTTGGTTACATTTAAACACTGTGGTAAATCTCAGCGACGCTTGTGCTGTACTGCACATGAATTTAAGTATTTCTCCTACTCTTCACAGGAGCCTTGGCCTTTGCAGAATGCAAAAACACTTTCACCCTCCATGCCAACAACAAAAAACCAAATTATATTATCTGCCACTTTTATTGCAAGTAGGGCAAACTCACAGAAGTAAAATTGGTTTGTCTGACTACTGGGTGTCATCATCACTATACACGCACGGAAGCTGAAGAACATTTTTTTGGCAAGAGAAATTCTGCATTTCACAGCATTCTGCTGGATTTTATTTTGCTAGATCAACCCAGGAACTACTTTAAAAACATAACACGCAACATTTTCTTAGAACTTCTAATCTTAGCTGTTTGTAGTAATAGATTGTATTTACATGCAAATATGAAGAATACAATGAATGCATCTGTGTACACAGCTATTTATTCATCCTTTGTGTATATGCATATATAAGGCAAGGATAAATACATTGTTTTCTTACCTGAAGCCAAAGAATTTTTGCTAAACTTGGACTTAAGCAGGCTGTATGGATACTGTTTTGTTTAAAAGCATGACTTAAAAAAAAAACAAGAGTTTTGAGTTACAATGTCTTTAGTGTACTGAAACAGGCAAATTACAAGACGTTGATACTGAGAATTGGTTGAAAAAACTGGGTGAAAAATGGCAAGTACTACAGGCAGGAAAGATTCCCTTGCAATTCTTCCTCTTGCAAAAAAAGGTCTAAAAGTGTTGGGGTACAAAAACTTCCCACTGACCCAAATATTCCATCAGCTACTATTCATACACTTTCTCATGCTCTATCATAATGGTGAATTAAGCTGAGTGCAGAACACTCCCTTCCTGAATTAATGCAAAAGACACAATTCTGAAACGTGAATCACTACCATGTCTTTCTCCTGCCCCTAAAAAAGGTGTACTCAAAACAAGAAACCTAAAAACAATCTCTGCAGGCAAGTGAAAAAAGAGTGTATTTTAGTGCAACAGTCACATTTGAGATGCCTTGTCTGACCAAGCAGTGTGACATTTAAATGAATACACAAATTTATGTTTTATAAATATTTGAAATTCTGTGATAAACATTTTTTTTCACACTGAAAGATCAAATATGCCACCAACTGTAAGCTCATTCACAAGCAAAGCTGTAGTCTGGTTAAGCATTTAGATCTTATTACTGCTGAATATTTAATGAATGAAACTTATGGTTAGGTAAATGGTTCCATCTGTACTGCTAAAACCCAGAATATCTTCATGTATGAATAAACTTTGAACAGAAGTGGTTGAACAGTCTGTAATCATTTCAATCATCTTAAGATTTAAGATTCAACTGCTCATTTAACTGGAAGTGTTTCTTATGTACAATGAGCTGCAAAGGAGAATAACATTCCAAGAGCTAGAAGCTGTCTCTTAATCTGCATAGTCTGATTTACTGCTTACATTCCTGTTAAAGATGCTCAGATACATTTATTTTTATAAGGGCAAATTCTCCCTGCCCCATCTGAGCCACAAAGAGGAGAATATAATCTTGTTTGTGACAGAAAACTCTAGAGCTGTATGCAGAGGACTGCAGCAACACTAAGTGCCACACTCACCCTTCAGCTTTCATATATGGAAGGAGACTCAGGGAATCCCTGAGGTCTTGCAGGTCAGAATGTTTCTTCACATGTTTACCTTTCACCATGCAACAAAAGTACATTGTTTTAGCAGTGCCTGCTGTTTTTCTTACCAGACTGGTAGTCAGTTATTTCTCAAAACACTGAGAAGTCCTTGGGTAAAATTCAAGTGAGTGGGGAATCCCAAATGTGGAGGAAGAATGCAACATCAACAATGCTTCCCTTCTGCAGTTTCACATCCAATTAAACAAAGCAGCCTCACTTACCATTTGGATTCAATAAATCTATACTATTGTAGTTTGCATATTTTTCTTTTTAAGCAAGTTTTGAGGTCAAGAAGTGAACAAAAGGAATTTGAGATTGTTACATGGAATATACTAGTTGAGATTAGGTATTACATCAATTACAGGTAGCAATAGAACCCTGCAGGTGTTCTTATACTCAGTGACATATTCATCTGGAAGGATTCTTATATTAGACCATCTACCTATACATGTGTTTTGGAAGCTGTCTTTGGTACAGCTCATGGTTAAAGATATAAGCATAACAGTGAATTAATTATAAAGAGCCACTCTAGAAGTCTCTACCCTGCAAGTCACAACAATCAAATCCATTGAGACATGTCCTATCTTAAATTGCCTGGTGATTTTTCTGCCTTATTTTCACAACCAGTATTGCTTGGCTAATGAGAGCTACATTACAATCCCACAGATATATACTAAATATTATAATCTTCCTGAACATGATATAGACACTTTGACTCCCTTAAGCAAGATATGAACCAAAATACTTCTAATTTTACAGACAATATTTCTTTGAGTCATCTCGTGTATCTTACACAGTACATGCTGGTTGTCAACAGAGAGAAGTTCCATTAGCTGACGTGACCCAGATCTTCTTAAAATACAGCAAGAAATACATCATCTATTTCCATAATATTATTTTTCCAGACATAATTTCTGTGGTTATCACAAGGATGTTTTTTAATGATGAATGGGAAAAGAGGTAGATTGGGTGATTTTCTCATGAACCAGATCTTTTCTCATTCACAACCTCTTCTAAGTTGTGGTCTTTGCAGGAAAAATTTAAAAGCCTCAGATCTGTGTATAAAACTGATAAAAAAATAAAATGTCACCATCTCTTTTAGCATAACCTAACATTTTAATTTGTTGATTTCTAACAGAACAACTGCAAACTCGCAAGTGCTTTTATGATTCAAGAGGAAAGAATGAGTGCTGCCATTTTAATGCTAACACACTAGCTTCCCAAGCATTCCAGGTTTGGAGTTAAATGAATGTATTTTGGTGGTGATGCAGTAAGGAAGAGGCCCCTGATGAACAAGAAATTACATGCCATAACCTCCCATAGAAATACTGCAGTCTTGCTGCTGTAACAATGTAAGGTTATGTGTGGCTACAAAATGAAAAAGAACTATGTGCTTACATCCCATTTCTGATTTTTTTTGCAGCTATCTGAGAAAGATTTGATATTGTTGTTGTCTAAGCACATTTAAACTTCAGCTGAAATAACAGGCAAGTGATTCATGCCTATGTAGGTGAATATAACGATTGTATCTGGAGCCCCAGTGCACCATTTTCATTTCACTTTAAATAAAAAACAAAATGTATCTATGTCAGTCAGTGCCCTTCTGCTGTACTCAGAGGTATCAAACAGGCTACAATTATGATTGTGAAGTGATTGTGTCACATTGGAGGAAGGTTTATTGCTTTTGAGTCTGCTAGGCAGTAACACATTCTGTTTCATATTACTCTTTATATCATTGTTTGGCTGTGACTAGAATAATCAAATGCCATCAAATGCTGTCAAATTCAATTTACAGTATTTTTCACTGAAGCAGGCTTTCTGCATTATATTTCCTGTTTTCCCTTTCTGTGGTTGCCATGGAATAGAAGTGGTAATCATCAGCTTTATTTACAAAACCAACAGAGTGAAGACATGTCTTGGGCTATAACATACACTTTATTCCTCTTTATACAGGGGAGAGCTTTGGGGTTTTTCTATCAGACAATTAAAAAAAAAGCAAACAAAAGAATATTTCAAGTGAACAGGAATTTTTAAAGACTGCTAATGTGTTTAAGGCAAAAGCGAATTTATATTCATTATCACTGCTGATTCCAAAAGGTAATTTGATTCCCTGTCTTCTCAGTCACAGCTCGACTATAATAAAAGATCCCAAACTCTTTGTGGGAGGCTATGGTTGCCACACATATTTAGAGCTGGGAAAACCAGGAACTTGAGAGTTTAAATTGCTCTCCAATACATGCTTCAGTTCTATATTCTCTGACTTTCTGAAGCTATTCAAGAAGATTGCTTCAGTGAGCTTTTAAAAACAAAAAACAAGGTTCAATGGGCATAGCAGATGTTAGTGCTCTGCTACTTGATACTTCCCAAAATACAACTATCTATGTAGAAAAGTCCTCATGTAGAGCTTATGAAGTTCCTCAGAGGGAGTGAGGTCAACCACCTAGACAAGGCAGCTGAATACAAACATGAAGGAACTGTAATCACACTCCAGAATACTTATAAACATGAAAATAATTTATCTTGGAAAACTGATATGTTGGCAACCTAGATATATTTTTACAGTTCAAAATTAGTCCTGTTTCTGTTCCAAAATTCTCAACTCTTTCTCAGAGAGGATGGAAGAATGCATCTAGTAGTCTAGGTACACACAGTAGAGTATCTACCTTACAATGTTTGTATGTCCCTTTGAATTTTTAAACTATATTTTCACAGGCTTGTTGTCATTTGTAGATCAGAAAGATGATTCACATCTCAGCTCCTATTCTCAACTTGTCCCATGTTACATCAACATTTGAAATATAATATGGATTTTACCCTCGATTTATACATTTTTCTCACCTCCAAGCATATCAAGCAATAAAGAAATGAACGGTTCAATAAGACTAAGAAATGGAGGTGATCAAAGTATTTACCTGTGAATAAAGTAGTTAGTAATGATGCCATTTGGTTTCTGAGGTGGTGTCCATTTCACTTGTACGAGTGCAGATGCAATTGCTTTAATGATAGGTGGGCTCAATTCCTCAGGAGCTGCTCCAGCAGTTCTTGCATAGGTTTGACCACTCACTCCACACCCACCTACAAAACCACAAGTTTATTCAGTGATGAAAGCTTCTTCCTCAACAAAAAACACAGTCAAAGCAAATGAATGTCAAGTAAAAGAAGGTCCTGATGAAACAGGGCCACATTTCACCTCATTTTATTATTAAAGACTCAAAAATCACTGCAACTCCACTAATGACTTACTCCTGACTTTCAGCAGTGAAAGTGAGAATTGGGCCCAAAGTGTTATTTTAGAAGACTTTTTTTTCAATTAGATTTTGAAAATTGCCACTGAAAATAAGGAATTTTGTAATATTTGGGCTCTTCTCTTGTCCTTATTATTGCCAGTTCTTTTTGGTGAACAGTTACAGCACTGATTTTGTTCTGTATGCACATTTTTCAAGAATTGTTAAGCTATCTGTGAAAAGCCTTCAATAAAATAGCACATACTACCCAAAATACATTTTAAAAATCTCCATTTAAAATAAAACATACAACATGGAGTAATATTTAATGCTTCATACAGGGCTAGGCTTTCTTTTTACTAGGTAAACATTTGACTTCAAGGCAGGAATAAGATTTGATCTGTTTTGCTGAGTTGAATCTCTCTGGAAAATCTCCATTTTCCCTTCCAGACACAGAAGTGATTTTTTAAAAGTCATCTTACCATTCTGACATGCTTGTATTCTTATCTCATAGAGGGTATAGGGATCTAGGCCATCAACAAAAGCAAAATGTGCATGTCCTACTGGCTTCACTAGCGAAGTGGGGCTGCTTGCATTTAGTAAGATGTTGTATTCCAAAGGCACATTGGCAATGAAGATCCCTGTTGTGAAACAGAGAAGAACCAGTGATTATCTAAAATACTAACAACAGTGCAAGACAACTTCAGAGAGGTATTCATCATACACAAGTTTAAATGCAAGCCTCCTCTGGAGGTTTTACCTCCTGCCTCTCTTGGAAACTACAACCATTTAAACCTAAACTGAAGCAGATCCATCTGCAGCTCACAACTGGAAGATAGACATTACTGTTCTGAGTTAAAAATCAAAATTCCATTCAGTCAATGCCTGTGTTGCAATTGCTACTTCTGGCAAGAGTAACCTTATGACTGAGAAACAGGCAGACTTTGTTTGGGAGAGGCAACAGCTACTAAGTACTGCTGTTTGAATATAAGAATCATATGATCCAAAAAGTGAATTGCCACCATTCAGCAGATTATCACTTTTTAGGCCAGCACCAAAAGCTGAGAGTAGATTCTTAGCCTGTCTTACAAGTAAAGTACAACACATGAACTTAAACCAAGAAACGTAGCATTTCAACTTATAAAAATGAACAGTTAAGGGTTTTTTTTAAGAAAAGCCCTCTATTTCTTTCTATTTTCACCATTTTGTTTTAATTCAAACAAACAGAGTTTTGGTAGTGGGGAAAGGGGCTTTTGGCATGGTTCCTGTAAGAAGCTTTGAGAAAATTCACCCAGCTCCCATATCAGACCTAGCTCTGGCCAAGGCCAAGCCAACCAGCACCTCTGCAACAACATACTTAAAAGGGAAAAAACAGTTGGGCAAGTTGTGTTGTTTGCAAGTTGGTTTTGTTTAGAGAGGTTTAGGATGAAAAAGAGAGAGAGTGGCATACAACCACTGAGTCAGGGAAGAGAAAGGAGTGGGGGAAGCATCATCATGCTGGAGTAGCCATTCCCCTACAGTCCATGGCAAGTTGGCACATTGAGCCTGTGGAGATCAAAAGTGGGGAATTTGATCCGTGGCCCATAGAGAAGCTAGAGTAGCCCACACTGGAGCAGGGCATCACCCCCTGAAGAATTCCATGACTCTGAGGGAAGAACCACACTGGTGGGAGAAGCATGTGGAACTGTCCTTCTAGATTCTAGACAAAGGAAATACCATTATACTAAAAGCTGAAAAAAAACCCCAACCTGGAGTGAGAGTCATGGCTTCAATTTTATTCAGCTGCACATCATACAGGAAGAAAAAAAGATGCTGATATTAGTTGTTGAAAGAGGTGAAGGGAGAAAGTGACAGAAAGCACAAACATCCACTGTAGCATTTTCCTTTTTCAGCGTAAAAAGTTTCAAGGAAAACACCAAGATCTGAACATTAAGAATGGAATAATAGAGACAAAAATCTCAAAGTTGTGTAGGATGTTACAGAGTAAACCTCTGAGATGTGAACTTGAAGTAGACAAAGAAAATGATCTATTTGTCTTTGATATATGGAAGATTAAATGCTCCAGAAGAATGCACTTGAGTGTGCATTGTATCATTATGCCCATAATTAAAGATGAATTATTACAGCTAAACTGCCTTCTTTTTTTTCCTCTTTTCCTTTTTTAACTCCCCTTTCTCCCCTGCCCCCCCATTTTCCCATTTTGTGCCTGTAAAAGACACAACACAAGATCCAAAAATAAGAGCATCAAACAGTAGAAACCTTTTCTTAATCTCCTAGTTAAGGTCCCCACCTTCACCATTCCTGACAATACACCAAATATTTCAACCAGAAAAACTCACTTATGAAAGGGACACAGATGACTTTTGTGCATCTTATCAGTGCATTTATTCTAGGCAAAATTCACCCAAAACTTTTTTAAATTCAAACCATTCAGAATGCTTTATTTCCCAAGAAGATTCAATACAAACAAGGACAGCTGAATCCAGTGATCAACATGCAGCAAAGGACACTTATTTCAAAATAACTGACCTATCTATGCCCAAAACTCAGTCCATATCTCAGCAGAAATGCTAAAATAAAAACCCAAACTACCAAAATCTTAAAATTCTGCTAAATATTGCAATATATTAGGAATGGTGCTAATAAGAAATACACTCAAGAAGTGAACAAGAGATTTCAAATAAAAACAAGTAAACAACCAAAAAATTCCAATATCCAATGAAAACCCTTCAACAATTTGGTGAGATTCATTAAATGCTAAGATCAAAGTATCACTTTATAATCGTAAAAATAAAAAATATCTACTCATATGGCACAGAAAGTTGGAAAGAAAGCTCTTTCTTCCAGAATAGCCTTCAGCATCTGCAGCCAGTCTGAAACTACTACTTGGTGTGCTTCAGGACTGAAGGAAAGGAAATGGGCATATTTGTTCAAGTCAGCTGGGAAACTACACAACTTGGTTAGTTCCAGAGTTCATAAATTTATGTCAGAATAAAAGGAACCATAAAAGCACAAGTGAACCAATTTAGCCTAAGTGCAAATGGCAGTTTTGTTATTTGGTGTCAAAGTTACCACGAGCACAATGACAAGCTGCCATAACACATTTTCATGTTCACTAAAGAACAAGGATTTAGTTGGTTAATATTCCCAGCAATGCTCTTTTTCATAATTTACAACAACTAGATGCTGATAGGTTATTTAACATTTATGAACTTAAGATGTAATCAGAAAAACCCTGATTATCTTGACAAATAAAAAAAGTTAAATTATTCTGCTTTTTTTTCCTGTGCCTTCATTTCACAGCAGGTGCACATTTTGCACTGGGACAAGTTGATCAAACTAAATCTTGGAGGTTTTGGTGGGCATTTGGATAGCATTTAATGGACAATGCTGGGCAAAGCTCTGCAAATTAGGTTGCATGGCTCATTCTACTTCAAAACTAGGGTAGTTCATAAAATGGAATTTGCAGCACAAGAATTGGGGGAGAAAACACAGATTTACAAACTGGTCACCAAAAAATCTATTTGAAGTCAATTGCTGAAAAATTTTTTAATATGATGTGAAACACAACCACAATTACAGCACAATAGTTGAAGTGTTTCACTTGCAGTAAACACATACTAAAATAAGAATGTCATATATTTTATTTAACATCAAGTAGGAGTAAATGTGCATTTTAATGTTTAACTTCACAAAATCTATCTGGTTTCCTGAGACTAAGTATTTACATTAATCTTCAAATATTCAGATATCTCGTTTTGGTTGTATCAGGTATTCCCAAAAAACCTCTGAAGATGCTAACAGCTGGAGATGCTGACTGCTTTCAAGATGCAGAACTCTGGACACTAAGCATGACAAACCTGTCCTACAGTGATGTGGAGAAAACAATAATTTACATGAGAAAATAAAAATGACAAAATATAACATTGGCTTAGCAAAAGTCAGAACAATTTGTTAGGCCTTCAATAAAGGACAAACCAGGTTAGCTGGCAAAGCCAAGAGACAAATAAATGTCATTCATATATCAGATTTGATCCCAAGAAGAATAAAATGCTACAAAATTTTAATTATAAAGGATAAGGCAGCCCTGAGGTGGATGGAGTGTTACAACATGATTAAAGAAGATGTTTTCATCCAGATGATCATTAATGTATGAAGCAAGTAAGGTAGGAGCAGGGGACAGGATCCTCTTTTGAGTATTTTCAGCTTTCCTGGTACCACCATCACTAACTGAAGATACCTAGAAGAATCAGGCTCCCAGTTAGGACCAGTGGGGTTGCCAAGGAGTTGAAATGCAGGATGGTTACCTGCCTACCTATCAATTACATTTATGGATATGACTTGGGAGAATTAGGTGGTGGTTTGGTTTTTGTGGTGTTGGTTGTTTTTTTTCCATTCAGCTTTTCTGCTTCTATCCATGTCACTAAGAGTTGTTCCATAATAATTTGAACATATCCTTCTGCAGCATATCAGTGAAATGTACCATACCTCTGAGGTCTGTGCACTGAGGCAATGCAACATGAGATAATAGGATACCTATTTCAGAAAATAAAAGTCCTATTTTCTGTAGTGAGTGAGGTGTGTCAAACACTTTTTCTGAATCCATCACTTTAACCACTACTTGGCCACCTTGATATTTAGCTAAGTCAGGAGTTTTGAAATGCTACATATCTATAAAGGAATAAGATTTAGATACATTACAGATGTTGAAGCATAATTAAAGCCAGTCAAAAGGAAGATCTGTGTAATATGATGCCCATAATTTTTCCTGAAGGTGATTATTCAATCCATATTTATTACAGCAGGTAAGAAGATAGAATGCCAAAGCATCACTGATAGCCACAGACAGGAAGAAACTATGACCATCTACCCTCTCATCAAAACTTGGTTAATAAAAAGCACTTCTTTTTTTTCATAGAGAATATACCAATTAAAACAACCAAGAGTGTCTGCCCAGCCTGATAATCTTTACAACAACATTGTGGGTTTATAAGAGAAACCTATATTATCTCAATAGAGCCTGTTGTGAAATCAGGATCCATACACAGAAAAAATAGATCAGAAAAAAATTTAAAAGTTACTCAATGTACAACTGGATAATTAAGTTTAAAAAGTTGTAGACTAGGTTAATCCTACCAAGCTGGGGTTGCATGTGGCCCATATATCTGCATGCATAGGACCTGTGCCACTTCAGAAGACCAGAACCTCCACAATAAACTTCCACCTACATCTCCCACAGTCTTTCTCGTGGTAAGACAAAAACACCAGTACAAAGTTCTCAGAATGAGCATGAAGCAGGATTATAAAGGGTCAAAAATGAGTTTCCTAGCTTCTGCACATGCCTATGCTTCTAAACACAGCATTTCTCTTACTAGCATTAGTAGCATTGCTCTGCTCTTCCCATTCCCCATCCCTGTAGCTGGTGGCTCTGAGCTACTACTGTAACAAAAGGAACTGCAATTTTTGCTTTCCTGTCTACACAAGAAGGGCAGCCTATGAAAAACAATCCCTTTTTCATACTTAAAAACCTAAATAGTTTGCCCCACAACAAGAATGCAGAGACAAAAGGACAAGACACCAATATCCACAAAACTGAGATGTGTTCAAGGCATGTCCCAGCACATGGGAAGAAGGACACACTATTTCCCTTGGCTGAAGAGAATGATTCCTATGGCTTCCTCTAGAAAGCTATATTGTCCAGCCTCCTTCTCATCCCTCTGATTGTGTGGTTTCAGGAATACATGAATTTTTGTCCATACAATCTTAATTGCAACATAGCCAAGGGGACTACACAGAGCTGGATTCTCCTTGCAGAGAGAGTAACAGGAATTTGATCAGCACGAGAAGAAAATGTCTAGAACAAGGACAAGCTTTTGTGGGAAACATCCCACTCTTTACAAGCCTATGTTATTCCAGCATATTCTTATGTTTTAAATCTATTTATAATGCTGCTGAATAATTTGTACCTTAAATTCTATTTATTATCAAAACTATAATACAGCATGAGTCACTTTCCAATAAAACCAACTGTAGATTATATGCCATTCGAATTCACCTGCCTTCTGCTAGGTTCTAAATCCTTTCAGGCAGTAAGGGAAAAGTTTAATTTAAGATTTTAATCTTTTTCATATATTATAGCATTTCTATAATGGATTTTGTGCTTCTGAAAACTAAAAGATTGACAGCTCAGGGTATTATAGATTTATTAATCATTGCTTAAATGGGTAGGGTGAATGCTGCTAAGCACTGCCACAATACTTGTGATCCCAGCCTTGAAGGCAAAATACTTTTTCTAGGTGACTTTATTTTTAATGTCTATTGACTCTACTGTGACTGCTATGCAAGGAGAGAATATCTTAAATAATTAGGAAGAGAAGAGATCATAAACTTCCATGAGTTCATTGATAAAACATATATTGTTGCTACTGCAATATGCAAACATGAAATTTCAAAAAAGAAAAAAATTGACCTAATTTTAAGTTTTTTTGGATTGGATGGATGGACTGTTCAGTGGATAAGGAACTGGCTGGCTGGTCACATCCAGAGGGGAGTGGTCAATGGCTCCAAGTGCAGCTGGAGATCAGTGCCAAGTGGTGTCCCTCAGGGCTCTGTGCTGGGGCCTGGACTGTTTAATATTTGTATAAATGCTATGGCCAGCAGCATTGAGTGCACCAGCAGCAAGTGTGCAGATGACACCAAGCTATGGGGTGCTAGGGATAAGTTGGAGGGGCAGGATGTCATCCAGAAGGAGCTGGACAAGCTGGAGAGGTGGGCCCAGGGGAACCTCAGGAGCTTCAACAAGACCAAGTGCAGGGTCCTGCACCTGGGTCAGAACAATCCCCACTATCAATCCAGGCTGGGGGATGAGATGATGGAGAGCAGCCCTGCAGAAAAGGCCTTGGGGTGCTGGTGGCTGAGAAGCTGGCCATGAGCAAACAGTGCACGCTGGCAGCCCAGAAGCACAATGGCATCCTGGGCTGCAGCAAGAGAAGCGTGGCCAGCAGAGCCAGAGAGGTGATTCTGCCACTGCACTCTGCTCTGCTCACACCTCCTCTGCAATACTGGGTCCAGTTCTGGAGCCCTCAACACAGAAAGGACATGGAGCTGATGGAGCAGGTGCAGAGGAGGCCACGAGAATGCTCAGGGGCTGGAACACCTCTGCTCTGAGGACAGGCTGAGGGAGCTGGGATTGTTCAGCCTGGAGAAGAGAAGGCTTCAGGGGAACTACTAGTGACCTTCCAGGACCTAAAGGGAACTTCCAAGCAGGCTGCAGAGGGCCTGTTTGCAAAGGCCTGCAGGGAAAGGACAAGGGGCAATGGTTTTAAATTGGAGAAGAGTAGATTTAAACTGGACATTAGAAAGAAGTTCCTCCCCACGAGGGTGGTGGAACACTGGCCCAGGTTGCCCAGGGAGGTGGTTGAGTTCCCATCCCTGGAGGCATTGCAGGTGAGGCTTGCCAGGGCTCTGGGCAAGCTGCTCTAGTTGGGGATGTCCCTGCCCACTGCAGGGGGGTTGGACTAGATGAGCTCCAGAGCTCCCTTCCAACCCAAACCATCCTCTGATTCTAAGTGAAGAAAACAGTATCCAAAAACTGGAAAACACCTTGATAGAAATGAACTACACTAAACATAAAACTGTTGTACAATGCTGTTATTATCCCACAATAACTGCAGCATACTGTTTTTATAACATCAGTAGAGTACACCAATCGCTTAACCTATGATCTATATTAATGGAACAGAGCACAGTTTCTCATATAAAAAGATGCTACTATTCAGTTACTCCTTCTTAGCCTACCTCTGTAGCAGGCCAAGACAACCTGGTGATGTAAGAGTAAAAAGAGGAAAAATATTTGTAGGTCTTTGCAAGGTAACTTATCCACATAATGCTACCATGCTCTGGCCAACAAAATGTATTCAACCAGGTCACAGCTAGCACAAATCACTATGTTACACTCTTACACCTTTTGTTAAAGGAGCTCAACAGTGCACACTTGCAGGACAACATCAAGACAACATCAACTCAAAAAGTTGGCAGGTTTCCCTGTCGATAACTCAGTTTAGTCTGAACAGAAGGGAAAACTTATTTTTAGTGTAATTGGTTTTGTTTCTTAATATTTGCACTCAGTAATAGTTTACAAGATCAAATCAACATTTAGAGTTTTGATCAGCTAATCTTCACAATACCCATGTCAAGTATACAGGTCAATATTATTAAAATAATCTCTCTCCAGGAAACAGCAGCTTTAGATAGTAGTGATTTAAATGACACAAACACTGAGAACAAATATGAAAAATAAAAATATCAGAATGATTCAGCTGGCTTCCTGTATATACGAATTTTTCCATTGTTTCATTTTGCTAGAAAGTACTACATAGAAATACATTTTTACCTGGCACATCCCAAGCTAGAAATATAGAATATGCATCAATTACTGTGACATTATAGGGGGCAGGAATTTTCTCTGGTGTTCCTACTGGTGTTTGGATAACATATTTATCACTAGTGTTGCTGCCTCCCCAAGTGCTGGCTTCCAGCTGGTAAACATATCTGCACAAACACAAAAAGAGCAGTAGACACTATGGTTAGAAGCTTTAGGCATATGAGGAACAGAACATTTCCATTTTCACCACTTTAAAGTCAATAGACTATACAAAAAATATTACAAATACTGCGTTAGTGAAGATTTTTAACCTTTACATTTTCTTAATGTGAAAAAAGTAACTGTTTTTAACAATAATTTTAGTATTGAAATTCACACTAGCTTACATAATAGACAGTAATGACTCAAAAAGTAATCAAAGCCAAATTTGGAATGGTTTATATTTATAAAAATATCAGCAGCTCCTACTTTTAAGCAAGTATGTTCAATATGCACAGAAACATAATAAACCATGTACAGTGTTGTCCACCATATAAAGACTTAAATGTTTCTAAGGATATTTCATGAGGGAAAACAAAAAACCAATGAGCCACCAACAACCACCCAAGAAAAAAAAACAACCAACAAACCCAAAACATCTCCCTCTTTTAAAATCAGAATGGCTCATTCTCAGGGGAAAAAAAAAAGGAAAAGGAAGTCCTTGGATTAAGGTTTTCCAACATTTGGAAGCCTCCTAGAGTGCTCTACCAATTTTTCAGTCATTAAGTAATATTGTAATAGATTCTTCTTTGGTTGGAAGAGTAACTTACGTTTTGTACATGTCACAAACACACATAGATATACTTTGAACACCTTTCACATATTTCACAGGAGAGCAGCCCTGCAGAAAAGGCCTTGGGGTGCTGGTGGCTGAGAAGCTGGCCATGAGCAAACAGTGCACGCTGGCAGCCCAGAAGCACAATGGCATCCTGGGCTGCAGCAAGAGAAGCGTGGCCAGCAGAGCCAGAGAGGTGATTCTGCCACTGCACTCTGCTCTGCTCACACCTCCTCTGCAATACTGGGTCCAGTTCTGGAGCCCTCAACACACAAAGGCCATGGAGCTGATGGAGCAGGTGCAGAGGAGGCCACGAGAATGCTCAGGGGCTGCAACACCTCTGCTCTGAGGACAGGCTGAGGGAGCTGGGATTGTTCAGCCTGGAGAAGAGAAGGCTTCAGGGGACCTACTAGTGACTTTCCAGTACTTAAAGGGAACTTCCAAGCAGGCTGCAGAGGGCCTGTTTGCAAAGGCCTGCAGGGAAAGGACAAGGGGCAATGGTTTTAAATTGGAGAAGAGTAGATTTAAACTGGACATTAGAAAGAAGTTCCTCCCCACGAGGGTGGTGGAACACTGGCCCAGGTTGCCCAGGGAGGTGGTTGAGTTCCCATCCCTGGAGGCATTGCAGGTGAGGCTTGCCAGGGCTCTGGGCAAGCTGCTCTAGTTGGGGATGTCCCTGCCCACTGCAGGGGGGTTGGACTAGATGAGCTCCAGAGGTCCCTTCCAACCCTAACCATTCTAGGATTCTATTAGCAGAGCTCTTTACCGTGGCTTACCTACTGTTAGGCTGCAGGTTAACATCAGTGAAATTCAGGTCTGTACCTCCACCCAGGAAAATCTCTTCTCCATTACGGAATAATCGATACTGAGTTATGAGTCCATTGGGTTTCTTTGGTTCACTCCAGTAGATTTCCACTTCTTTGGAGCTGACTATGACATGACAAGGTTTTGGCCATACCCCTATTAACATCACAACAACACTATTTTAATTTTATGACAGAAACATAAAGGGTTTTTTTTCCTTTCCCACAGTTGGTGCTGCTGCTTTCAGCAGTGCAATGAAAGTGTAAAACATTGCCAGAGAGAGTGATAGAATTTAACCTACTTTCTGTATTTATTCTGTATCAAAGGCAACCAAGTACACAAGGTAGTTGATTTAGATTAATGGAGGACAGGGCCAAAGCCTTTATATATTCATTTATCTCTGTATATTTATTTGTGCTTTAAAAAATATGCATCTGCTAATTCTAATTTAACTAACTTAAGATGAAATGGAAGAAACTGTCAAAAAAAAAATAAAATTAGAAGTGCAGTGCCAAGCAATCAGTATAAAGAGTATGTTAAGATACAAATATTCCCAGAGATGGAGTCTCTTGTGTACATTTATACACAATAGCTTGATGGATAAGAGTGGATTTTTGCACCTGGTTAAACCATCAGAAAATACAAGCCCATATGACTATCTCTTTGGAGTTCTGTAAGAATGTCTTTTCCCCTTACCATGAGGAGCATCTTGTAAAGTTTGGCCTGAAAGTGGTTGGCTAGAAGCACATCCAGCAGATGTGCATGCAGTAAGCATGAAGCTGTAATTAGTGTATGGCTGCAGACCTAGAAAAAAGCAAACAGAAGTTAAACTGAGACTCTGGCATCAGGCATCCCAAGAATTGTATCACTACATGGAAAGTTACTGGACTAGAAATTAACTTGTAGTATTTTTGGCAAGCCTAAAATATGAATCGTTCTTAATTTTACATCTGAACAATACTGAAATGGTGAATTCTTGCTAATTTAGATATTTATCCTCTACTAGTTTACAAGAGATGATAAAACAATTCAGATTGCTTGTCTATGCTGCAATGGCTCTATGGATGTTTCTCATATGGACATATCTGAATTAAGCTCAAATCAATGATGTTAGATGGCACTTGCAGTGTAGTAACAACAGTCTAGATCTCAGCCCAGATTACCAGCTGAACATTTACCCAGCCACTAAGGTGGGGGAGGTAGTTTTTGATTTTAGGGTTGGTTGGTTGGTTGTTGTTTCACTGGGTTCTTTCACCTCTGCTTCTGCCTGTACAAAATGCTTAAAAACTCAGTGGAAAGCACCTAAACATTCTTGGCACAGCCATAATCTCCATCACTAGTAGTGCTCATAGAAGTTCAAAGGCTTCCAACAGTTAAGTACCTGAAAGTGTAATTTCTTAGAATTTTGGACTTGAAAAGCTTAGGAGCTTATCATGTTTTGAAAAATTATTACAAATATATTTGCAACAATAAGAAAAAAAAATCCCTCTCTTAAATCTTCTACTATATTGCAAACAAGTCCAAGATACTCTCCTCCTGCTCCCTTCCCAACTTCTATTTGTTCAATTTTTTTCCCTAATTTTTCCTGTTTGTTACAAGATTTTAGTATAAATGCTATAATGTTATAAGTTAGATGCTAAATGCTGAAGTTGGAAGCAGGACTGGCAACTAGGCTCTCATTTTAGTTACTTGTAATTTTTTTAAAACTATTTTTCAGCTCAAACCTTTTATGCTGAACATCTTTGAATGAGACTAAAATAGAATATATTGCTATTTTCAAACACCCTCATGCCGTGCATCAATGGCTTCAGATTTGGCATCAAGTTGCCTGCAGCTTAAGAATTTAACTTTAGGAGTCTTCACAAAATAGTACCCCAAATTTGGGGAGATGATTAGAAGGTCCAAGGCCCAACTAGAAATTAATCTGGCTTCAAAAGTAAAAGATTGCAAGAAAAGCTTTTATAAATACATTAACAACAAAAGAAAGAACAAAGAGAGCCTACATCCCCTGCTAGAGCCAGAAGGAAAATTAGTAACAAAAGACAAGGATAAGGCTGAGGTGCTGAATGCTTTCTTTGCCTCAGTCTTTAATAAAAGTAACACCTGTACTGAGGGAAGCCAGCCCCCCAAGCCAAGAGAATGGGACCAAAATCTCCCCCCCATAATCCACGAGGAGATGGTCAGGGACCTACTCCTCCAAGTTGACGTCCAAAAATCTATGGGACCAGATGGGATTCATCCTAGAATCCTGAGAGAGCTGGCAGGGGTGCTCACCAGGCAACTCTCCATCATTTACCAGCAGTCCTGGCTGAATGGAGAGGGCTTAGAGCATAAGCTTTATGAGGAAAAGACTGAGGGATCTGGGCCTGTTTAGCCTGGAAAAGAGGAGACTGAGGGGAGACCTCATTGCTCTCTAGAACTACCTGAGGGGAGGTTGTAGGGAGGCAGGAATTGGTCTGTTCTCCCTGGTAGAGAGTGATAGGACAAGGGGAAATGGATTGAAACTGTGCCAGGGGAGGTTCAGGTTAGATATTAGGAGGAATTTCTTTACTGAAAGGGTTGTGAGCCATTGGAACAGGCTGCCCAGGGAGGTGCTGGAGTCCCCATCCCTGGAGGTGTTTAAGAGACAGCTGGATGTTGTGTTGGAGAGAATCATTTAGTGGGGTGATAGGGCTAGGAAAAAGGCTGGACTCGATGATCTTCAAGGTCTCTTCCAGCTGTAACTGTTCTCTGATTCTAGGATGCTATACAGCCTCTGTAGCACAGTCCAATCTAAAATTTCCTCCAACATATGGTCTCTGGTCTGCCTAACTGTATGTAATTAAAGACTTCTTTTGTAGTGTCCACATCTAGAATGTACAGTTGCTCTACTGACACCAAGCAGCTGAGCATTGCAAATGGCTTAATACAGAGTCAGAAGAATAACAAAAAAGGCAAACAAAAAGTAAGATTTATCTGTCTCAGAAACTGGATGCTGACTCAAAGAGACTGAGAGAACAAAAACCTTCCTGGATCAGCCAGAAGGCCATTTGGGATCCCTGAGATCTGACAGTCCCAGTACCTGCTGATATGTAAAACTTTATCTATCTAAGCAGAACTGGGTGCCTTCTGCTGCAGCTCTGAGAGCTCAGAAAATCCAGGCCCCAGGTCTCAGACAGGGTCTTTGAAAATGACAATGACAAGAGACAAGATGTGAAAGCCTGAGATGGGCCTTCCTCAGTACCACACACTGAACAGACATGGATGCCCTGGATGACAGAAGCTAACTCCATCTATCCAGAGGTGGTTTCTCCTCTGTACCATCCCAAACTTCATTCACTGTAGCTTTCTAATCCAGCATCCCACTGAATTCATGAGATATGCCAGGGCCTATCCCACCATCCTAGAAGTAGGATATATTTTAATTAAAATATATGACAAACAAATAGAGAGAAAGAATAAGCAACAATTACGTAGAAAGGTAAAATACTGAATGGAAGACATGTAGGCTGCTTACAAATTGAACAAGAAGCAAAGGAGAAAAAATAAAGAGATGAATCAGAGGGACAGCCCTGGCTGTAACCTAATCATGAACTGGAAGAGAAGAAAAACCACCTGAATACTGTGTTTAAAAGTAAGAGAGGAGTAAATGACAGTTACAGACTAAAGAGAAGCAAAGGCATGGAGGAAAGCCAAGTATTTAACATTTCAGGATAGAAAAGATTACTGTGGCAACAAATTACTTGAATTCCCCTAAAGGGAGTTGTGTTCACTTTTAAAGGAAACATGCATAATAAAGCAATACTCATTTACAACTACACATTAAAGAGAAAAGTGAGCATGAAAAAAAGAGTACACGGTTTCATTGAATTTAGTGGTCGAATTCTGATATTTGTAATCTCTAGTCACACGTGGGGCAGTCACAGAAGATTTTTATCTAGATTATGAAAGTTTTGCATTAAATGTCTTGCCTTATGCATGCTTTGGAAAGCTCTGTGGAAATCTACATGTATGATTAGCAATAAAAATGACAAGATAATCTTGAAACAAACAGCATTTTGCTCTTCCAATTTCTCTACTTGATTGTTCACTAGAGGATACTTCTTTCCTTTTTTTGGTCTACTTTTGGGAAGGTTTTTAAATTCTTTTCTTTTTTTTGTCAACTTAGCAGTCTATTTTGTTATTGCAGCATTTGTCATTTGCCAAAATGCTGTGTGTGGAAACAGTGGGGTTTTTAGTGCATGGTTCTATTAGCCAAATCAATTTCTTCTGATACTGTTTGTCTCCATTTGTGGGTATGGCTCCAGCAAGGTTAGTAATTAGCTCCCAGAACAATGCTCCTGGGCCTTGCCATGGGAATTTTACTCCAGAGAATGTCAGCACTCTGACCACAGCCTCACACATTCCTTTCACCCCCAAGACTTCCATTTAGATAAATATTACTAATGATTCAGTGCTGCATGGAGATAGAGTTGACTAGTGACATTTCTATATATCTTTGGTTTTCACTACCCTGAAATGGAGAATATGTTCAGATTGAAGAATTTCCAACTATTCAGTCGTAAAGCATGTCTTAATTTTCTTTCTGTAAACTAAAATAAACATCAGTGTTCATGTTTGGCTTTTACCTAAAGATGATAGGTCCTACAAATTTTTGATAAAGTCTTTTACTTGGGCTATTATCTTTAGTGTATTTAAAAAGGGGAGTTGAGAAGGGTCTTTGTTATAAGTCCACTTGCTGTTGCTCAAGAGGGCACTCTTAGCTTTCTTTTAAAATTCCCCTAATTATTTTCTTCACTCTTATCCTCTGCCTAGCCCCTACTGCAAAGCATTAGCAGGCCCATTTGTAAAGTAGTAGTAACACAAAGTGAAACAATGCCATAACTGTCATCCAAATTGTTCTGTACAGGGTAGTGGAAGTGTTCAGTAATAAATTATATAAAAAGGTCTTTTATTGACAAGCTGCCATGTGCTGTTTGCATTAGAGAATATGAGAAGATGATGGCTGCTGCCCCTAGGTCCCAGTGGCCTTCAACTCAGTGAGATAGCAGAAAATGCTTCAGTTTGCTTAAAGCATTGATAACACCTCTAAATAATTAACTGAGGACTTCCTGTCTTCAATTACTTAATGCTTTTTTTAACATCTTGAGAGGATTATAAGCAATTTATGGATTTCACATGATGAGCACATTCACCACTAGTCCCACAAAGCATTTGTGGGATCATGTTTCCAAAGCTTTGATGTAATTAAAAATAAGCAGCAAGACAATGGTGCAGTGGCAAGGTGCTAGGCTTCTCATCTGTTATTTGCAAGACCCTAGATTCAAAGTCTCAAGAAATACTAATGCTACAGCTTCACTAATGCTCAACTGTTGCTCAGGGAAAAGCAGGCAGATTTAGGGAAAAAAACCCAAACAAACAGCAAACAAAACAAACAAAAAGAAAAGAGAAAAAAAAGAAGAGAGGAAGATGGAAAAATCAAAACATACATTCACAGGGAGTAAGACAACAATTCAAACATTTGAGTTATTGTATGAAATAAATTTGATTGTTTTATCTTATTCTTTTCATTTAGAGAGCAATTATTACCCACAATGCTGAATCACTGCCATGAATTCTGTGTTATTACCCAAGGAAGCTCCAGCAGAAAAGAGCATAAGATTTGATTATGACTGTGAGGAGGAACAGTCACTTATTTCATTCTTAGATTAACATGGCAGCATTGGACAGTGGCTTAATGGAACAGGCACACAAAAGGTAAGGAAAACAACATCACTTGCATTAGAATCTCAGTTACTCTGGAGGTATAACTGCCTTTTGGGAAGGACAGTGGGAGCACTAGAATGATTTTTCAATGGGTTTGATAAATCATTCCTTGTTGGTATATGTATTCTTTACAGTATAAACTTAAACCAGCAGTTCTAAAACACACACCAGCAACTGACATACTTTAGCTAATATCTCATGTCCAGAAGTATTGAATATGGAGATAGGCATAACATACAGTTGATGAATTTCACACTTGAGCATGATATTGTCAAAGAAGAAAAGCAATTCTTTACTCCTCTGTGAATGACTACAGCAAGGATGAACTCCTTTAAAGCACTAAGGGATCCACTTAGACTTGGGACTTATGCTTTGAGAGATGATTGAGAGTGTCATATATGCTGTAGAGGAATGATGTACTGTGCATGGCTATCATATGATGTATTTAACATATGAATCTCTAAGTTTCCTACTGAACTGGGGAAAAAAAAATAAAAGGAAAAATTAATGTGTTTATGAATTCCTAAAAATCAGAAATACAGTATTTTGGTGAGCAATGTGAGGTCAAAGAGTGAAAAAAAAGATATCCCCAAATGTTTATATTTCCATTTTATATTCAACAGAAACATTTCTAAGAATAATTTTGCTTCAGTGTAACATTCGAATATAACTAAAATTTGAACATATTAAAATAATAGAGTCAAACCTTCCCTAAAAATCCCTTGACTAAAGCTTCTTTCAGTTAATCACACACACACACTACTGAAATTTCACCAAGTTTTTAGAAAATGGTTATAAGCAATATATAAGATTATAAACAGAATCTAGGATCTTCCCCATTCTGTCTTCTTTTTGTTATCTTGCTAGTACACTGCTACACATTCACAGCAGCACTGAGGTCTTCTACTTCATTACTGCCCATTAATGATGGTAAAAGAGAGCTGAATCTGTGTGAAGGGATAGGAAGCCTACACAGACTATCTGAGACCTCAAGCACACCACAAAGTTGGTGAATTGAGCTGTGTAGGCTTGTTTTAACATTTTGGAATTAAAGCTATTCATATTTTAACAAACAACAGACAGAAATGAAACAAATAGAAAAAAATAAATTTAAGATAAAGTCAT
>VWZO01013837.1:0-22746 GCA_013396975.1 Bucco capensis | reverse complement strand
GCCTTGCGTGCTGCCTGAGCACACTGCTGGCTCATGTTCAGCCGGCTGTCATCCAATACTCCTACGTCCCTCTCCGCTGAGCCACTCTCCAGCCACTCATCTCCCAGCCTGGAGCGCTGCATGGGGTTGTTGTGGCCAAAGTGTAAGACTCTGCACTTGGCCTGGTTGAATTTCATACCATAATAATAATAAATACCATAATAAAGTGTTCTAAACTATTCACACTACTGGGCATTTAAAACTTACTGACAAGTAGCGTTTTTGGTACGTTAATACTCTCTTATATCTTAAAGGCAGGACATTAACCTGCCAAAGAGCTCTGCCTTCTTACCTGATACTGTGTACTGCATTGTCCTAGCAGTATCAGTATATATAAGTCCTTTCCCTACTTGACTGATGTGGTACTCTCTGATGATACCATTGGGTTTCCTGGGTGTAATCCAGCTTAGTTGCAATGTCGTTGAGTTCAAAGCACTGATGTTTGGTGGATGAACACTCTCTGGGACTCCTTGGAGAGTGACTGCAACCACCTGAAGACATATGTATTAAACAGCCATTTAATGTACTAGTACACTAGATTCATGATCAATGAGAATGTCACTTTTCAAATGTTGTTTGGGATAGCATATCATTACCTAGGGCCTGAAGAACTGGTTACTTTTTTCCTCCTTTTTCACAATTAAATTTAACCTTGAATACATTACGTAAGTCTATGTCCACAATTTATCACAACAGGTTCAACATGTTTTAACTGCAGCGAGAAACAACAAAAAAATGTATTGCTTGAAAACTCCTGGTAACTCTTTTCCATATGGTTTGTCAGTGTCTTTGCATTTTAACTGCCTGATTTCATGTATTTTAAGCACCAGTAAACATGGGGCTAAGCCTCCATATATCCCATGCAACTTGAACTCTGTTGTAGGCATTCACAACTTGGTATTTTTGTAAGGAAAAAATTTGGAAATACAGAGTTAGTTTGCACTTGTTATTTCTACAAATAAAGAAGAAAAAGGAAAAAGCTAATTTTCTATTGACACATCTCTACCATCTCTTGCAGAGTTATTTCCAAATAACACTGGTTTAATAAGTGAGTCAGACCTTTTTCTCTTTGAGAATCACTTTTCTTTTTCTGTTATTACCATCATAAAGTATTTATATTATGCTGTAAATATAAAATGTGCCCTCTATAATATATTGTCTTAGTGCATTTGGTGGAATCAGTCTCTATTTGCAGACTTCAGTGTTTGCAACAGTAAACTCCTTAATTACAGGCAAGTAAAATAAGCAGGATTTATTAGCTCGGGCTGATGGCTGCAGCAATTTTGTCTACATAGCTTGCAGACCATAGCTCTGTGTGGAGGTAGAGGACTATGCACCTATCTCCATCCCTCTGTATCAATTTCTTTTCTTATACTTTTGGCTGAGATCTGCACCATTAAGGAAAACATTTAAACACTTGGGAAAAAAAAGAAATCAACTTTTTAATCTCATAGATACTAAAATTACAAAGCACAGTCATTATTCCTGACCTCTGCCCCACAGACTTTAAATTTGCAGCCCTAGAAATTAATTTTCACAAAGGGAAGGATGTCATTGTGAAAAAGAGGTCACTTAAGAAATAGTTTTGCCAAATAAGGGTGGTACATTACAGAATAGGAACTAGAGCTGGATAAACAGTAACACTGGTGAAAGGCATCTGTGATTCAAAGTGATACAAAAGGAAATTAAGCAGTGACAAAGGGAGGGAAGACATTCTGTTTGCTTAAAACTGAAGTAGAGGCTGCTTGGGCACAAAGGGACTGGCAGGTCTGAAGCAGGTGCAGATAAGGAAATTGAGTGAAGGCTAATATAGTGGAAGGAGGCTCAGTATTAGACAAATTGATGTGCTAGAACTAAAGCAGATGGACTAAGAAATAACAAGGAAGAAGAGGCTATAGACCTCCTAGTGAGAAGCAAAGATTTAATTCCAAACATTCTATTCTATCCTGTACAGTTCTCTTTAGACAACATCTGTTTTTCCAAGGTTGAGATACTGCTTTCTACATTTGTTTGCTTGTATTAACCTTAAGCTCCAAATAATCACCTGTCGGTAGTCGAATCAGAATAAGATTAGTGATGTTTTTCACTTGCTTGCTCAATAATCATCATGCCTTCAAATTATGCCTTTCCAAGTACATTTTTACGTTACCACACTGGCTGATAAAATTGTGGCACCAGTTCCATAAAGACCAATTTACTAACCTTGCTGCTGTCTGCACAACCAGCAACAGTGCAAGCTCGTAACTGGTACGAATATTCTCTGTATGGTTGGACACCACTTGTGTCTGTGAAGCTCCTTTCTGTTCCTCTGAAACGTTCCATTCCATTACGGAGAATGATATAGTGAATAATAAGACCTATTGCAGAAAGAAAGTTTTGCCTTTTGTCAGCTGAGAAATCCTGTGTGATAGTATACTATAAGATAACCAAGTCTGCACACAGAAAATATTAATGAAATGAAATATCTAGGCAACCACTGTAACAGACCATTGTCCTGTTTAAATGGCTAATGTCCATTACCAGCTACTCTTCTCAACCTCTACACCAATAACTCAGTATTTCTCAACTTCTACTGAGAGCTATTTCAAGTTCTGATGCTGTTTAAAAATGATAAGCAAGAGTTCCTGAAGGAAACATATCACCCAATCCCCCCACCTCCTGAATAACTGTTTTCCAATATGATTATGATTTTCTGATCATATTTGCCAACTACTATCACAACTGTTCTCAAAAGAGGTGTTTGGGCACTTAGATACATACTAAATTGTCTTCTAGTTAGACTCTATTCTTATTTGCAATGAAAATGAAAAATTATTTCAACCTAGAGCAAACTCTTCTGGCAGAGTTTAGGAATATGTATATTTCAGTGCCAGTGATTAATTAAGAAATATTTTGCTACTTTAGCAAAATATTTTATGTTAATTAAATGATGGAATATATTCCTTTTTTAACATCTATCAATACCATTTGGTTGCTGTGGTTCCTCCCAGTTCAGGTGAATCATGTCTTCCCGATTATCCACTTTGGCCCACTTTGGTGGATTTACACCCTGTGGCACATCCTGCTTAGTCACAGCTCTGCTAATTTCACTGACTCCTCTTCCATAGCTATTCCAAGCAGCCACTCTGTACTCATATGTGATAAAAGGTTCAAGGTTCAGGTCTAGAAAAAGAAAGTTACATCTCAGTCTTATCAAAATACAAAATACCTTTCTTTTTTGTTTGTTTTCATTCCCTGTTCCTTTAGGCATTCCTTAGTCAGGGATATTTTCTGATACAGCAATACATCTATCAACTTTTGTGAAGGTGTGTATTCATTGGACTTCTTGCTACTCATTTAATTTCTCTAAATATATTAATATAATAAGGATTCACAGATTAATTCTTAAAGTACGCTACTTCACTACAATTGTTTCACATTTAATTAGAATATTTGATGGCATTCAGTTCATTGTCTCCAGAGTGAATGAAATACAACAGCAAATCACCAATCTGATATGCCACTTATTTTTTTTACCTGTAAATGAATACTGATTTGGACTTCCTTTGTAGACAATCTGCTCTTCAGTTGGGCACACACCTTCCTTTATCTCCTTTTCTGTAGCACTTTGTGAACCATTTATCCATGCACAGATATTCTCCCTAGGATCAAAGTCACACTTTCCACAATGTGCTGTTGCCTCCATAGATAAAGGGCAAAGGATATTAGCCTTGCATTCTTCTTTTACCTAAGGAAAAGGCATACAATTTTAACATATTTACTGCATCTCCCTTTCTTAGCTAATGCTTCCATTAGTATTTCTCTGTCTTTATGCAACACACATTATCAAGCAACTACAGTGAGTACATTGATATTTCTAGCATATGGGAGACCCTTACTGGGAGACCATTACTGTCTTTGGTCATTCATGCTTTTCTAAGCCATTCTGAAATAAACACATTTTTTGGTAAGGTTCTTGAATGAAAACATCACAAATGTTAACCACTGGAAGCCCAAATGGTTGGTTTTGTTGAAAATTGAAGAGTCTGTAATCAAATGACAACAAGATTTGAGAATCTGGACATTCTGCTCCTGCCAAGGCCAATATACCATGGCAAAACACTAGCAAATTCCCAGCCCCTCACACAGCTTCTTCTTTCAGTTAATCAGCTCTGTGCAATTCCTTGGCAGCTGTCAAGGCTCAGAACTCTATCCATGGGCAATATAAATCATATTATCTACCATATCAATCCTAAACAACAGTTCTGCTGCAATTAGAGGACCTCTAATATATAAGATTTAACCCATAAAGAACACTTCACGAAACCAGAAATATACACTGAACATCCACAAGTTTCCATTAAAATTCATGAAATAATATTTTTGCCAAGCCATAAGCTACAAGGCAATAATTCATAAGATATAGGTTGTTGCAGAAAGAAATGTATTGCAGTAGTTGATAAAAAAATTCTGCAGTTTAGGCTAAAACCAAACACATTCTATCTAATGCTTCCTTAATTCACCTCTTGAAATGAGTTTGTTAGCCAATTATGAATTTCAGCTAAATCCATTTCCCAAGCTTGGCACTTTCACAAAAATTACATTGTAATAGGTAACAATACAGGATGTAGGATATGGATGGGCTGGATTCATGTATAAATTAGCTCCAGAATATGTCTCAGAACATCAGTCCTTTTAATGTTAGTAAATCTATACACATCAGAAAGCCAGCACTGCTCTCTCTTTTCTCCTGCGGGTAGGGGAAATAAAATGTGCATCCTTTGTTTATACATGATACCAAACACATGGATCTAGCATGTTATCTAGCAGAACTCATTAACCTATTCTCAGGCATTTTTTGCCTTGCATGAACTACTAATCCAATGCACTGAGGAACTGGAGCTGACTCATCACAACACTTGGATTTTCTCGGGGAGAAAATTACTCAGTCTCAAAATGAAATGACATGTGAAAACCTGGGCTTGAAGAGAAGATGGAAGAAATATTTGTGTATTAACTTAGCAGATGAACAAAAAGGATACAGGAACACCTGTATGGGGCAGGATGGGGTCTATTTTTCTTTTTTTTTTAGTGATCAGTTCCACAATATCTACCTGATGTTGTAGAATTCACAATATCCAACCCTTTTTCTTTATTACCCACTTTTTCCCTCTCTCTCTCTAAATATAAATAATAAATATAAATACAGATTTGTATAAGAGAATATACTTATATACAAACACGGTTTCCATCCTTTGAAATGTTAATGTTCTTAAACAAAACTTGTAATAACAGTAGATGGGTTTTGTACAGCTCACATGTAAAACAAAGATGTTTATTCTTGAAGATTTCTGTTGTACCCAGTTGGAGTTGCAAGACTTTGCAGCTCTGAAAGTTTGGTCAAATTGGATCATTCTGATACCTGTAGTCACTGGCCACCTCTTCAAAAAAAAGTGGAATTAGCCTTAATTTTACTTTTACATTAGAACAGAATGAAAATAAGCTCTATAATGCATTAGGTGTTAAAGGCACTGAAAATATAACAGCCTCCGAATAGAAGCTGGCTATACATGCCAGTCTTGTTAGTATGCCAGCTTTTAGCTCCTGTACTAATCTGGAGTGCTGGGCAACACTTCACAAAGGCAGCTAATCATTATTAATTCCTTTAGAATTCCTTGTGATAACATCAATCATGGTGAACTCATTCGGTATTAATATGGATGTAATGTGAAAATGAATAATGCACACAAGAGTTTTTATATTCCTCTTTTTAAAAAAAAAATAGTGTATTTCTCTTTCCATCCTCAAATCAGAGCTACCAAGAGATTTTCTATCAGTTACCTTCATCATCATTCCAGCTGAAATCTTGTCAGAGCAAACATATTTCAAAGGATTATATCCAACTCCATTACAGCATTCTTCACTCTTTGGAATAAGTTCAGTCTCACAGCATTTTACTGGCACTTGGTCATTCTTTCTAACATGTGCTAGGAACTCACCACTGGAACCTGAGCAGCATATGGTATCTGACATATTCACATATTCCTGCCCACAACAGAACATTCCTGAAATGAACAAATGAAAAAAAAAATAGATCTGAATATGAAACATAAGTAAACAAAGAAATAAAGAAAGAAGAAAGCTCAGAATATGCTATGGCTTGGCATAAAAACAGCAGCAGCTGGAATTATGCAGCTGTCACTGAAGTGAGATTAAATTCAAACATGAGGTGAATAAAGTAAGCATCATGACTTCTAGATCTGCTGAAAACAACCCATAATTAGAGGAATAAATGAGGATTCCCTACAACCAACTTACACCATTGCTGAATTTCAGTAAGCACCTTTGCTATGAAATACTATAGCAAGGTAGTGTGCACAGCAGGTCCCAGACAGACTATTGATTAATATTTCCTGCAGAATGTAGAAACTGAGAAAGCTTCTCCATGTACTTTGCAGCCAAGGCTCATTCATTGCCCCTCACACAGACAGTCTTCCAATTGGCATTCCAGAATGATTCACATTAGAGTTTGTTTTAAAGTGGGGGTTCATACTAGGTACATAGAACTCAATGGGTAGCTTGCCAAATACCCACAGTGAAGCTTCAGTCATTTAACAGGGAGAATTACTCCTTAAGAAGTTAATATCTAAATATAATTTGTATTTCAAGAGTGGAATTGATAAGCTGCCAAAATTAATTCCACTGTCTTTCTTCTACTTTTATTTTTTTTTCAAATGGAAAGCACATCATAACCAGTATAATTTTCCATATATTCACATGAATTATTCTGCAACTGTGAAATACTGGTGTTGAACCCCACATCATTTGAAGAAAGGGGTAAATTTTAACTCTGAACCCGACACCTTAATAACTGACAATGAAATTAATGTTATTACTAATTTAACTAGAAAGTTATTACAAAAAAAAATAGAGCTGTGACACACTGATATATCTACACAGTAGTTTGTATTTGGCATAATTTCTGTACTATGATTTGAAACACGTGTAAAAGATGCCACTTTTCTCACTGTCATTTATTGCAGCAAATTTCTTGCAGGAAGTCATACATAAGGAAAACAACTCTTTAAGGGAATGTTTCTGTTAAAGCATTCCCAGCATTTCATTCCAGTCATTTGAATGACTAAAACCAGTGACATGAGTTGCATAATTTACCTTTTTTTCAGGGCTAGTTCCATTCACAGCAATCAAACTGTGATCATCATCTCTCTACGAGGTAAATATTTCCTCCTGTTCACACCCTTTCTCCAAATTGTCCTAGGAGTCTACCAATTTTAAGTGGAGAATTAATGCAGAAAATGACTCGACTCAATACTAATAAGTAACTCAGACAGCCCCAAGGGACTTTTGACAGGCAAAGTGAAATTTTGATAATGAACTGGTTTTTTTTTTCTATTGAAACAAACAAGACTGCATTCTTTCACTGCAAACCTCATCTTTGTTTCACTGAATTCAATTTTTCAGCCAAGATTTCACTCACATAACAAGAAGTGACTCCCTTTCTAGTTTCTTTGGTAAACCGTTACTTCTTTAATTATTATCAACCTTGTTCCAGTGTGATAAATTGCTAATTACTTAATACCCTAATCAGCGTTCATTCTTTGCACAGATAAACTGTGACAGCGCCATTAATTTAAATAGTAATTTCACTTAATGGCCAGAACGGCACACCAGATTTTTATGCAGCATTTTCTGAAGACTGCATCCATCACTGCAATATTCTGACATAAAGATGTCTGACGTGCACTAACTCACTTAGGGAGAGCAGATGTTGCAGAGCAGAGTTTGGTAGTAATTCCCATAGTGCATCACTTCAGCATGAATGAGCTGCAAAGGCAGAAGTAGACAATCTTCTGAAACTGCATTGCATAGCCTCTGACCTTTGCTTAATTTATCACGTGTAACACTTGACTCCTGAACCTTGACATCTCAAATGTATAATTTTAAATATGTTCCAAGAAAAACAAAATAGGACCGTATAACATTGATGAATTGATTTGCCTTCTAAAATGACTTTATTCAATTGCTTAAGGATCCAGAAATTCCTATAAACCCTTGCTGATTTCAGCAAAATACCAAAATACACACTATTTCTTTGTAAATCAGCTAGAATGTTTGTGTCATGCTTTATATATTTATGTTTCATAAGCACATAATACATCACAGCAAAAAGAAAATCCATAGGCTGGAAAAGACACTTCCTGCTAACAGTGATTTCTGTCAACAATTATTTCATGTTCATCCCCAGCAACTAGAAACATTTACAAACATAGCAGAGTGATGAATTACTAATTCAGCAAATCTGCAAAACCAATGCATTCAAAAGGGAAAAATGAGTATTAAAACGCTTAGCCTTTGGAGCCAGAATAGAGGATCAACAAAATACAGAGCCAGTGTACATTGCAAACTACTCCAAAAATCCTTGGCTTACACATGGGTATTGCAACTATTACAGATCAGGGACCACAACAGTACAAAGCATCATCTTTCAGGAGCCTGGGTTGTCAGTATAGTGGTATTTTATGAGGGTTTTTTTTTTTTTTAAGAGAAAATCCACGAGTGATTTTAGCTGACATTATCCTTTATAGCTAGAAATAGACAACTTTGGATAATCACATGGCAACAGTGAGGCTCAGGACATGTGTATCCAATGGCATCGCTGCCAGCCTTTGCCACTAGATGTCTCTATGGTCACCTCGCTAAATAAGGCCAAAAAAAAGCCTAAAATAAAACCTAAGAAAATAGAATTATTTATTTTTTTCTTTAAAGAGTAATGTAAGATGGACAAAACATCTCTTTTTTGCAAGACAGACTCTCTGAAAAGGTATACAATGGCAAATTAAGAAAGTTGTATGATTCAAGCCCTTCAAGCAACATTTGGGGTTTGTGCACAAGGCTTGCACTCCTAGTGATCAAGTTTTTCTTGCATGATTTTTTTCAAGGAATTAAAAGTATCAAATGAAAGCTTTAAATTGTGATTATATTTTTAACCATGGCAATCATTGCCAACGACTAAACAGAGCTTCAGAAACATTGCAGCTTTTGCATCAAGTCACCCCTGTTACCTCTTCCCCTTCGAGACAATGAGATCAGCTTTCCAATTACCATATTCTTGCAAAACTCTACTTAACCACTTGCCAATGATAAGTAAATTATGTTTTTATGTGAGAGCATTTTTTCCATTAGAATCATTATTATAATAGGGACAGGGAGCAGGTAGATTTTTGTGCCTTGCTTATGCATTTTCGTGATGTATTTAGCAAGGCTGAATTACTCTAAGAAATTAAGCAAAAACCTATTGAGCATGATGTATATGATACGATAAGAAACCACAATCTATGTTCTATGCTTAATGCAAAAGAATACGATCTCTTTTCAACTATAGCACTGATTCACCTTTCAAACCTGTACTTGTGTTCAGCTGTGTGCTGGCTCACAACATAAAATCCTCACAGAAAACCTGTGAATGATGAAAAAGCCACTGTTTTCTTTTTTAATAGCTAGAAAAATGTCATCTTGACCCATTCTCAAGAAAAACAGTGTAAATGATAGAGTGCTACAGGCTAAATATATATATACAGGTATATACACCTAAATATATATATACACCTAAATATATATATACAGGTATATATATAAATATATATATATACCTAAATATATATATAGGTGTGTATATATATATATATTATATTATCTATCACCTATATATATATATACCTACCTATATATATATAAATATATATAAAAAATTTATATATATTTTTATATATATATTTAAATACATATAGAAGAAAAAAACCCATAGAAGAAAAAAAACCTGTTAAGAATATATATATACTGAAATAAAGAACAAAACTTTCGTCCCAAGATATCTGTATTACACTCCTACACAACTCATCTGCCCAAGGAGAGCAGTAAAAACATAAATGCTACCCCAGCAGTTCTGTTCCAACAGCATCTGTTAATTCACTCCATTTATAAAATACATATTGACAAAGACAACTGAACTGGGACCTGGGAGATTTGATTTGGTGTGAGAAAGTCAATTCAATGTGATTTTGTTAAAGGGCTCCTGCAGGCAAATAAAAGAGTTTAAGTAATAAAGTACATAAAGAGATGTTTTATGAGCCAGCCCTGTCTTCTGGCAGCCACACAATGTGTGGCTACACAAGAGGGCCTTGTTCAGAGCTGATATGGTGAGCCCTGCATTGATGCTATAGATCAGGCACAATTAAGGGTCACACTGAGGGGGAACTAAACTCATGCAAGTGGTGCTGTTGACAGCATATACTCCATGAGTCACCCATGGAAGGGAAGGATAGCAGAGACCCTGCAGAAAGCATTGCAATGGCTCTTCTGTTTAGGCCTTGCTGACAGGCAACACAGAGCTAGGGTACTTCTAATAGCACAGCAGCTGAGGGATCCAGTGAAAACAAAAATAAACTGGAGATAGAGCTTATTGTTTTTTTAAAGGAGGAATTTAATCTTCAGATCTGGATCCTAAGCTGTATATTAAGATCCTTACTTGTACAACTAGAGGCTGAAACTAGCATGCATCCAGTGAAAGCAGTGCATCACTCATCTCTGCACACCAAGCAGAACTGGGTACTACACCTTCATCATTGCTGTGTTCTGAAATCAGCCTCCCCTTTGAGACTGCAATTGTTTCTGAAGTCTTTTGTCAGGCTGAGAAAGCCTAAGGCTAGTGGTATATAATTTGTCTAATAACTGGAAAGAAAAGACATGTGAAAATACCTGAATGGGATCTGTAGTAACACCTTCAGTCTCTGTCACCAGCTAGTCACAGAGTACTTTACAAGGAAGCAGGGTTCAGACTGTACCTGTGAGTGATGCAGTCATTTCCTATGGTGTGCAAGAGATCATTGGCATACACTAGCTGAAAAACTGTCTAGTGCTAGGAAATAAGTCTTATTAATTTTAAACTGCAGCAGGTTTATTCCTGTGTAGATGCACAAGTGAGGGATATAGACCACCAAGCAGATAGCAGCATAATCTTCAATTTCTAGGTGACTAACCCCACATCTCCAGAGCAAATGGAATAATCCCTGCACTGAGATGCATGGTGGCACAAGGCAGCCAAGTCTAACCTCTGCTCTACTCACTGCCACTGGTCCTATTTCCTGACTGGCATAATGAAAGATCAGGCACTCCTTTACAATTTTCTGGTCTCTCCAGTCCCACAGCTTGGACAAAGGCAAAGAAGGGTTATTGAAATCTCACTGCCTCGCAGCGTATGAGAATAGGCAAATAAAGTGTGAATTACAGAATCCCCAAGGCTGGAAAAGACCCCCAGGNCAGTGCAGAGTACAGGGGGAGAATCACATCCCTAGTCCTGCTGGTCACACTATTCCTGGTACAGGCCAAGATGCCATTGGCCTTCCGTGCTGCCTGAGCACACTGCTGGCTCATGTTCAGCCGGCTGTCAACCAATACTCCTAGGTCCCTCTCTGCTCAGCCACTCTCCAGCCACTCATCTCCCAGCCTGTAGTGCTGCATGGGGTTGTTGTGGCCAAAGTGTAAGACTCTGCACTTGGCCTGGTTGAATTTCATGCCATTGGTCACTGCCCATTCACCTAGCCTGTCCAGGTCCCTCTGCAGAGCCTTCCTTCCTTCCAAGAGATGGACACTGCCTCCCAACTTGGTGTCATCTGCAAATTTACTGATGGTAGACTCGATCCCCTCATCCAGATCATCAATAAAGATGTTGAACAGGACTGGGCCCAGGACTGAACCCTGGGGCACACCACTGGTCACTGGTGTGACATGATTTTAATTGGCAGGTACACTTTAAATCTGAGTGTCACTGTTGAATGTTGTCACAAGAGATTTAGAAAATGAAGAGCTTGGTTTTTTTTCTTCAAAACATCGTTTACCTGTGAGAGGCTTGTGTGCAGTCCCTTCTTCTTCATCACCACAGCAAACCAAGTCTGTGCTTATGACTTCTCCACCACAGCACTGCTGATGGAAACTGTCATGGAGGGAACCACCACAGCAGATTTGATTGCCTGATGTGGAGTAAGGCACTCCCTGGCAGCAAGAGTCACCAATTCCAACTGAAACTCTGTTTTCCTCTCTGTTAGGGCAACATACTTCTCCTGTCGATTTAAGAATGCAATTAAATGTTTTATGCATTTATAGCTCTTGAGAGGCTTCCATCTGATAGCATCAAGTTTGGATTCACACACTACTAGCTTCATGTACAAAATGTTCCATGTGAAGGCATGGAATCACTTAGTAATTTAGAATGCTACAAAAGTGTTATATTCTTTTTGAATAATAATGAAAGAAACATACATTCATGAATTCAGGGCCAAGACTCCAAGATAGCAGAATGCAAGCAAGACAAAGACAAACTCAGGAAAGCAACATAAATAATTTCTGCAAGCTGAAGATCTTTCAGGAGAGGCAGCTACAGAGTAGAGAGTTCTTTCTTGCTATGATTAACAGCCTACTTATCCTCAGAAAAAATATTCCTTGTTAAAACAATCATTCCAAACTTGTTTTGAAGGACTAATTCTTCACATTCCTTAAAGTTTCTCAGTGTCACTCAGGACTTCATCTTCCAAAGAACTCGAGGATTAAACTCACTTTAAAAATTAAATACCACTATCATAGTCAGAGTGAGCTTGTCTGCTACTTAAGAGAAGCATCAGCTTTTGCAGGAAAAGGCCTTAAGATAAGGCTTCCAATGAGATTGCCATTATAAGGGTGGGCAGGGATAAACTGTGCACTGTGGCTTGAGTAGATATTGCTATAGAAGATACAAAAAACATGGTAAATGGCAATAATCTTCCTTCACTAGTGACTGCACTTGATCTGATCCAGTGTTCTAAAAGTTACATTTTTGTACTATCATTCGGTGTTGCAATGCTTTCTGTGACTCAAATGTCTTTTGAAAGGAGTAGAGATTTTGTTCTGCTACTGAAGATGGATGGTAGAGGTGATTAAAGCATTTAGATTCCTGACTGATAAACAAAGAAATGTGTTTTGATGTTTTAAAACTCATTTTTCTCATTGAAAGTAATATATCAAGTCCTTTTCTTTTGAAAGGTTAGGAAATACAGAGAGCTCTAAACTCAACTCAGGTTTTAGTTTGTTTTTTTTTTCCTTTTTTGTGGTTTTTTTTTTTTCCAGAAATAAACATGTGATGTGATTGTAACAGATGAGGGAGAACACTTAGCTTCCTTCCCCTCACCTTCCTTGCCAAAGAGGTGTCAGTGGCATTGTTTGTTCTCATCTGCTTTAAGAATTCCTCTTCCCATCTTAGTTCTGGAATGGATGTTTATACTTCTTTGTGCACTACTGTTTCAGAAACTGAGATTCCTGTCTCCCTAATTTGTAATCTTCATGCCTTCAGCCCAGTGTGCTTCAGTACATCTAGAGCTATCAAGCTGGCCAAACAACATCTGGGAAATATGTATGCTTAGAGAGTTTCCTGTATAAATAACTTTCTCAAATAAAGTCAATAATAAGCCAAAAAAATGAAAACAAATTTTTAGAGTATAAGAGAGATAATCTGTTTAGATACTTAATTGTATTTTGCTGCATTCCTCAGAATCTAATTTAGTTGCTACGCAGAGAAATTATTAAAACACAGAATGTAGCTTAAATCTATTGGAAATAAAAGTGTTGTGGGTTTTGTTGTGTTTGGGTTTTTTTTTTTCCTAAAGAACTATTAGACATAAGACACAAAGGATCAGTAACCTTCTCATTAACCTCTCAAAATGGGATCCATTCCAAGCTAGGCTTGGAAATGCTCTCTCTCTGAACACTACCATGCAGTCTTACCAGTTAATTGTTATCCTTATCAAAGAATGACCCATATTAACATTTAGCTTGAGGTTATTAGCATATTTATAAAAATAAAAAAGAAAAAAGTGACCAACATTGTTCATGTTGTTGCCCTTTAGAATATAGAAAAAAGGAATGCAGCAAGTATCCTTAGGAAAATGTTTAAAATCATGTTCAAACATTCACTATAGCATGCTTGTGGACTGCTGACTGAAGAAGAACTACTCTCAGACATAAGACATTTTGTTTCACTGTGCTTTTCTTTCTTGATATAAACAACATTAAGCTAGTTAACATAGACCACTGGATGGGGACAGAGGTCACAGTATAATCTCTCCATTTCAGTACATTGAGATTAATGAGGCCAGCAAAATGCTCTTCTCTGCCTCTTACATGTGATAGCATTTTTTTTCTGATGACATCACAGAAAGCATTCTAATATTGTGATATATTAATTACTTTTCAAAGGATCAGAACTTGGGATGTGCTGAATGTGTTGGCAAAAATTCAAGCATTTCTGAGTCTAGGGAATGTGCCAGCTCATGAGTAATGGAAGCATTTTAGCTCCTGACCTGACAATTGCCTACAAAGAGATATATGCTCTGAACACTGCCCCCTGAAAAGGTTCTCCTCCCCCTTTTCCTCCTCTCTCCCTGTCAAAAACCCACCAACAAACTGGAAAACCAAACTCTAGACAATTGCACAGAAGCACAGTGTTGGCAAAATTCCCAAGCAGTTCTGAGAATAAGAGTCTTAAGAAAAGGATAAATTTCCATCAAAGATAATACATGTGGGAGGTGTACTTTGATTTGTAACACCGCTAGAAACAAAAAGTAGATCATGTAGAAACAAGTAGAAGTGATGTAATCCATAATATCAACCCCAAATGCTAACAATTGCTCCACAAAAGAAATGGGTAGGGAAAATCACATGGGGTCAAGTGAAGCAGAGAACTGAAGTGCACCACTAAATTGCCTGCTGGTGTTCCTATTAAGCAGAACTGCCCTCCCCATTATGCAGCACTTACTGCAATTAAATTTACTTTGGCATAAATTCATTCTCTGGGAAATGACCCAATCATCAGGTTTCATCAGTTAAGCTTTGTATAAACAATGTCCTGTGTTTAGAAGGGACTCAGTGCAATTTTCTTGGGTTATCCCACTCAACACAAGTCTTGTATCTAGAAACAAATCCCACATTTATTGCTAAGTTTTCATTCTCCTTGGTTTAACAGATATATCAACTTGGTGGTTTGGTTTCTTTCAAGCATTGGAAAGGATTTGTGTCTTACCTGCTAATACCCTAGAGTAATAACCACCACAGCACTGATGTTTTGGTTGCACAGCATGTATCTGACCACCACAGCAAACCCCTGGTGAATTAAGAATAAATGGAATGTACTTGTCCTCGCAGCATTGGAAGCCAGGTTTATTGTCGTGCAGAATCCCATTACAACATACCTAGAAGTAGTTAAAAAGCATCAGTAAGGCAATATCTGTTAAACAGAACATAATGTGTTCTCTGGCAAAACAAAGTATGTGAAAACATGTACAGCACATCCTAGTATGGACACTAATCTGACTGCTGTCAAATGAAATGTAACTTGGCTGAAATCCCACACCTTTCAGCACTCTCAGACTTCAATAAGCTGCTGTGTATCCTGACAGAATGCTGGTAGTTTGTGGCCTTCAACCATACTGCACCTTAATAAAATAGTCCATTAATATGAAGCATCTTCATATAGCTTTCAGGCTCTTTGAGACTCTTCAGTGTGGACTAGTTGCAACGTGTAGGTGTAATCTACTATAACCTTAACCTGTTCTTTCTCCCCAATTCTTTCTTATTTATTTATTTATGTGTGATGAAACATGTCACCTGAAAGCCTTCAGCTAAAAACCAATATTTTGCAATATGAGCTCTTGGATTTTCTTTCACATAAAAAAAAAAGGTGGACTTTTGTTTTTATAGCACATGATCACTTACTTATGACCATAGTTCTTCAGAGCCTGTGGTCTCAAGAGAATAGTATTTATATAAGGATTTTGGGACTTTTTTACATGGAAATGAGTTTTGAAAAAGCCTTTTAACTGGACTTCTTTCTAGGTGCTGTCAAGAAAATGATATGCTTCAACAATCAAATAATTATTTGTATCCTTAGTCGTGTGTTGATGGAGTGGCACACTGTACACACAGCAAATCACAGGACAGGCAGTAGAATCATCATCAAAACTCTAAACTCACAACCTACACTCAGTGCAACTTATATTAGCCAAGAGGCTGTCTCTTACAGATAGACAGAAAATGGAGTTTGCAGTATAACAAAGATGTTAGATCAGAGTTACTCCTTTGTTTTCTTTCCACATGAAGCACTTCCACCCCTGACTTTAATCATGTTCTAAATCAGGTTAAGCAAAGAAAGAAAGTGTTCCTTTAGCAGGATCTTTTGTTTACCTAGGTATTTTAATTACTAGCTGACAAAAATCTTTTAAAATACATATTACTAGGCTCAGGACATGTAATTTGTACTACAGTTTGAATGTTAGCACAAATATAGACCTAGAGAATATTATTACTTAAATCATAAACAAATTCTTCCTGACGTCAGAAAGATGATGCTTTCTTTTGTTCACCTTGGAATGGCCTTTACTCAATCACCCTTATTATGTTAGGTTCTGCAGTTACAATTTACATACATAAAAAATATGTAACCCAAAATTAAGATGAGGTAGGGCAGAAAGTGTTCTTGTTTCCTCATTATATTTTAAGGTTTTATAACCTTGTATGCTTTCTGTTTTTCCAGTACACTTCCTCATTCAGCATCTGGTTTAGACTACCAACACAGCTGAATTTTGTCATTTTCTGTTCAGGAATTTTGAGTCTCTGTAGGTCCTATTATATTATTTTGCTGTCCACCTTGTCACTAGTAATATAATCCGATCTATGAATTTAATTAACCTACTGTTCTTTCTTCCAGATCATTAGTTAAGATGTCAAATAAAACTCTGCTTTGCACCTCTTCTCTGCTTCCTATCTTTTGGATATATTTTTATGACTGGCACAGCCTCCAGGCTGAGTTTTTGTTCATTTACAGTTAGTTTCAAGGCAGCCTAGAAGATTACCTGTTCTCTCTGTATCTCCAAGTAATTTATAAAGCATTCTTATAAATACCAGATCAAGTACTATCACACCACTGTCCTCAGAACAGGTGACATCTAGTAACAATTCTTGCCACCTTTAAAAATTGGCTTCTGTCTTGTCTTTTATACTGGTGCCTCTGCTTTTGCTCCTGAATTCCCTCAAAAAAATCCCCAGCTGAACACTCAGGTGTGTTACAACAGTTTCAACTGCTACTTTTCTGTGTTAAAAATTATTTAGCTTCCTCACTATTTCTTAATACCCTATGGACAGTTTCAAAAAGAAGTCCAAACAGCTCTAAAACACATTCAGACTCTTATCTGGCATTACCAATTGATATAGTTGGTGCTATTATTATGGAGCTCTGTAACATCTTCTACAATGAGCAGTAAATTGTTAAATAACAGTTTTTTGGCCATCCTTTAAAGGTAGTTAGTTTCTATTTGCATTGATATTCAGCTCAAGGATTCTGCATTATCAATCCATAAAATAAATGCATTCAAGCAATGCTAAAATTATGTCACAGACAAAGAAAAGCAGATAGATTGAAAGTTATAGTGGCAAAAGGTTATTATTATCTCATCCTCTTAGATTTAAAAGTGACAGTGCCAACTGTATGGTGTTACTATATACAGGAAAGTAGAAGCCTCATAGCAATCAGATGAGTGACACCAACATTTTAGGCAGGTTGGAGATTTCACCCCTGTACAGAGGGCTCAGTGCTTGACATATGCTCTCTAACTGTAAGATTTTTGGAGATGATAAGAGACATTCATCCTTATCTATCATGGGAGCCCTTAAAAATATTGGTAGACAGAGTTACAAATCAATCCTGTGGTTATCCTCCCCTCCAAGCCCACAGAGTGACTGTGACCGAGAGGCACAGGGACACTGGGAAGGCGAGGTGTAAAGAAAGGCTTATCATGATACCTAAGAAAGGCCCAGCCAGCCATGACACCAGCACAGAGTATCATAGAATCCTAGAATGGGCAGGTTGGAAGGGACCTCAAAGATCATCTAGTTCCAACCCCCCCGCCACAAGCAGGGATGCCAAAACACTAGACCATGTTGCCCAGTGCCACATCCAGCCTGGCCTTGAACACTGCCAGGGATGGGGCAGCCACAACCTTTCTGGGCAACCTGTTCCAGTGCTTAATCACTCTCCTGGTAAAGAACCACCTCCCAATCTCCAGTCTAAACCTCCCCTCCTTCAACTTAAAACCATTCCCCCTGGTCCTATCACACTCTGATCTCCTAAAGATTCTCTGTCACTCTGTCCTATAATCTCCCTTTAGGTACTGAAAGATAGTAACTAGATATCAAATCTGGCAGAGGCAGGGTGACACAATATTTTAACAGTTTTTAAAAATACTCCAAACTTATCTATGGAACTCTCTTCTAATTAAAATTGTGTCATCCCTGATCTCTCTGCTCGCTGAAGACTTTGCTGAAGGATATTATCTGGCCTTATGGACACTTGCCAGATGAGCTAGGACTGATTTACTCCAAGAAACAGATGTAGTAGGCAGCCATGTTTATCCTTCTTGTCAAACGCTTGCTGCCAGAGCCACTTTGTGAAATAGCAATTCACAAAACACTCTAAGGAATTCCTATTAGCTACAAGAGTTCATTAAAAATTTCTGCCTGTGGAGCAAACACCAGAGTAATGATTGACCCATCATGTTCTCATGTGAGAGGGAACAGTTTAAATTAGCAAGGCTCATTCTTTTTCTATATAGAATCTATATAGACATCCCTTTTTTGCTAAGTATACTTACTCACCTATTTCTTTCCTCAAACTCCTTTTCTCTTTTGGTAATTGATACAGCCTTAGATCTAAAAATCCATGGACAGAAATTATTGTTACTCTGTTACAAATCGCTATATATTATCTTACTAAAATAAGTTCAATTTCCTGTCTTTCAGGTGTGTTATAACACACACTGTATATCAAGTGTTACCTTTTTTAAGCCTGCGAGAACTTGAGAAGAATTTGCACACTATTGCTAGCATTAAGAATAAATTTCACATAAATATTGATGGAATTTTCCTCACCTGTGTCAAGATGTGTTAATGTTCATTCTTGAAAATGATGCTTTAGAGGCTAGCTAGCAAGCTACAATTTTGCTCCTCCTCTCCTTTAAAGAGAAGAGTCCTGCTGGTGTTTTTAACAAATGGCACACGTTAATCATGATGAGTAAAGGGGTAAACCTTAACTCCTAGTAAGTCAGAGTTACAGTTGATTAGCTGATTAACTGCAGATTTATACAGCCTGTTGCTACTGAAAATAAAAAAAAACCCACCAACCTGCTGAAGCTGTATTAATACCTTCAGTCAGGGCCCTTTTAACTGTTGAAGTTAATACTCATGATCCATTGTGTACAGAAATTATTACCCTTTTTGCCAATATTTTAATTGTCTCATTATTTTCAGTGTTCACCTCAGGATGCCAGGAATACCAAAAGGACAGTTTGGTAGCTTCATGGTTAATACAGGAACACTTTCCTCACCAGTTCTAAGATTATGCTCCCTTATAGGTGAAGCTAGGGCACATTCACTTGTAGAAGTACATCTCTGCAGATCTTTGTGTGATCTTATCTGTGTGATATGTACTCAGTGAGTGATGTCTGTTTTGTTAGAGTCATGGGTCACACCTTACAGAAAACAGCCAGGAAAAGACTGATGATTTTGGCAGCTTGAAAACACCCAAGCAGCACAGGTCTGTTTCTCTAAAAGGTATACAGGACATAGGGACCCTCCTGGCAGCTGACAAAATTCATCATGAGAGTGAATTTGTGCTACATTTACTAGCACAAATGCTTCAGCACTATGGCTGGCAAAGACTGAGAGTGAATTCCATAATTGTGAGAAAAAGGGCTGCCACATGTCTTACCCTGTTGCAGACTCTAGTTTGCATTACTTAACAAATAGCACCTATTCCTAACCACAGTCTCTGAGAATACAAAGACCTTTGTAACAAATTAATGCAAAATTAATTAGAGAAAATTTGAAAGCTGGGAAGCTATAAAGATAAATGGACACTCTCCAAGATCAAAGAAGCCTTTGCATGAAGGCTGAAAAAAATAAGAAAAGGAGAAGAAAACTTTTAAAGTTAACATAATACAATTTTAACTCATACACAAGCCAAGATGTATGAAAAAGTCTACCATGCCAAAAACCTGAAATAAGCAAATTTACCTTTTATAACAAGGGTCTGCCACTAATTCACTTGCAAGACTATAGAAATTCATATGGTTAGTAGAGCATTGCTTTCAAGGGAACTCAGAAGCTAAAGCTGTGTTGGCTGGAATAATTTATATTTTGATTTGAACCCCTCAAATAACTCACTCCTGTAATTACTGTCTTGTCTGACAGGGAATCTTGTGAATACATATTGTTTGCTTTAGTCATGGAGCATGTGCTGATGCCTCTGACAAATAGGGACACTATTTCATTACATTAAATCTTACTTTCAAACTAAGAGTTTTCTACCTCATTTGTCAATAAAAACCATTAGAGTCCTGCTATGCTATTGATCCTACACCTAAACAGGAACTTATAGGAAGATTAACCTGAAAATTGTCATAATTTAAAAATACATCTGACAAATCACAATGGATCCCATTCAAGGCTGCTCATCATCTAACAGCCACCCACTTGTAGCTGAATCTAAATAGATTTTCTGTACTAGAGAAACTTGTCATTAAGCATTTAGCCACAGAAGAATTTGAAGGAGGGAAGAAAACCCTAGCAAATTATGTTAATAACCACTACTTGCCTTATAGGCTTTGGGGAGTGATTCCTCACACATAAAGAAGCTTTATAGTTTTACTAGTGCTTTTGAAATTCTGCATACACCTAGGAAATGTTCTATGGCCTTAAAGAGGTCCAGTGTGACAACTTTATGCCAAAGGAGTCATATGAGCTACCATAATGTGCTCTAGAGATACCTGAGTACTTGAGCTGACACAGAATCTCCTGTAGCAGCTNTTATGGCACCAGGGGCCACAGGAGAACACAAGGGATTTGCAGACTGTAGTAGCTTAAATTGTCTGAACAAAACTGATTGTTCAAGGTGGGTTGTAAAAATATATACAGAGATCTATATACCCACCAAGTAATTTGTTTCAGTGGAGTCAGATCAGTAGATTCAAGAGTTTGGTACTGAGATTCCTCAAACTTCCATTTCACATGGCCTGTGAGATTTGCTTTGGTTCATATACTCTATGATTTCTTGGGATGAACATCTGCAATACGCACGTGGAGTAAAGCTTTCTGGAGGGAAGAAACTTCAGATGCACGTTTGTGAAGTGAGATGGTCCACTTGGATGGGAGCCTAAAGACCTCATCCAGAGCTAAGAGCATATATGAAGGGGTTTTGAAACACAGGTTCTGGCTTAGCTTCCTGTGCAAGGGATTTCATTTACAGGTATCAAAATCACTTCTACTCTGAAACAGTATGTAATAAATTAAAACGGTCTGGGGGTTCACTTCAGAAATGCACACATTCATAAATGGCAGCCATTTCATTTCTTCTGAAAGGAGAAATAAAGTCAAGAATCATGGACTTCAGACAACAGAATCACTTGTCATCAGCTGACTCACATACACAGCTGGAGATTTTTACCCAGCTATCCCTGTACTGACCTAAGACATCCATATTTGATTTAAAAAAGTTTCAAGACACATATGAGAGCCTTGATCTTAAAATATCAAAAGAAGCAGAACCCTCCATTTCCCTTCCTCTGATAACAAAAGAGGTTTGATTTACACAATTATTCCTGAAAGTAGTTTTTCATTATATTGCTAACTTAAGAATATACACATACCTTCAACTCTGGATGATAACATTCTTCTTCACAGACATTTTCATGTTTTTTACATTCTAATGAGATGCATGTTCTTTTTCTGCTTCTTGGAACCTTTGATGGGGTACACCTCAGCCATGCTTTACGTAAGACTTCATATCCCAGGATAATGCCATTTGGCTGCCCTGGTGATGCCCAGCTGATTTGAAGAGATCTACAATAAGCAGAAAATTAACATTTGTTAAATGATTGAAAGTATTTATGCTTCTATGGATACTTACATTAAAGGATTAGCATATAGTAGTTCCATTTTATACTAGTTCACATAGAGTGAAGTATTTTGAAGTGTCCAAAATGTTCCTCTGGATGGTGAATTTCACAGCTGCTTTAGTAACTGAAAGGTGTAAAGGTTTAAAAAAAGTGCTACTACTCTGGGAGAACACACATGCAATCAAAGTCCTTAAAGGTTGCTATTTAAGAGATATCTCATTCATAGTTTTGGAAACTTATGTGTAATAAACTTCCAAGCATTTTACTCATTTCATTTCAGTGGTAGGAGAAAGGATTCAGTATGCCTTCCTGGTGCTATAGAGAAGGTGTATGTGAACTACTGTCAGGGCTGGCATGAGTGTTCCATTCTCAGATAGGAACCTGGTATAGGATGGCCAGCTGGGAGACAAAAGACAGCTCACGTTGTGTTCAGTCACCATTTAGAAAAGGTTTGTAGTCATCTTGCCTTTTCCCTGCTGTAAGGGATACAAAATGACCTGCTGTTCACCACAGCATGAGAAGAAGACCTTGCTTACATAACAAAGGGAGCAAGATATGCACAAGCATAACAAAGAGAACAAGATATGCATATCTTGTTCAGAACAACAACAAACCTGGACCTTGGCTTATACATCTTGGCTAAGACTGGGTAAACAAGACCGATTTGCAAGGGTGGACAGCT
>VWZO01013836.1:1059-11071 GCA_013396975.1 Bucco capensis | reverse complement strand
CCAAGCAGAAGCAAGCCTTTGAACAAATTAAACAAGAAATTGCCCATGCTGTAGCACTCAGCCCAGTCCGGGCAGGACCAGATATTAGAAATGTGCTCTACACTGCAGCTGGAAAGAATGATCCTACCTGGATTATTTGGCAGAAGGCACCTGGGGAGACCCAAGGTCGACCTTTAGGGTTTTGGAGTCAGGGATATAGAGGATCTGAAGTCAATTATACTCCAACAGAAAAAGAGATCCTAGCAGCATATGAAGGAGTTCAGGCTGCCTCAGAAGTCATCGGTACCAAAGCACAGCTCCTTCTGGCACACCAACTGTGAGTGCTGGGCTGGATGTTCAAAGGAAAGATCTCTTCTACACACCATGCGACCAATGCCAGCTGGAGTAAGTGGATTATGTTGATAACATAACAGGCTTGGATAGGGAACCCCAGCTGCCCGGGAATCTTAGAAATAATCATGAACTGGCCAGAGGGCAAAGATTTTGGTATGTCACCACAGGAACAACTGACATGTGCCCAAGAGGCCCCACCCTATAACCAGCTATCAGAAGACGAGAGGTGATATGCTCTGTTCACTGATGGGTCCTGTCGTATTGTGGGAAGACACCGAAGGTGGAAGGCTGCTGTGTGGAGTCCCACACGACAAGTTGTTGAAGTTACTGAAGGACAAGGTGAATCGAGTCAGTTTGCAGAGGTGAAAGCCGTCCAACTGGCTTTATATTGCTGAGCGAGAGAAGCGGCCGGTGCTCCATCTCTATACTGACTCCTGGATGGTGGCAAATGCCCTATGGGGATGGTTGCAGCAGTGGAAGCAAAGGAACTGGCAGTGCAGTGGCAAACCTATTTGGGCTGCTGAATTATGGCAAGGCATTGCTGCTCAGGTAGAGAATCTGGTTGTAAAGGTATGTCATGTAGATGCCCATGTACCTAAAAGCCAAGCCACTGAAAAGCATCAGAACAGCCAGCGGGTGGATCAGGTTGCCAAGATCAAAGTGGCTCAGGTGGATTTAGATTGGCAGCGCAAAGGTGATCTGTTCATAGCTCGGTGGGCCCATGACAACTCAGGTCATCAAGGGAGAGTTGGGACATACAGATGGACTCACGATCAACGGGTGGACCTGGTCATGGATGATATCACCGAAGTCATCCACAAATGTGAAACTTGTGCTGCAACCAAGCAAGCCAAGCGAATAAAGCCCCAGTGGTATGGAGGACANGCGAATAAAGCCCCAGTGGTATGGAGGATGCTGGCTGAAATATAAATACAGAGGCCTGGCAGACTGACTACATAATGCTCCCGCAAACTCACCACGGCAAGCGCCACGTACTCACAATGGTGGAGGCAACCACTGGATGGCTGGAAACGTTTCCAGTCCCCCATGCTACTGCCCAGAACACTATCCTGGGACTTGAGAAGCAGACTTTGTGGTGACATGGCACCCCAGAGAGAATCGAGTCTGACAATGGGACTCACTCCGAAATAATTTGATAANTACCTGAAAGGAGGTTGTAGGGAGGTGGGTGTTGGCCTCTTAGTAACTAATAACAGAACCAATGTGGTGCTCCAGGACATGCTCTAGTGAGGGCAGGGGCTGTGTGGTTTGTTTTTGTTTGGTTGGGGGTTTTTTGTTGTTTTTGTTTGTTTGGTTTGGTTTGGTTTGTTTTCTTTGTTTTTTTGTTTTTTGTTGGACTTGGTGATCTGAGAGGTCATTTCCAGCCATGAATGCTCTGTGATTCTGTGATTCATGGGATTGTCTTCGCTCAAGGACCCGGGTGTACCCGGTGGGTAATGCAGGACAATGGGGAGACCCCGTGTATACCCCAAGGTAATTTGATTTTTGCAGAAAAATAACCCAATATGAAAGCTGTATCTTGCAGGAGGAGAGAGCTGAAGTAACCAAGTGAATCCCAATAGTGATGACTGAGATCTAGCGACTAGCAACCAAAGACCCTGCTTCTCCTGTTCCAAATATCCATCCATCCTAGAAGATGAGGCCCAAGACACTGAGGGGAGAAATCTTAAACTGTTATGTATTATGTGGTGCCTGATCATGATGCAAATAGTATGGAATAACGGGTGGAGATTGTATTTGGTTTGGATGAGATGGAGTTAATGTTCCCACAGCAGTCCTCAGGAACACTGTGCCTTGAGGTTGAAGATAACATGTGATGTAAGGCTGGCACAGCACCAAGGGGATGGGGTGGACAAGATCTTGGGAGGGTGCACAACTGAGACAGCTGACCCAAACTGACCAAAGGGCTATTCCATACCATAAGCTGTCAGCTCAGTAATAAAAGACAGAGGGAAGGGAACATCTGTGGGAAGAAGACGTCTGACCCGCAAACGGCCATTATGCGTTTCGGAGCCCTACATTCCGGGAGAGGGCCAGACATCGCCTGTTATGGGAAGCAGAGACTAAAGCTCAATTTTGCTTTGCTTTGCTTGGCGTGTGCAGCTTTGCCTTTCTTTATTTGCTTATTAAACTGCCTTTACTAAAACCTACGGGCTGCTTTCATCTTGTTCTGTTCCCTCCTGTTGTGCTGTGGGAGGTGTGGGGCGAGAATGTGATAGAGCCTTGGTGGGTACTTGGCACTCAGCCAACATTGACCCACCACACTGAATAACCCTTCTTTGAGTCATTTACCTTGCTGTAACAGGCTCAGAATACAGTTTGAGAAACAACAGTCTTATTGGAGACTTATGCAAGCCACTAACACCCAGGAAACAGAAAATACTGAGCCACTGCTTTAACTAGCATCTTTTCTTTGGAATATAAAACTGTACTAACAAGTTGCACAGGTTTGCTTACCAAGTCAGTAAAAAACAGGTTACCTGGCCATTGACCCCAGCTGTGGGTCTCACAGGAAATACGCATTTTCCTCCAAAAACTGATACACCTTTGAATACCTCTGACCAACTGCAATAACCATTCATCAACGGTACTCAAGAACCACAGCATCATCTGTCATTCTCCTTATTTCAAGATTAACTTGCTTGTTGTTGGTTTATGTTCTTTTGCCTTTGTACTAAAGTGACTCTTTATCTCTGTTGCTCCTACATACCTAACTTGAGGTAGATTTATGAAGGCAATCACAACTCCATGCAGGCTGAGATTTCATGGTGCTTTCAGCAGACCTGATTGTGCACTGCTACCATAAATTAGATATAAGGTGTTTTTTTCCCCTTTGACAACATCACTGCATAAAAAAACCACCCCAAAACAAAAAAACACAGAGAAACACAAAGCAGAGGAAAGTGATACTGCTCCTTTCAGTCACTGACAGCATGGACTGAGCTCAGCACACAGCTCTCACGAAAACACAGCCTCAGCCTCCCTTTTCCCAAGCTAGAGTGGCTGATTCCTGTTAGGTATGTCCAGCTCCAGCAGAGGAAGTGACATACTCAAATATCTGTAAAGGGAGATAATGGGGAGAAAAAGAAAAAAGAAACACCAAGAAGAACCCCATGAACAGAGAAGGACAAAACCCCAAAGCTCAGAAAGATGGAAAGCACATCCCTAACATACCAGCTCCAGGACTGGTCATGCCTCACTGATCATGGCTAAAACAGAAATCAAAGACAAGTGTTTTTACCTGCTTCCTGATGAGTTTAGATTTACAAAGATCTGTGCATTTAAACTGAAGGCACAGAATAATAATCAAGCTCTAGTTTTAATTACACTTCATTCTAAAAGATCTACAAAGCAGGCATTATTCTCCCCCAGAGTGAGAAATAAACTAGGCAGGACCAAGCAGTTATAACTAAAAAGCATCTGCACCACTTGCACTTTTCATGCTGCAAAGCTCTCAGTACATTTTATAAGGCAGTAATTGTCACCACTAGTACTGTAGAGTGACAGCCTCTTGTAGCCTGCACAATCAGCAGCTCTTGGGTTATTATGAGCATGACTGGGAGGTAAAGCGACTTGAGACACAAAAGAGTAACTCCTCCATCACTTTACACTTCAGAGACCTTCTTTTTCAGTACCCACATAACCACCAGGCCTAGGAACTGCAAACCAGCATCGAACTTCTCTGAGAGACAAGACTGATAAAAAATTTACACAATTCAAACAGCATGCAAACATTTCTTTGCTGTAATTTGAATTCACAATTTTCAACTATTTAAAAAACCAAAACAAAACAAAACACATGAAGACACCAACAAGGTTTCCTGCTCAGATAGCACCTTTGTGGCCAGCTTTTTCAGGGTTCCTTCCCAGGTCCTTACCCCTGAAAGATTCATACAGTCCACTCAATTTACTGTAATTAATTATCATGTTCTACTGGAATCTGCATAGGTGTAGTTATAGAAGTTGTGAATTCCACACTTGCAATATTTATCATTATGCCTGTACAAGTAAGACAAGAAATGCTGTATCACAGAGGTTCGCACCTTTTCGCATCTTCACTATGTAACCATTTTACCTCTGTCTGGCAAGGAATGGTAACAGATGCCTTTTAATGGAGCAATGGAGATGAAGTTATAGCAAGAAAATCTAAGAAAACAGAAACTGGAAATCTCAATAAAGATGGCCTTACCAGACCATCTTTTACATGGCTTCCCCTCTCACCTCCAACTTTCTAGGATAATTCATAGGAAGAAATGTTACATACAACATTAAAGACTGTTGGCACAGGGTTTAAATGTGACTATTTGAAAGGAAGTATCACCTCAAAGGAACTTCACATCCTGTACATCTCACAACAAAGCTTCATAATACACAATTTTAGTACATTGGCTAGTTAGCAAGAGCAGGTTAGATTGTCAAGCCTGAAAAGCACCATGAAGGCCAAATTCTAGTTGCCATCCAAGTATTTTTCTTGGCTTTTTTAACTTGCCACCCAACACAAGAGTGCAATGTAGTCACAGTTAATGGCGTGTGGATAGATGACGGTCAGCATTTGCAGTTCTAAAAAGCAGTGTTTCTGAAAACTGATATGAGAACAACCAAAACCACATACATGTGTATATATATACACATACTCCCTGCTTACTACAGAAATCAGTTTCAAGTGTCCAGGAAATTTTATTTTTTTTTTTAGATCTCTTTTCACTCAACATTCAAAGGGAAAAGATAGTACACACACATTTGCACAAGTCCTTGTTTTCTCTTATCAGCATCCTCAGCACATCATCCAATGCACTTTTCTCTCACAACTGATAAAGCGAATAAACCAACTAGAAACCCTGATAGCATGGTTAGCTTACTGCTTGTTACTGTTAGCATCTCTGCTTAGTGAGCTACCAAGCAGAATACAGACTGGTTTTCAAAACGTCTGAGATTAAACATAGCTTTTATCCAACAAGTTACAAGCGTTTCCCTGGTGAGTTCAACGGGTCCAAAGAAGCTTGAAGTTTAAGACTGTTTGATACCTCCTACTACTTTTCAATCAACAAGAATTTAAAAACTGCAAACTACAGTGCAATGCAAATATTTTTTTTTCAACAACCTGCATCTCTTTTAGCAAGTACATGGAAGTTTCAATTGAAAAAAAAACGAAACAACAAACCTACAAACATGGTTAGGTAAGGAATGAAGGAGGAGTGAGCCGTTTGCAAGACTCACATAAACAGACACAGTATTTATCTGTATCACAGCTTTTTTGGGGGTATCTCTCCCTATAATTAAGCTGTGCAACTTCTCTCATAGTACCGTAGCAACTCCCAAGTAAGGCCAGTCACAGGAGAGTAAAAATATATTTTCATTAGTTTGATCTGGTTTCAAGATCTTTACTTACATGCTCCCTGTGTGAGGTTTTTAATACTGAACTTGAATTCCTGCCTTTTGGGCAGACTGAAGTAAAAACATTGCAACAGGGTGCTTAAAATGCACAATCACACCACCTGCAACTGCAGGTAGAATTAAAATGAGTATAATGATACTCTCTGTTATCCCTTGAAATTTCATGGTTAGGTGATTGATTAACACATCTGTAGGTAGCCTGCATCCGAACAATCAAAGTGATCACTTCAGATTTGTAAGATGGAAAAAAAAAGTGCACATAATGCAACATACACAATGATCAAATGCACAGTCTTCTTATATGCTCTGTGCTAAAGGCAACATTTGATCCACAATTCTCACAATATGGTTTTGTTTCAGAATCTTAAGATACACTAACTTGAGCAGCCACAAACATGTTGGAAAAAAACATGTACCGTCAAGGTGATCCCATCAGTATCCACAATCCCAAATTCCTTTTGTCTTATTCTTCCCAGGATTAAATCAAAACAAACCAAAGAATGGGATAAAACTCAAACATTTTGATAAAAGTAAGTGGATTGTTCATTACTTTTTCTGCAAAGGCACTGTGAAATACCAGAAAACCAGAGAGTGATTTTTTTTTCAGCCTAGGCACACCATTATCACTCCTTGTTTCCAACAACTCTAGGTTTTATATTACGCAATATTTAAACTTCCATTATTAGTTTCAATAAAAAAAATTAATTTACACAACCTATTTACATTCAAGATCAGGGGGCTGGAACACCTCTCCTACAAGGACAGGATGAGGGAGCTGGGATTGTTCAGCCTGGAGAAGAGAAGACTTCGGGGGGACCTACTAGTGACTTTCCAGTACCTAAAGGGAACTTACAAGAAGGCTGGAGAGGGCCTGTTTGCAAAGTCCTGCAGTGAAAGGACAAGGGGCAATGGTTTTAAATTGGAGAGGAGTAGATTTAAACTGGACATTAGGAAGAAGTTCCTCACTATGAGGGTGGTAGAACACTGGAACAGGTTGCCCAGGGAGGTGGTTGAGGCCCCATCCCTAGAGGCACTCAAGGTGAGGCTTGACAGGGCTCTGGGCAACCTGATCTAGTTGGGGATGTCCCTGCCCAGTGCACGGGGGTTGGACTAGATGACCTCCAGAGGTCCCTTCCAACCCAAACCATTCTATGATGATTCTATGATTCTAAGACACCTTTTTTTAGACCACTTTCATATTCAAATGGTATCTTTATTCAAGTTACTGTCAGAAGTATTATCAAGTAATAAAGACTACTAAATTATTTACTATGGACAGCAGTGAAGATAATTAAAATTTCTGAGTATTAGCATCTTCACTGAGCTTTCTCAAAAAGGCAAGTTGGCCTAGGAACTTCAGGATCTGTTCACCCGAACATTCCTCTATCAATAAAAACTCATCAGTTAATTTATTCACCTCATTTGCTGCATGACTGCAGCTAAGGAAGAGGAAATAAAAGAATTCTTCCCTAAGTAGGGGAAAAATTGGTTGATTTTACAAAATGGAACCTTTCATTATTGCTTAGCTCAAGTATTAAATCACATTTGGGTTCCCAAATGAACACAAGAAATTTTAAAGTCAAAGGACTTTTTAATATTCACTGCTTTCCGAGTTTTGAGCCTCAGGGTCCACATTTGCAACTACATTTATATGCAAACTTAAGGGTGAGAAACCTACATAAGAAGTAAAGGAGGAACGGAAAGTGATGGGATTTACAAAACAGTATTTCAAGCAACCCTAGAAATTGAAGTTTAAAAAGAAGTTAGAAGCACCACTGAACTAAATCATAAAACAACTAACATGAGATTTGTTTACTTCTTCAGTTTTATGACAACACTTTGCAGTGGAATAATGCTAATTTTTAAAGTGATGCACAAGTGAGAGCTCTGGCCCTTTTAAATAACTGCATTCCTTTTTTGAAACAAGTCCTGACAAACATTTTACAATGTTTTAATGTCCAGTGGTATTTTCTCACAAAAGCAGGTGAAACTGATGAGGTTCTTTGTTTCCTTTACTTAAACTAGAGTTTAACATTCTTAAAATATTATAGCTGTAGACTGCATACCAAACTTATATAGCATTAAGATGAATAAAAACAACTTCAGTACTGCACCGTCTTCCTTGTATCGAACTGATCACAGTAATATACCAGTTTTTCACTGAACTCTATTATCAGTATTCTGCCAACTTTAAAAATTTCATCTGTGATTTGGTTTTGACTTTGTTTAGTTTTTTAATACATAACATTATTCAGTGTTTGCGCTTCTCTGTACTGAAAAAATGAAACACTTGCTCTTCACTATTGTGTTCTGGAGCTACCATTTGAGTTTGTTCAGAAAAATCCCCATATATTTAAACATTACGTGTGTAATTGGTCTTAGGGCAATTGTTTTATCCCATAAATACATATTAGGGACCAAATATTGTGTTGACACTTTAAAAGAAATACAAGAGGTTATATAAACCATAACACTTCCTAAACTAGCATACTAACATTGTCTTCTCCCTGAAGAACCTTAATAAAACACAACAGATAATTTCTAGATCTCTGTCTTTATCTATAAAGTAAATAATGTATCAGTGCCTGTAAGCATAAGCACAAAGTCCAGAAAGCTAAACTAGAATTTCAGAATGCTTTATGGGCTCTTGCCAAGAAGAATGGAAATCAAATCAATTTTATGTGTCCAAACAAAATATTCAGACCACACAACCTAAACATATGGTTTAGCATGATAACATCTTTCTAACAATATATCCAGCAAGTTAATATGACTCTGCTGTTCAACACAGCCTGTCATCCAGACATATGAAAAAGTCAACCCAGAATACTACATGAAAGTAGAAGTACATTATTTATCACGTACCTGTACAATTCACTGCAACAAGCCTGCACATAAACGGGGTGAAGATTATATTAAATACAGTTCAATTAACTTTATGGTAACGTGGGGGCTTTCTGTTTGTCTGGGGCTTTTTTTGAGAAACAACTGTTGTATTTCTAAGTTCCTGCCCATGACAGAACCTCATTTACAACACTCAATTACTGGACCCTTCACTAGAAAGGTACACACAAGTAGACATGGGATCATCTGCCCCCCACACGCTGCCCTGTGGTAACTGAACACTGATCCTAGGCTTTGAAATCGCAGAGATGAACACTAGGAAAGAATTCTGTGACAGTGGTGTGCTAAAACGCCATCGGATTCCCTCTTAGAACAGGTGGAAGGAAGTCCAAAAGCACTCGCACATAACCCAATTCAATGTTAAACTAGCAGTTTTAAAACCCCAAAAGCACTGAAAAATACAAAGCATGACTAATAGCTTGAGCTCTAAGGAGATCTCTACACAGCATTCAAAAATCAAGGTTCAAGCAGGCAGCCCTTCACCTGCAGCCCTCTGGTTACATCCCCGATCTGACTTCCAGCTCCAGCAGTGATGCCCAAAACGTTTTCACCATAGTACTACAGATGAAATACAGTTACCAGTTTCTCTCAATTCTTTAATCGTATTATTAAAGCAAAACCGACACGCCTTACATACGGAGGAATCCTTCACTACTACACAATGCAAACTCCTGTTCGACAAACCCATCATGCTTCCAGTAAGCCTCCTGGCTAACAGCACAAGCCCCAAAATTTCACAACTGCCGCTCTGGCCTCAAGGCAGCAGGTACACCAATCCGTACCGCACGGCACCCAGCTGGGCACCACGCAGAGAAGGCACCAACTAGGAACTGCCCAAGTCCAAACACGCCCCACCTTAAAATTTAACTCCCTTTCCGGTCTTCGGGCACCTCAAGAGGTGATGGAAAAGTAACGCGGGGTCACTTCAAGCAGCAGCAACTGCGCCTGCCCTCGCCCCTTGCCCTTCCGCGCTTACCGGCAGCGGCTCATCCCGCCCAAACCCGGCACCGGCCGGCACCCACCTGCCGAGATCCTCGCCCGTCTCGTAGTGTTCCTCGAGGTTCTCCTGCCTGAAGATCGTCATGGNGCGCCCCGGCGGCTCCGCGACCTGTGAGGCGACGACAGTGGCGCGGCCGCTCCGGCCCCGCGCAGACAGGCGCGACGCTGCAGCACAGGGCTCCGCCACCCGGCCAATGGGAAGCCGCCCACCGCCCCCCGGCCCGCGCCGCGGCCTGCCCTCCTCTGCCCCGCCGCCGCGGCCAGGTGCGCCCCGCCCCGAACCAGGCGGCGGAGGGAGCCCGAGGTCCAGGCATGCACACTCTCCGCCCCCGCGTCTGCCGTTGCAGGCTTGGGGGCGGGT
>VWZO01013835.1:211399-225380 GCA_013396975.1 Bucco capensis | reverse complement strand
CAAACACCACGTATATCCATGCAAACACAGAGACATATTTACATATACCCATTTATACACAGATAAACACTCAGAGCACCTGTATGAACACAACAACAGAGGCCTCATCCTGCTCCCCTCTTTGACTAAGCAGGATAGAAGCCCTCTAATGATTACATATGCAGCAGTGTGTAGTGTGGCTCCTTCCAGCAGCTGGGTTTAGCTATTCCTTGATCCCAGTTTCCCCAGTTACTGGCACCAGCATCTTTCCAGTGAGTCCAGAGCAGCAGGCTGACACAAGCAGTTTTGTTCCAGTAGCCTGCCTTAGCTTTTCTTTGGCAGGATTTGTGTCTTTACACACATAAATCATCCAGGATCAAATAAGAAAATGTGTCTTTCCAAAGAGGGGCTGTTTATCTTGCTCCTCTCTGATGGACAGCCTGAGGACTTATTCCAAAAGGTGGAATTAAACCATTAAAATGCCACCTGCAGTATAACTAATGTATTTATGTGATCCCCTCTTCTCAGACAAGCAGGCTGATGTAGACTCATGCACACCTAGGCAGACCCTTCAACCTCTAGTGATTAGGACCTGCTTGGCCTTGAAAGCTCATTTACTGCACTAGTTGTTCTGCATACTAATCCACTGGAGAGAAAAGAAAATCACTTTAAGGGGTTGTTTGTAGCTTTCTAATGTTATTTACTAACAAACCAGTCATATTTTCTGTAGCAACTGCCACTTCATTGGGTGCATATGTTCTTGACTCAACACTAGGAAGCAGATTTAGCTCAACACCATATGGTGCTCTGTGAACTTAGGTGTTTTTTTTACTGGTTTAAATCAGAAATTACATCATGGGGCTTATTCAGAACATATTTCACCCAACTCTTTGGAACCTCTTTCCTTCTTTTCCATTGATTTCAACTCACTCCTTTGCTATGTCAGAGGAATATTTGCTGGAGGAGGGTATGGTTGCCCAAGCAGCTATGTATAGAACTATAGGGGTTGGCTGAACTCATCATTCAGTCATTGGAATCCAGCAGCCTGTTTAGCTCATTGCTTCTGCTCTTACAGAGGGATTGAATCCTGATAGGATAATGCTTTTCATTTGCAAGGAATAAATATCATGTTAAGGGCATGGAAATGGCAGTGGGTTGGGGACTGTGGAGGGAAAGTATGGATTTCCTGTGTTCTCTGAAAAGACAAGATGTAAATATTTGTCAGAGGGTTTGTACTTAGGGTTGGCAACAACATTAAACCACATTTGTAATGTTTTCAGTTGATGCCATGCTAGCTTAGCCTTGAGTATTGTTGCAGTATGCCTGAAAAACTGCTGCTTTGGAAAGGGTGAGGATTAAGGCAAGCAAACTGGAACATCCAGAATGAAAATGAGTTGGGATTGGGAAAGATTTCCTGCAGTCTTCACTGCCACTGTCTACACTAAGGACTGAAGGCTGGGAATGAGGAATGGGCCATTGGTGGCTCTCTTCATTTTTGGTAGACAGTCGTGGACCCTTTATGCTTCAGATTCTAAATGTGATTGAAAACACAGCTTAATAACCTCAGAAAACACTTTCCCACAGCTTTACAGCCCACTAGTCTTCCTCAGACCACACTTAGGAAAAAAATCTTATTTAAAGCAGTCATGATTAACTGAATAGTGAAGTGAAGGATAAAACAAATGCCTGGATTAGAATACAAACTCTATTACATTTTAACATGTGTTGAAAGGCTGAGATATAACAGAAAAGCAATGTCTAATGGCAAAAAAATAAAGAAATTAACTTCTTGACTCCAGATGGGATTCAATTACCTGTTGAAACATCCCAAAACTATAGCCCTGAAGTGTCTCCTAAACAGAACACAGAGGTGTCATCCATCAGCACAATAGCATGAGGCATTTACTCAGTCCACTGCCCAAGCATCAAAGCCAGCATTGCTTCAGTCATTTCTAACAGGACTTCTGCAGGATCTTACACATTTAAACAAGCATTGCCAATAAACAGACTTTATTTAGGCAAAACTGCTTATGTCAATGTTTTAAATTCTGAGGAGGTCTCCTAACAAATGTTGTTCTCACTTCAATTTCTGTAAAGTCATCTATGAAGGATTAGTTTTGTGGCCATTTGTGCTGGAGAAGCAAAATACAAGCAGAACCTAGGCATCTGTCATTCAGACAGGGGTTATTTTCAGCTTGCCTCTGGTCTAACCTCACATTGTTTTTAATGTTCAAGTGTCACATCATAAAGGACTTCTAGAGAAGAGAGGGATTAGACAGAAAGGGCAAGAAGGACACAGGTAATTGACCAGATGTGAGAAGCTTAGCTGCTGAATATAAAGAACTGAGCATAAAATCATCCCTGCTCTTCAGTGGAAGTCTGGAAGAGGAAAGGAAGAGAGAGTGGTTTGAACATCAGCTTTCCAATCAAAGGCACAGGGCTACCTATTACTGTTAGTCATTAGAGGGATTCTAAGACAATAGACTGCAGCCTTCTGTGGTTAAGAAGCAAAAAAATACAGGTACACAAAATCAAGTGAGTTCAACTAGGTCTATACCTAGTTAAGCCATTTTAGTAGCAGTAGTAGTATTTAATTAATATTCAGAATGAATAAATAGGTTTCCCAGATATTCTGAATTCATTTGAAACTATTTTTCTCCTTAATTTGAAGGGTGGTTTGTTTTTTTTTATTGGCTGGTCATTTTGGGGTTTTGGTTGTAATATTTGGCTGGGTCAATTCCTATCCAACACCTGCCTCTCCCATTCAGCTCCAGCTCAATTTGATGGCAGCTCTGTATGCACAATATTGGTACATCAAGCAGGAAAGCTTCCCTTGAGGAGCAGTAAACCTTCTTCCTTGCTGGTTTTATCTCCATCATGTCTCTACATTGACTCCTAAAACTCTTGGGCCATAAGGTCTCTTCCATAAAGCCTAAGACTCAAGCAAGACAGGTGCATCCTTAAGAAATTTAGCACCTAATTAACAGCAAATACAAAAAGGAGAGGTTTGGGCTTCTACTTTCCCTGAGCACCTGAGCCATCTGGGCTGCTGGAGTGGGAACTCTCCTGGTGAGGCTCAGCAGCTCAGCTCTGTGCTGCAGGACTCTCTCTGTTCTGCCTTCCAGCTCTAGCCAAGAGTTCCTGAAGCAAGTTCTAGGATCCAGCTCCTGAGTCTGATTCCCATCTGCTGGTGAGTCCTCCTGCCACAGCATCAGTGGGGATGGTGATGGAGTTTCCATCACGGTGGGGTTGGGTGTGGGATTGGGTTTTGTGTGTGTGTATATATATATTTCATTATCTTGCTATTATTTTCCTTAAAGTAGTTTAAGTTTTCATTTCCAATTCACAAGTTTGGCCCCCTAATTCCTTTTTTCCTTCATGGAGTGAGGGAAAAGGTATAACAGGGAATATCTATCCCTGGATTAGTGGTTGGCCCAGCCCTAAATCTTGATAGCGGTAAAGAGAAAACATCAAATTGCTGTTCAGTACTACAGACCTGGAATTGTATGTTGCTTCTAAGAGCAGTTTGGTCAAACTGTTATATCACAGCATGGCTTTGATGCTTCAGTATTGTCCTGGTTCAAGTTAGAATAGAACTAGTCCTATAGAGTTATTGCAGTTTTTAGGTAAGTCTCTTCTAAGTGGTAGGACAAGAGGAAATGACTCCAAGTTGGGCCAGGAGATGTTACGTTTGGATATTAGGATGAAGTTCTTCACTGAGAGGTTTATCAGGCATTGGCACAGGCTACCTAGGGAGGTGGTGGAATCACCATCCCTGGAAGAGCTCAAAAAATGTGTAGAGATGGTGCCTGGGGACATGGTTTAGTGGTGAACATGAGTGTTTGGATGGTTGGACTCAATCTCAGAGGTCTTTTCCAACCAGAATGATTCTATGAGAAGTAACTAACTGCACTTTTGGAGCTTAACAGCAGGTTCTCACAAATAGTGTCTGCTTCTAGTGGTGATAAAACTCAATGTTTCTAGTTAGAATCGAGTGGTGTGCAGAGGAAGGTCACTGCTCAATCTTGTGTACCATCTTGAGGGGTGCAGAGTAAAAGGCTGAACCTGCAAGGAGGAGAAGACACTTCAGGTGACCCTAAACTGATCAGCTGAGTATTCCATTTCATATACATTCTATTCAGTATAAAGCTGAGGGATCATGAGGGTCAAGCTCTCTTCTTCAATAGCTGGCATCTTTCTCCCTTGTTCCCTTTCTCTCATCCTTTGGGAAGGAGAGGTGTTAATAGAGAGTATCACTCATCTAGTGGCCCTAAGCCTGGACAAATATCTATAAAACTGAGCAAATGATGAGTGAGTTTTAATATTGGTCACTACTAGTAGTTTGGCTTTATGCCATTGCAATTACTGATTGATGTCATAACTCAGGAGTATTTGTGGGGTGAAGCATAGTTGGGCCCTGATTTCAAGTATGTATATGTGAAGCAGTGATGTCAAGCTTTATTTGCAGACACAGAATGGCTGTTCCTTTGCTAGGAATATTCATGGTAGTGTGTTCAGTCCAATCTTGTCTGAACTCCCTCATAAACGCAAATGCAAAGAAAAATATCCTCAGCCAAGTTAAAGCCATGCTACATTTAATCATAATTGTCAGAGATGGGCTTTAACAGTCATAAAATTGGAAACAAGGGATTGGTGCTATAAAACCTGTCAAATAAATGTAAAAATGACATCAACTCCCAAAATAGCTTTCCCATAAAAATCTCCCCACAAGATAAAATACAGCTTTTGGGCAAAAAGCAAGTCATATCTCCAGCAACTTCCATAAATAATTCACTGCTAGCTTGTAAACAATAGAGAAGCACAGTATGAATGCCAAAGAAGGTCTTTAGATGTCATAAAGCCACTCCAAAACGCACTTGCTGCAGCAAGTCTGGCTGTGAGCTTTGATGTGCTGAAAAAGAAACTGCTCTGCTGAGGTCATCAGTTAGCAGAAAACAATTTCCCTCATACAGAGAAAGCAGACTTACTGCTGGGCTTCTGACACAGACAGATTGGATTTTACAGGAGGAGGGGAAAAAAAAACCCAACCAAGATTGCATAATATCAGCTTGCAGGGGGAAAAGAAATCTTCTCCACGCCTTCTAAATGCCCAAAGCTGCAAGCAAATCTCTCCTTTTCCTTGAATGGCTATCAAAAGTTGACATGATAATGGGGCAGGGTTCAGAGGCTGGCACACTCACTCCATAAATATGCAACTGGTCTGATTTGCATCCTCTTTTCCTTCCCTGCATTTGCTTCCATGGAGAACTTAAGCTGCTCTATTTGTTAAGTGTCAGGCTAAATAATTCCAGTGACACAGATCTGGAGTTCATTTCTTATCAGGGGGATGTTTTCAAAGGTAACTCTGTCTGCCAGCTGAGAAAAAAAGAATCATCTCAGCACCAGATGAAAGGCAAGGCTGGTGCAATAATGTCCCTTTCATTTCTAGACTGATAACAGCAAGTGAAGAGGGGGGAGAAAAGCCAATAACCTGATAAAAAGCTGTATCAATATTGAATGTGTGTGTGACACTTTTTATGACCTCAAGCCCTCTGAAGTGATCAGCACAGCTGACACCAGAGCAATGACAGCAAAAAATAGCAGAGGAGAGAGGATGGGCACAAAGGCAGAAGAGATATGCAAGCTTTGCAATTCCAGTGAAGAAGACAACATGAGGATATAGTGCTGGGCAGGGGATTCAAGGAATGCAATCAATCTGTCAGGAAAGGAATGGGTGGAAGATTATTTCTATGTCACAACTCTTGCATTCTTTCAGAACTCCTCTACAAGGCTTTGAATTTCAGCTATAATTGCTCTCAGCTATTCCACCTCTCAAAAATGGGCGATTTGGACTTTTTTCTGGAGCCCAAAAATGGGCGATTTGGACTTTTTTCTGGAGCCCAAAAATGGGCGATTTGGACTTTTTTCTGGAGCTTGAAAAATGAGCGATTTGGACTTTTTTCTGGAGCTTGAAAAATGGGCGATTTGGACTTTTTTCTGGAGCTTGAAAAATGGGCGATTTGGACTTTTTTCTGGAGCCTGAAAATGGGCGATTTGGCCTTTTTCTGGAGCCAAAAAAATGCGCAATTTGGCCTTTTTCTGGAGCCTGAAAATGGGCGATTTGGACTTTTTCTGGAGCCAANAAAATGCGCAATTTGGCCTTTTTCTGGAGCCTGAAAATGGGCGATTTGGACTTTTTTCTGGAGCCTGAAAATGGGCGATTTGGATTTTTTTTTTTCCCCAGGAGCCCCAAAATGGGCGACTTGGACTTTTTTTTTTCCCCAGGAGCCCCAAAATGGGCAATTTGGACTTTTTTTCTGGAGCCTGGAAATAGGTGATTTGGACTTTTTTTCTGGAGCCCAAAAAGCTTTTTTGCCAAGTGTGGTTGGTTTGTTTTGGTTTTGGTTTGGTTTTTTTTTTATGCACAACTTCTAAATGGACAAAGAAGTCCAGTTAAGATTTTTTATTTGTCTCACTTTTGCCCTTCCCTGAAGAGAATAAGACAGATGAAAAGGTGAAGGATTTCATGGGCACAAGGAAGAGCTTAAGCCTTTTGTTCTGAAGCTCCAGGCTATGTCATCTACAAGGGGACTTATCACATATGACTTCCAGATCATCTCCAAATTGTTGCCTCTTACAATCCCCTCTCCATCCATCACATGTGGTGGAGTTTGCATTCCTCAGAGTGTCTCTTCTCAAGCATGCAGTGTACATAAAACCTTTAATTCCTTCTCTTGCACCTTCTCTGTCTACCTTCTACTCATTATTTTTCTCTGTGCCTTACAACAAGTGAGCCTAAAAGGGCAATGTTACAGATTTGGGAGTTACTTTCTCCATGTTGCTATTTCACTAGCATTTGCTGATTTAATCAGTCATAAAATAACTATGATGATCTGATGAGGTTCAGGTGAAATATTTCAACAGCAGGGAGGAACCAGGCCTCTGTAGAAGGCAGTGCCTTGGCTTCATGTGCATTGCTCTCAACAGCAGTGTTCAAAGATGATGAATGCTGGCTAACAAGGAGTAATGTAAGGGCTGCAAAGTTATTTGGGGGATCAAGAACCTATTTTTTTAGGTGAGACTTTTAAAAAAAATAGGGTTTATACAAGCTTATGGAGTTTGGGAGTAGGTTTGGATTGTGCTTTGTAAATGCAACATGATTTGTGATAAGCTACAGGGAGAAGTGGAGCTCTTTAATTGAAAGGGCTCTGTAGGTGCATGGCTTAATGAGTGTAAAGTAAGCATTAGCATTTATCCAACAGCTCCATGAGGAGAAGTCTCTCTTCCTCAGCAGAGTGAGAGTGCAGCATACTTTCTTGAAGAGTAATGGGTTCCAGCAAAATTAGGGAGTTTTAACATAGGGAATGCTGAGACAAAAAAGTGTTGTAGAGTCNAGTGGAGTAGATTTAAACTGGACATTAGAAAGAAGTTGCTCCCCACGAGGGTGGTGGAACACTGGCCCAGGTTGCCCAGGGAGGTGGTTGAGTTGCCATCCCTGGAGGCATTGCAGGTGAGGCTTGCCAGGGCTCTGGGCAAGCTGCTCTAGTTGGGGATGTCCCTGGCCACTGCAGGGGGGTTGGACTAGATGAGCTCCAGGGGTCCCTTCCAACCCAAACCATTCTAGGATTTCCCAGCCTTAACTCTTTTCCTCAGGATGACCAACCACTACCAAGATGATAACAGCCATTGAGGCTAAACTTGCAGAGGTGCCTTGAGGGTGAACAGCAATATCAGAGGAGCTGTGTATTACTGATGGCTTCATATAAACCATGAGTAATTACTACCTTTACCTCAGAGAAAAAAAAAACAATATGCCATTATTTTGCTTGACAAATCTCTTTTTAATACCACTATATATTCTCATTCAGAGCCAAAGATGCCAGCAGAAGCAGGCACATACATATCCTCACATCCTAAAATGAATGTTTTATGTGACCTAGTTCTAGGAAATGTAAATCAAAGGCTTTTACTGATATATATGTTGAACACTGTATGCCTTACTTTATATCCATTTAAAACCTGGAGTACCAAATGCCACCTTGTGAACATTTCAGCTTGCACTGGGGAATAATGCAGTTTAGAGGCAAGATAGAATGGCATAATATCTGAAACAGACCTATATAAGCAAACTTCATAATAAAGATGTATTTTTTGCATTTATTCATCAGACAGATAAAAGTGCATCTTTTTTTTTCCCCCTGCCAAATGTACTCAGCTCAGAAAAGGACAAGGCAATCTAGTGGATTATTTTATATTCATTTTAATCATGTAGTTTAAAGATGTAAAACTCTTTCTACAACACTGGCAGCATGTAGCCATCCTCAAAGTTTACTCCATGTCCTGTAATGGTTTCAAGGACATGGTCCTCCAACAGCTTGATATTTTTCACTCTATCACTGCTGAGGAAGCTTTCTCCTTGTTACATGTCTGCTCTCTACCCTGGCACCAAATTTGCTTTCCACCCTCCCAAAGGGAATGGGGAATAGGGAAGAAGAAGGGCAGGGAGAAGTGGGAAGGAGGAGGTTGGTGAGACTCATCTGAGAAGGCTCCATCCTTTCACAGTCATTTGTAACCCTGCATCCTTCCTCACTGCAACTCCTCCTCAAGTAACAACCATCAGGAGCAAACATTTCAGGATAAGGACTTGCTGTGGGCAAAACACTTTCCTCTTGAAGAATTGCACTTCATGTGATTTATTGCCAATTAACATCCATTTTTAATTACTAATTGAGGCATTAAGAAAAAACAGGAAGACAAATGATTAAACAAACACAGAGGGAAACACCTCTCATCCATCCCCTTTCCCTGTGCTCTGTGTTTCAGACCAATCTCTCTTCTCCTGCCTTCCTTTGCTCTTCCAACACATTGTGCTGCTCTCCTTGCTCCCTTTGGATGGTGCTTTCCCTGCACAGGGTTTCTCTTTCCTTTGTCCTAGCTTCTCCCTGCTCTTTCAGCCCAGCATAGGTCTCCAGTTGTGCATCCCTGCACCCATAAGGAAGGAAACCATTTGACTTCAATATCTCCTTCAGGAGTTGTTTCAACACAGTGTAATTGCACCAGAATTTTATGTGTGCTCATATTATAGACACTGATTAGTTAATGAAATAAGATCCATTGCTATCTGCTCCCTTCAGTCCAATTCTCCTGAGCTGGTTTGGCTCCCTGAGGTTCAGGAGGGAGTGATATTGTGCAGCAATTTCTGCACTGCTCAGAGGCAATAAAGAGGAGAGGAGAGGAGTGGAAAGAAAAGACATTAGCACTAGGACAAAGGTAAAAATCATAGGATACTGCTGGGATGAGAAAGAACCTCACATAGAAAAATGGAGAAGGCAGCAAAGTGTGGGGGGGAAGTAAGTTAGAGCGGCTGTGACAATGGCATAGGCAAGGAAAGATGCTAGGAAGGAGAAGGAAAAAGTTTTATGTTGCTCCTATTAAATGAAAAGTCTTCAGGAAATTTCAAGAATATATTATCCCAGAAAATCCCTAGGAATTGTAGAAGGTAAGAGGTGAAAATTCAAACAATTGTTTATTTAGGAAAAAAACAACCTATGAGTTTTTCCAAGATCCCTACCTTCAGGCAGCCTATGGCAAGCTTGAGTTCATTCCTCTCTGTTGAGGTGACAGTGCTTTCCCTTCCACTGAATTAATACTCAATGTTTAATCTGATTAAAAGCTTAAGGGTTCAATTATGTGTATTAAATAATCCTTTCTTTTGATCAGGTTTGTTTTCTTTAATGAGGTAATATTTGATAATTCAATCACTGGCTACAGCAAGTTGCTGTACAATTAATAAAACCATGGTCCTAAATGACTTAGAATAATGAACCCAAGCTAATTAGAAAGGCTCAGGACTAAAATCTGTCACATCTTTAATAACCATCTTTGGAGTGCAAGGGTGATCTTGTCCAGCACACAGTGTAACCTTGGACAAGGGAAAGAATCTTGCTGAGGCAAACTTGTGGAGTTGTACAACAGGAGACCTTTGCTTTAACAAGGTCTTGAGGGAAAGCTTTCCCGGCAAGGACAGACAATCCCTCTCTGCCTAGTAAGAAGGGATTTTCTTGCTATTATCAGAAGATAAATGAGAAGAGGTAGGGAACAAGACATAGGTGTAGCAGCTAAGAAGGCAGGCACTTCTCTCAGTATCCCCTGGAGCTGCCAGCTGCTGAAGGACATCCAGGAATGGGCAGGCAAGGACTGTGTGCTAGCTCTGTCTCACCCTGGGCAGCTGATGCAATTCATGAGATGCTTCATGGCATTTCAGAGCTCAGCAGCTCTGGAACCCATCAATAGCTCTGAGGACCCCAACTTCCCTTCCCCCCCCCCCAGAAGGAGTGCTGCACTTTATCTGCACAGGATGTGTAAAAACTGCAATTGAATTGCACAGGGTGTAAAAACTTGCCTAGTTTTACTTTCTGTCTCCAGCTGCTATTTTTACCTCATGCCCTTTATATCATGCACTATGAAGACAAAGGAATAAACTTTCTCCATACAACTTCTCCATGACATTTATTATTTCCTGTATTGTTATATATCTATATACAAAGGTTTTCCTGGAAAGAGGCCATTTCACCTCTATGATTACATTCCCTTGACCTTTTCTTTCCCTTTCTCAAGAAGTATATTCACTGCTCAAGATGTGGTACACAGCAGGTTTATAAAGTAGTATAAAACTTGATATTTTGTTTCATTTCCTAACTATTCTTATCATACTTTTTCTCCTGTGGCCACTGCTGAGCATTTAACTGGTTTTAATAGTGTCAGCTCCAATAATTTCCAGATCTCTCTCCTGAGAGGCAATAGCTAATTTAGGAGCCATCATTCTCTATGTACAATTAAGGATCTGTTTCTCCATGTGCATCTCTTTGCATATATTGACCTTGAATTTCATCTACCATTTTACTGTCCAGTCATTCAGTGTCAGGAAATCCTCCTGTAACTCTCAGTCAATTTGAGACTTGAATACCTTGAATAATATCACATAGCACAGCAGCAGCAAATGTTGTCACCCTGTATCTCCTTTCTTTTCTAGGTCATTTATGAATATATTGAATAGCTAAATTTCCTGAGCAGCAGCAGCCACAGTAAAACCTCTCCTTATCTGTACCTTTTTGTTTCCTTTCATATAATCACATTTTCCTATCTTTGCACTTCCTATCCTATTTGCTTTTATTAAGCCACAGGAGCAGTTTATCTTTTATCTCAAGACAGCTTAGTGTTTTTTTCAACCTTTTTTGTGATGAGGCATCATGTCAAAAAGCTGTTTGGAAAAGAGACCAACTTGGTAATTCTAGTCATTTAACACTGACTCCTTCCAAGAACTTTTAGGTTATTTGTGAGATTAAGAAAATAACAAAGCCCTGCTGCTTCTTTGTCATGTGTCATATTCTTGTATCTATACAAGAAAGACTGTGTTCCTAAATCCTGTTTACTTAAGTCTGTTTATTGTGTTTTTATATACCTAGTAAGGAAATTAAAGGCTAGTCTGCAGTCCTCTACATCTTTCTCATCTGCCACTTAACAGTCTCTTAGTGCTGGAAGTTATTTAGGCAACTACACTCCCTTTGTCTACTACTGTGATTGATTCAAAGTTCTGCTCAAAATACTTGAGAGAATCTCTCACTTGGTTCTTATATTTTTATTGCTATTCTTTTCACCTATTTGTCTAAAACTTTCTCAGTTTGGGGTATTTTTAAGCTGACACTTCATTTAGAGATGGTTTCTCATGCTTTATTTGTAAAGGCTTCCCCATGTCCTCTTGAAGATATCAGGGTGAAGAACTCCTTTGGCTTTTCTGCTCTAGACTGAGCATTCCTTTTATCCTCTTTGAAGCTCTCTGTCCTACAAGCTCTCTGGTTAGCTTCTTCATTTGGATTAATTTGAAGGGGAAAAAAGAACTGTGTTTTGTTTGAGCATATTTTTAACCTTCCAGCTTATCCTTATTCCACTTTTGCTTTTAATTTGGCCTAATTCATGCTCCTTTCTAGACACCAACACTCTGCTGTTCAACTGTGCTTGCTCTTGTTTGGCCTTTGCAAAGACTTTTTGATAAGCAGAATACCATTGGTGTCTCTGAATGTCTTTTAGCAGCTCCCACACCAACTACAGATATTTTATCCTTTTGTCTGTATTTTCTAATCTCCTTTTAGCAGGCTATCTCCATTTCCAGTAAGCATCACTATGATATCAATTAATCATTCCTCTCAGGCCTCAGCTGGTGTTCAAAACTGAGCAATCACTGACTTGCTGGATCTGGAAGAAGCCTGATCATTCCAAAGAGGATGAAAAGAAGTATCCCAACCATAGTTATGTCTGCTCTGAGGAAAAAAAAGGGAGTTACTGGCTGGGTTACAATGCAAAGACACTTGGGAGGAGATGGCAGATATAACTTAGTATTTTCAGGAGGCCAGTGCTTTTGTGATTGAGCAGCTGGAGGTCAGGCAGCATATAGCAGAGCATCTAAAATAGCATCTCTGTTTACAGACCTAAATCCCACAACCTGCAATTCAACCTCTTTAGCTTTACAAAATGGAAATTACTTAGCAATGTGGAAGATAGAAATCTTGCCAGTTTGTGCCTCTTGCATCTAGCTGACTCTGAGACAACAAGATGCACTGGCTGGAAAATAAAGCTATCAACATGTTATGACAACATTGCTGAGCTGTAGTCAGCAATATATGCTACATGTTGGCATCAGAAGATTTGAAATCTAGGTGGGATGGAGTCTTCCATGTTATTGTCTTCAGGTTTGCAGCCCTTTTTTTGACACCATTTCAAGCAGGGACCTGCAGATGCTCAGAGATCATCTCTTAGGGCTTGGTAGTCAGTGAGTTTATGAATATTATATATTAGAGCTATTAGAGTGGGCAATTCTTTTTAAGTTATCTCTTTAATAGTCTACAAAACCAGCTTCCTAATATTTGGTTGCATAGGTCACTAAGGAGATGATATCAAGCCCATTGCAATTAAAGCAATAAAATTACTGATGAGACAAAGCAAGGGTGGAAGTTATTTTTATATAGTATATAAATATATCAGCGGCTTCAGAATTTGCTGCAGTGCTGGTGAATTGATTCTTCCCTTCTGTGCTCTGTGAGCATCAGCATATTTTATTTCTCTTCTTGAGGTTATTCTTCCTTCCAAAAGAGCTACAATTTATTGGCAGCAGTTATTCACAATGGTTTTCTTCACTCCATTAATGTTGAACTTGTCTTTCTTGAGGCTTTCCTGGATGCCTGGGCTCTGTTCTATAATGCCCATGGAGTGCTATCTTCTTGCTAGTCATGGGCCACAATCTTTCCATAAAGATTTCTCGTGATTCTAGTTGAAGGAGTGATTGGTTTTCTGGCCAGAACTCACTGAAACTCCTTTATCCATTCCAATATTTGAGGCTTGAGAGAAGGATTTTTTGGAGGCAGAAGGAAATCTGAGGGAAGGGGGTGGGGAGTGTTTGGAAAATGAGATTTTGTGTCACTGATAGGAAGAGAAAAAAAGATGCACAGCTACCAGTTGAAGCCAGTAACACTTTGTGTGACACTCAGAAGGTAGACTTCCAGATCACAAAAATCCAGTTTTATAGACTCTCAGGTGACAGATTGCTGCTTGTGTCATGCTAGATCAGAACCTTTGGAAGGCAAACGATACAGAATGGAATGATCAATTCTTCCATCCCTGCAGCCTAGGTGAATCACCTTGCTGCTTGAAACAATATAGAGTCAAGCCCATTACAGTGACTTCAGTGGTAGAGCTATGAGAAGTCTGCTACAAGAGTTTTCAGCCCTTTCATCCACAAAATTCCTTAGCAGAAACAGGGTTGGGTGAAGGATTTTCCTGTGCACATGATGCATCTTGAATGAAAAGGAATACCATGAGTTGAAGTGTGGATTGGGAGACTGTGTGTTGTGAGATGGATTGGGAATTGGTTGAAAGACAGAGCCCAGAGAGTTGTGGTTGGTGGAGCAGAATCTAACTGGAGGCCTGTGACTAGTGGTGTGCCCCAGGG
>VWZO01013835.1:198267-211276 GCA_013396975.1 Bucco capensis | reverse complement strand
AGCCAGGCTCTGCTCCATGGCATCCAATGGTAGGACAAGAGGGAATGGGAGCAAGTTGGACCACAGGAGGTTTAGTATTAAGCTGAGGAGGAACTTGTTTGCAGTTCAGGTGCCAGAGCACTGGCCCAGGCTGCCCAGGAGCCTGTGGAGTCTCCTTGTCTGGAGCCATTGCAGAGCTGCCTGGACACATTGCTGTGTGAGCTGGTCTAGGTGCTCCTGCTCTGGCAGGGGGGTTGCACTAGATGAGCTTTCTAGGGCCCTTCCAACCCCTGACATTCTGTGATTCTGTGATAAATTCCTGACCAAGCCATTTTCTGTTGTTCTACCTTTGATCAACCCTGTCAGCAATGCAGGTATTTGGTTCTTCTATGGGAACCTCAGAAGGCTTGCAGGTTGAAGCCCACACATAGTGTTTCCTGAGATGTAATTCCTTTGCTCTAAAGGAATTACAAAACCAAAATGAAACCACATCTCTGAAGGCTGTTGCCCTTATAGAGAAGGAATATGCTTTCAAGTGTCATACCTTTGCATAGCCTTGATAACCAGTAATGAAGAGAGAGTGCAGAAGATTACAAAACAACATAATCAAGTGATAATAATGAATATTTCAACAGGCAGGCATTTCAAAGTTTTAATTAAAATTAGGAGTGCTATTGATATTGTAATGTCTTTGGGTAACATACAGGCAAGTAATCACAGGCCTCCCAAATGGACTGCATTACACATGCCATTAATTATGGAAGATGGTGCTGCTCAAACCACCCCTGGGATGTCTGAGATTTAAAGCAAGTGCTCAAGCATGTTACTCAGAAGGCAGCTCTGCTAACACCCTCAAACCAGATGCTGCATTGCTGCCATGCAGCTCAGAGCTGCTCTGCTAGCAACAATCTTTACTCATCTTCTTTAATAAAGCAAATGCTCATGTTTTTAAACACACTGAGAGCTTGGGGGACAAACAAAATATCCCACCTACAGAGATATTCTCTCCACACTGCAGGGGAAAAGAAGTTTAATGGAAGGACAATGCTTGTTCTTACTTTTTCTTTTTCCTGCCTTCATCCAGTGCTCCCACTCTCATTTTTTCAGGCTTCTTGGGGTTTTCCAAAGTTAATTTTGTCACTAAAGAACAGCTCTGAAGGCTCCTTGCCAATAAAACAAGGGATGGCAATAGCACCTCCAACTCAGCACCTAGTGGCTTCTCTTAGCACATAAAAGGGTTGTTTAGAAGCTGCCCTGAGTGTGATTGACCTGTGGGCCTGAACACCCATTTGAAAACATCTCCCATGCCCCTCAGGCAAATCAAATCATTCCTTTGAGAGCTGAATCTCATACTGAGCTATTCTGAATAAACCTCCCTGACAGTTCAGTCTGACCTAAGTCCCAAAGCTTAGTGTCAGGAAAAAGAAGAGTTTCAGAGCATTCTTGTTTGTGGAGCTGAGGTCTCATGCACAGCAGGATCAAATCTATTTAAAATAAAGGGGGGAGAGGTGGATATTGTAGCTTTTTATGTGTCCTGACCAAACTCTTCCTCAGCAAGGCAAATGTTCTCCTCTTGGGTTGATATGCCCTTCTCCAAATGGACCCCAAAAGCACTTTCCAGGTTGTTCAATGGATCAAAGCTACTAGAGCAGTCCCAAGGCCATTCCTGTTGATAAGAGTTCTGTTACAGAAGAGCAGAGGTCTCAGTTCTGCAATAAAGCAGGTGGCAGGAGTCAGTTCTCATTAACAAGTTCTTTAGGCAGACTAAAACCCTCAGACTAGGCCTGAGTTTTAGCTTAAACTGAGGAAACTCCAGCTATATTTTCTGAGAGGATAAACTATTATTTCAAAGAGATAGATTTGCTTTGAAAGAAGATGATGGTGAGGGCTTTTATTGGGGTTTTTATTTTAACAAGCTGTGTTAGATGCTGGTGGTTGAAATGCTTGAGTTACTGCTAGGAAAACAAAGATTATCCTGCTTCCCATTGTATTGCTGGCTTAATATCAAGCAAGAATTAAAGGTGGCACTCAAACATGCAGACTAATGCAGTGCTAGCAGGAACACCAATGCCTTTCAGGTCCATCTCCTCTTGTTTTATCTCCAGCCTCCACAGACACTGACTTGCTAGGATGAAACTCCTGAAGTGATTCATTTTCAGGGGCATTTAGTATGGGTTCATTACCTTCTGTCCCCTGCTGTTTCCATCATCTCAGAGCGAAGGGTTTGATCCTGCTCAGTGTATCCCTCAGGGATGAATCTCTCCCAGTGCTGTGGTCTAAAGGAAAGATGGCTCTGCACTGCTGCTGCTGCATATGCTGATCATCAGTACCACTGCTACTGACTGGAAAACATCAGTCAAACAATGAATACTCCATAGCATGAAATAACCCAGGGACCTTTACTTAAATCTCAGAGTCCTTTACATCTAGTGAAAGGCTTGGCCCTTCTCCCCCTCACTAAGCACACCCAGAGAATGGCAATGTGACTACTGTGCTAGAAGCAAGGCTAACAGCATCCATGGGGAATTTGTAACAGCTCTATACAAGGGAATCATCTAGGAATTCACATCTGAATTCTCTTTTCCATTTCTTAGGTAACTCCTACTCAGTCGAACTTGCATTGAAAATGACAAGACAAATCTAATCACTGCAAATCTGTCCCAGTTAGAGATGTGTTCTCCTTTAGCAGGTCAGGAGATACTGGGGAGGTTAAAAAGAATATTTTCCATATTTTAATTTGATTTGGTTAACTAGAAAAATAAACTAGTGCAAAAAAAAAATCAAGGGAGGGAGAAAACCTTAAGGAATTATCCATGTCTACAGTGATATCTCATTTTATAGGAGTATTTTAGTGCTGGGCTTTTTCCCCCTCTGTTTATACTGAATTTAAATGGCCTCTCTGAGTTGGGTGCCTGATTGCATTCACTAGCTTGTATGATAAATTAGAGTCTCCCTAGGTGAGAATTTATGGTCCAGAAATCTCATTCAGCTTCAACAGAAAGTCATGAAATTTAAACTAAAAGAGGGAAGATTCAGACCAGGCATAAGGAAAAAACTAGTGGTGAAACAGTGGAACACATTGCCCAGAGAAATGTCTAAAACAATGGATTTTCCACACCCTTGTCAGAGATTCAGAAGCAACTTCATTCTTGCTCAGTGATCTCTGCCTCTTTGATTCCTACCTCCACTTCCAGATCCCTGATAGCCAATTGCTGACAGCAAGGAATGGAACCAAATATGTCAAGGAAAATAATTCAAAGTTGTAGGGGAATTGGAATATAATATTGGGGGGAAAGTGCTCTTTAAGAGAGGATTGAAGTAGAGGATTTGTTTAAGAATAGTAGGATATTTTCTTGTTCTTGTGAAGAAGAGAGTATTTTTGGATAGGTACTTGAAAGGGAAAATATCTTGGACCTTGGACATTATGAGAACAGAGAAAAGCAGANGCAATATGCAAATGTTAACCAATAGTGCATTATTATTGTTCTATGGAACCAGTAGCAAAAGGACACATGGTAGAGAAAAAGTATATAAGACACTTATAGCTAATAAAGAGACTTGAACAAGACCTGTGTTCACTGCATTCAGAGCACTCAGCAAGGGTTTGTAAGCCATGGGTTCTTGCTCCTACTCAAAAGCTTTGTCACTAGACCCTCACTGATGTAGAAAAGAGAAAGGAATGGCTTGAGCAGACTGGTTGCCAGCATCCTACCCCCCCTTGTGTGATTTAGGTCTCATCTGGCCTGACTGGATGATGCACTGATGCCACATCTGGAGTATCCACTGAAAAATTAAATAGGAATTCATTGGTGCCAGGTGTCTTGGCTAACATTGAAGAATATCTTTATTAAGGTTGAATATATTGCCAATTGAAGGGAAAAGATGGCATGCACTTCTCTCATGTATTGAAATATGAAACATAACCAGGGCATTGTTGTGCTCATTTCAGGGTAATTGCTGAAGAATTGTCCCATTAGTCTCTGGCAGTTTGTGACCAGCAAGGGGAAAAAAAAGCCACATAAAGTGAGCTGAAAATAACATCATCAGATAACCTAGAGAGGAAAACAGAAGAAGAAATATAGTGTGAATACAAGGTTACCACCAGACAATAAACATCTACTGTGTGTGGCTACAATAGGATTGCTCACATTTAAATATTTATTAATTTTAGGGATGACTCAGTCCAGTAAGGTTCTACCTGTTGTGCTGTCCTTATTTGAGCCATCCTTTATTCCTGTGTCTGGGTAGATCCAGGAGGATGAAATGATGAACAGCTTCTAGAGCTGTGTGGACACAGACTTTGCTTGGGGCTTCACGGATTTCATGGATCATAAAGCTGAGTCCTGTAAGCACTTTGGGAGGGAATTGCTCCTACTGGTGTAAGACTATTTCCCTTCACTCCTCCTGTTAACAGGGCACTCCCAGAGCTGGGAGAAAGCATAAAGGTTATTCATTTTGTAATATATTGAAAAATAGAGAGTTAAACAGCTCTTTGGCAGCTAAGTCCTGGTCTGCTCTTGGAATAGCCTCTTGAAATCTCTGATAGGACTAACAGGAGATTGTCATGGACAGAATGGTCATGAAGGGAACCCTCCCATCAAGTCATGAGNCCTTCCAACCCAAATGATTCTGTGATCTCCCTTACTTGCCAAACTCCTTCCCGGAGAGGAGCCTAGGGGAGGCTGAGCCCAATTCTAGTCCAGGGCCTAGATCAGGTTTGTAAGATCAAAGAAGGGCAAGGAAAATGCTGAAGAGGCTTTGGGAGAGGAAAGGAGTGTGATATACTCTTGTGGGCCTGGGACTCTTTGAAATTGTGTGATTCTTGGGGGGTGTGTGCAGTGTAGGACCAGGAGTTGGACTCAGTAATCCTTATGGGTCCCTTCATAGTGAGCCTAGAAAGTTATCAACTTCTCCATGCAATGCAGCCTTCCTTCATGTCCTCTACTTCTGCCCTACATTTTGAGTGATGCTGCTGTAGCTTTAGAGAAGGATGTGTAAAACACTTTCCAGAGAGACAAAAAGACTTGTGTATGTTTGTTTCTCACCACTCTGGTTTTTGTTGTGCTTTGCAATGAGCTGGATGCCACAGACTCTTCACACCACCAGAGACTGTCTGGCACTGTGTTGCTTTGGTTCTGCCTCACTCAGACTCATAGGAGCTTCCAGATATGTGCACACACATATCTATGGCTTTATTTTATGTTAAATTCATCAGATGCCTTTGACTAATTGAGGTGTTTGGAAAAACAAACTAACAAGCAAACAAACAAAAAAAAACCCACTACCCAAACCAAACTTACTGATGCAAAAGCAAAACAACTCATCAAAACCCTTCCAAAGTTTCTCTGATAACAGCCAAATGGCCCCTGAATAAAAAGAAAAATCAAATAACCCCTTATATTATTTCCCTATAGCATCACCCTTCTCCTCCAATCTCCCAATGAACCTTAATTAATTTTAATTACTGACACTTTGAAGGATAGTTTAACACTCTGTATCCCCAATTTCCTCATCAGGTTGTTATTTCTTCCAATTTCCAGGTGCCCTCAGGACTCCTGGATAATTAAAAAGATTTAACAAATACAAACATGAAGTGCTTTTTTTACACCTAGCTAAAACCAATTTAAAACTTGGAAACTTTCTTTTTTTTGTATGGAACTTTCTTGCTTTCTTCACAAACCATTTGGATGGAATATTGCTACCTAGGACTGAAGGATCCTCATTCCCAAGCTGTGAACAATGAATTTCTCCTTCCTCAGCCCAAATCCTCATAGTCACATATTTATGTTCTTCCTGAGAATAATAGGATGGAGGAGAAAATACCAGAGATGTAAGGACAGGGATATCAGGTGAGCATCAAGGCAGAACTGGGGCAATGGTCTGAGCTTTCCAGAGGCTGCATCTACTCTCTTAGCTAGAGCTCATTAGAGTTACTTTCTTTTCCTGTCCTTCTCACACTCCAGAAACTCAAAGAAAGTGATTTTTCATTACCATCTGCCTACAGACTGTGAATGTGTTGTCTGTCCATCCAGGAGAAAAAATGTGGTCAAAACTGCAATAAGCTGCAATGCCTCACTGCAACTTGAATCCCAACTTCTCCAGCTCCCATTCTCCTCCCCTTTCTCTGCCTGGGCTCCCAGCCAGCCTGCCTCTGCTGTGATGCACAAAGCATCCCAGGAGACATGTGGCTTCAGTGGGAGTGTAAAGGCATGGAGGGGAAAAGGATACACAATGAAGCAAACTCAAACCTGACAAGATCCCAGGGTAGAGCATCCAACAGGAACACTTCATCTTTTTAGCCAAAATACTTTAGTTTGGGGAAGTTTTCTTGAAACACTACAAATTGCTGAGCTATGCAGATGCTTTTCATGCTCTGTATCCTGGGTGTGGGCAAACTCTGTGTGCCCTCTGCTCCTGGTGTGTGTTCTGTAGTACTATCTGTTTGCTTTACTGGCTGAGAAATATATATTTATTACCTATACTACTTCTTGTTAACACTGCAGAGTCCATTCTGTGACAGGGGAGTGCCAGAGTTTGTAATCCATCTTGCTCACCACAACCAGAACTGCTAAAGCCCAGGGAAGTGTCTTATTGTTAGTCAACTGGGCATAGGAAAGGATGTGTCTTTAGTTTCACCTTCCCAAGCCATGTGTGGAAGGCTAGCTGGCAGAATAAATATATATATATATATTGTTTTATTTAGGAATTGAACAGATGAGGTTTCTCCTTGCTGAAAACTATCACCAAATCCCCAGGAGTCCTTTTGGGCAGTCATTTTTTTACAGCTGAACTTTAAAAGGTAAATGGCCCAGAGGGACTCAGCAGCATTGATCCTAGTGGAAGATCTTTTCCATTTGGAACTGAGATTCAGAGGCTGGGATGCTGAGAGGATGTTTCTGGGAACTTCCTATTGCACATGTGAGGACTGTTCAGCAAATAAGTTTCTGTTAACTATTCTCAAGCACCCAATGCCCTTTTTTTCTGTCAAAGCCTCATTTTTTTCTATTTAAAAAATCATCTTTTTCTACTGACAGAAGATTTTAGATAGCCTTGTTTTAACTTTTGTTTAAGAAGACAAAGCCAGATATGTGACACTAGTAGTGTTGGCCAGAAACTTGACCGGACCAAAGGTATATTGGTTACTAACTTTCACTAGAGGTATATCTGAATATTTACATCAAAATGAATGCACAAAATTACCTGCTTCCTTAAGCAGAAATAAGAAGGGAAAACTAACATCCTTTATTATCATGGCCAGGGTTCGTGAACACAGCTCCAGGGAGGGCTCCATCCACACTCTTCCCAAGTGCTTTTTCCAAGCGCTGCTGGCTGCAAAGGCCAATTTGGGACAGACCAGAGCAGTTGCAAAAGGCACAGCACAAGGACTCCTCAGCAGGTAGAAGCTGCAAGACACGATTCTTTCTACGCTGTCTTTTCTCCTCCAGAGTGATCCTGCGTGCCTGCTCCAAACCATGGGCGGCATTAAAGCTAGTGTGTGTGCAGAGCTGCTGAGTGGAGGCCAGAGGAGAGCAGTTCAGGGCAGCAATCTGGCCAAGGCTGAGCTGTTGTTTCAGGGAGTCCTTGCATCTCCTCTTCGGGGCTTCTCTCTTGCCACAGCCAGGGGCAAGTTGCCCAGAGAGCATGAGCTTAGGCAGGCAGGAGNTGGGCCTGCAAACACCTTAGGTTCAATAGGCTTCCATCAGTATGATATCTAATGTAGATACCATCCTGGTCATCCAATTCTGCCATGGCCCTTTGGAGCATCATGCTGAAAGAGTGTGAATAGAGTTGGTGCAAGAACACAACCTTGTTTCATGCCATTAGTTATTAGAAAGGGCTCAGAGAGTGCATTGCCATATCTGACACATCCTTTATTACTGCATTTTTAAATAAACCAACTCCTAATGTGTCAGCATATTTATACTCCCATCTTCCATCTGGCAGAGCAAGGTGATCAATAGGCAATAAAGGTGTCATCACCACACAAATCTACTGAATCCTGTTTCAGACAAGCCCATTTATCACCCATCCCAACCAATTCACATAGCCTGCTGAAGCTGTATGCAATCACCCATAAACCATAGAGCCTCAATGCTACTGGGCATTCTGCTTTGGCAGCTTTGCTTTCCCTGTATTTACATTCAGATTATTTCCACATTAAAAATATCATTTGGAGGACAGGGACTTTATAAATAACTCAGCTCAAACAACATCCCCAACCCCTCCAGCATCTATCAGGTCTCCTTTGTCATTTGAGTACATTTCAGTTGAAGTGATTTTGGAGGCTGTGTTATGCAATTAAAATCCGAGTGCTTTCCTGCATCAAAGATCAATTATTTCTATTCACATTTATTTTTCCTTCTGCTAGCAAACTTGTCAATCAGCTGGGCTGTTCTGGAGCTCACAGTCTTTCTAGGTACACTCTTCCAACCACAAAAGCTTTGAGATGGTCAAAGGTGTGGAATAGGATCCAAATTTGATTGCCACATGGGAGAATAATCATGTCAAATGGAACGAGCTGTTTTCTTTCTCTTTTTTTCTTTTCTAAAAGGAATTTAGACGCATTTTCAAGCCCTTTTCGTCCATCTACAAGTGTTGACAATGAGGATGGGAACTCCCTGTTAGACCCAGGCTGGAGGTCTGTGTTAGCAAGCAGTACCTTCAGCTCCTCTCTATGTGGCATGGTCCTGAGTGAGGAAACACTAACCTTTTGTGGGAACAACCAACTGTGACCATGCAAGAGCTCCTCACCTTGGAAGAGAAAGGTATGGAGAGGCTGCAATGCTAACATACCTATCATCCCATCAGCTCCCACACACAAAGCTAAAGCACAATTTAATGTGCTTGGGTTGTAAAGAACATTGTTTCTTGAAGTGGTTTTTAATAGTGTTTGTATTTTACACTGAAGTCAAGGAGAGAGTGTTTTATTTCTCAGAGAAAACTAGGATACAGATGCTTCCAATCCCAGAGGCTTGGAGTTGAGCACAGGGTGTTGTGCTGCTGCTCTTATGTGCTATTCCCCTTAGGAATTGCCCCAGCCTGTAGCACCAGGACTTATTTACAGAGCACAGATCCTGCTGGTTTGAGGCAGAATTACTTTGCCATGGATGAAGGCAACTAAAAAGCCTCAGGGTTTTGTTAGCCTCACCATGACACTCTCCAAATGTCTCTTCTGCAGGGTTAGCAGTGAGAGGAAATGGCTTCAAGTTGCACCAGGGGAGGTTTAGATTGGATATAAGGAGGAATTTCTTCCCTAAAAGGATTGTTAAGTCTTGGCCCAGGCTGCCCAGGGAGGTGCTGGAGTCACCATCCCTGCAGGGGGTTAAGTAACATCTAGATGCTTTACTAAGGGCCATGGGTTAGTGGTAAGTAGTAATAAGTATGGTTGGACTTGATGAGCTTAGAGGTCTCTTCCAAACTTAATGATTCTGTGAAAAAACTCAACTTCCCACTTGTAAATGTGATTATCTTGGNCTTGATGAGCTTAGAGGTCTCTTCCAAACTTCCCACTTGTAAATGTGATTATCTTGCTATTTTGCATCATTTTCCTTCAAACTCAGCCATAAACCAAACAATGCTGACCATGCTTTAAGGGATAGTCAACAAACACAGTTATTTCCTACCTGTAGTGTTGCTGTACCATCCATTTAAAGCTATTTTGTAATTGTTTTGTTTAATGGCTTAAATCACTCTGACATGACACCCATTTTTCATTTACCAGGACAGATGCCTCCTTGCAACACAAACTTGAATAAAAGCATTTGCAAACAGAAGAAAACATTTTGAACACTGACTTTTTTTTTTTCCCATTGCCATGAAATTTTTGTGCCCTTTTGCCAAGAAATCCTTCTTCTTTTTATTTAATAGGCTCACTAGCAGGAATCAGCCCCAAAAGCCTGAAGAGTGAAATCTCCAGGGTGTATTTTCCCTTCAATCTGCTGGTGTAAGAATGCAGGACAACAAAGCCCAAAGGTTTTCCTTCTCCTACCTGTCAGAGAATCAGACACAATCTAGTAAGTCTGGAGGTTTATTTCAGATGAGTAAGCAGCCAGGGCTCCCAATTCCCCCATCCCCTCACTATTGTCACAGGACTCATTATCTCGTGGGCTCTCTGTGCTCAGGGAGAGGTAGTGGCTCTCTCTCCACCCAATTATTGGGTTTAAAATAGAGGAGATTTTTCAGGAACATGAAGTTCTTGGAAAAAATAGGGCACAACTTTGCAGTCATAGGGAAACCTAGGCAGAACCTTGTAAGAGCTTGCTAATTGCCCTGAGTAAAGTAATTTGTTTTATCTGTCTGCCACTTGGCTTCCTGCAAAGTGCATAAAAAAAAAAAAAACCTATTATGGGATTTTACAGAAACTAATTACTACTATTTTATCATGAAGGCTGCTGTAGCATAATCCTCTTCCCTTTCTTTCTGTGTTTCTCTCACACACTATGCTTCTTCCCCCCTCCACTTTTATCCTGAGTTTAGACTCTGGGGAAAAGGCAGAAGTACTTTAATTATCCAGTATTGTAACAGACCCTGCTGCTGATAGGCAGCTTCACACTAGAATAAGCTGAAGCAGTAGCAATGTCAACTCTGGTAAGGTGCATCTTGCACTGCTGCTTTGTTGATAGAGGGGAAACTGCACCCCACAAAGTAGGAGATGTGCTCTAAGGGCATCCCCTGCCTCCCCACACTAACTGTGGAGTGGAACAAGCTTTCCTTCTTGTGTGAAATCATCCAGGTGATCCTACTCTGGCAGGGGGGGTTGGACTAGATGAGCTTTCTAGGTCCTTTCCAACCCCTAATATTCTAAGCTCCTGAATGACAAGCTGAGTGCAGGAGCATTTCTTTTTCCTCTTCTCCCACCCAACTTTGAGATGCAGGAGCTTGTAAGAAGTTGTTTTAAACACTGATGGCTTGGTGAATAAATTGTGACAGTGTACCCTGCTATTAATGCAGTGTCTAGTTTATAATCATAATTTGTTAGAAACCCTGAAATACCTCATTTTGATCATTAGCATGAAACCCTGCTAATGTTGAGATAGCTCATTAGAATGGTTGGCAACTTGTCTTTGATTGAAATGATTATTCTTTGGAAGTAAATGACACTGCCTGAATGTGTTCTGTCAAATCTTGATGGTTAATTAAATTGATTTTTATCAGAACAGTCAACCACACAAAATGCAGCTCATTAAAGAATGTCTTTGACAAGAAAATAAATTGATCATCAGGCTCTCATTGAGATGAAGATGAAGCACAGATGCCATCAGCTTTTCTCACCCCAGGTAACCACTGACAGTTCAACAGGTGTCAGCGATGCTAAGGAATTATGCTGCACTAAAGTGCCCTCCTGGAAGGTTCATTTTTCTGTACAGCAAGGTCAGATACAAGACACAGCAACACGAGGATCTTGAAGTGGGAGATGAGGTGAAGGTTTTGTTTTTAGGAAGAAAATCATCATGTTTCAATCACAAAGGTTGGCAGAGACCTCTAAGCTCATCAAGTCCAACCATCCCTAGCACTCCCATGCCACTAACCCATGGCCCTACGGAGAGCATCTAAATGTTTCTTAAATGCCTTCAGGGATGGTGACTCCAGCACCTCCCTGGGCAACCTGGGCCAAGACTTAAGAACCCTTGATGTTGCAGCATTAATCTGACTTTTCCACTGTATTCCCCTTCTCCCTGGACATACTCTGAGCATCACTCTTGAGTTCTTGCTGTTATTTTGCTGTGGTTAGGAGCTGCTTAAAGTGGAAGGTCAAATCTGCTCCTAATGGAAAGGCTCTGCCTCATACCAGCCTACTAGCCAAATGCATGTGCCTTCAGATATCCTATGGAAATGACATAAAGCCAAGGATAATCACCTTTTCAATCATTAATGTGCTAGCTATCATGCACACACAGGAACAAAAGCACTTTCACGGTGTTGCCACTCATCCCTCCCAAACAGGACACACACATCTTAGGAAGACAAAACCAGACAGAGTGAATCAAATCCACAGGACATCAGTGACAACAGCCAAACACCTTCAAAGAAGGAGCCTGAAGGCCAGCTTATATTTAAAAGGCTCAAGCTACAGCCCTGTAAAGGAAAAGAGAGGTATAAACCTAAATAAGGAATGCCCACCAAGCAAGGCAAAGCTCTGAACAGCACCAAAGCTGTTTCAGGAGGTGGAGTACAGCTCAATTCCATGGTGTTTAAAGGAGCAAGATATTCAATTGAACAAGCCTTCTTCATTCTCCTGCCTTATAAAGAGCAGCAGAGCCCTGAAAGTGAATTATAGCTTTCAGTGCTCACTTTGGGCCTAGGGGCTGATCCCATTAATATGGATTAAATTATTCCTAGAGGTTTTCTAAACAAGTAAGAAACAGATGCCTACATCACACACCACTTGGCAAGCACAGCAGCCCATGGATGAAGCAGCCAGGGGACTATCTTGCCAGCAATTGGAGATGATGGCAGACAGCTCCATCCATCACTGGGGCTCCGAAGTAGGAGGTAGGCATGTAAACAGCAGAGGGCCCCTTGAGACAAGAGCACTGCTTTGATCATTAATCTTATCATCATCCTGAGATTGAATATAGATTGAATGCAGATAATCATGGCTTTTAATTTTCCCTTGAAACAGAATACCTAGGAAACAGCTGGCTTTGACAGATATGCTCCCTACTGCTTTGCTAGAAGTCATCTCTTGAGATCTGTAAAGGCTCTGACTGCTGTATTTCGTTATTCCTTCCTTTCTGATCACATTTTATACCCTCAGTCTGGATTTCTTGCACAGAGCATGTAGACCAATATATCTACCAACATGTAAGGGCAGAAGGGGCACCATCCTTTACATCTCTAAAGGAACCCCTGTCCCATTCCAAAATGATATTGTGAAGATTCAGGGTCTTCATTTAGACCTACTGATGCAGGAAGATGGGTTATTAAAGTGAGAACTATCATGTTACCTCAAGTCAGATATGGCAATGCACTCTCTGAGCCCTTTCTAATAACTAGTGGTGTGAAACAAGGCTGTGTTCCTGCACCAACT
>VWZO01013835.1:180451-198184 GCA_013396975.1 Bucco capensis | reverse complement strand
ACTAATGCGTCTGTCCTAGAACAAGCAGCAATTCCAAGCCTTGAGGCCATGCTGCTGAGAACGCAGCTGCCTTGGGCAGCTCACGGCTCCAGGATGAAGAACTCCTGCCCGCCTAAGCTCATGCTCTCTGGGCAACTTGCCCCTGGCTGTGGCAAGAGAGGAGCCCCGAAGAGGAGATGCAAGGACTCCCTGAAACAACAGCTCAGCCTTGGCCATATTGCTGCCCTGAACTGCTCTCCTCTGGCCTCCACTCAGCAGCTCTGCACACACACTAGCTTTAATGCCGCCCATGGTTTGGAGCAGGCACGCAGGATCACTCTGGAGGAGAAAAGACAGCGTAGAAAGAATTGTGTCTTGCAGCTTCTACCTCCTGAGGAGTCCTTGTGCTGTGCCTTTTGCAACCGCTCTTGTCTGTCCCAAATTGGCCTTTGCAGCCAGCAGCGCTTGTAAGTTGAAGTTAGCCTTCAGAAGACAAATTAACATCTCCCTCCTCCTTTGTCAGACATGCACTCAGTCTAGCTATTGCTGAGAGAACTGTTGGGTTTAAATTAGAAGCATGTTTGTTTCTTCATCTGTCTCTGCCACTATCTACACTGTGCTAAGCAGAAAAGGAGTTGTGGCAAGGTGCTCTGGGAAGGGATGGAAACAAATCCTCCCATCATTTCACAGCAGCTCTCTCAGTTACTCCTAGGTTTAAAATCATGCTTTCAAGAAAGGGAGGGGAAAAACATCCTGTAGATTATAAAGTGAGGTTGCCAAATGTCAGTGTGCTGGTAGGTGGAATGAGATAACTTACAGAGCAATGTGTGTCATCCTCACTGCAGAATTCATGCTGAAACAGAGTGAAGGGAATGCTAGTGTAAGACAATCAAAGCAGTGCTGACTGCTGCATGTGCTCCACACTGAGTGATCTTAGGCTCACTTATTCCTAGTGGGCACAAAGAGGATTGCTGGGAAATAGGGAAAAGCTGCCCTGATACCTTACAAAAGATGTGGGTAAAGGCTTAGTAGCACTAGCTAGATGTTCTTCTCCTTCTGCTGATCTCATCTGCAGCTCCTAACCACAGCAAAATAACAGCAAGAACTCAAGAGTGATGCTCAGAGTATGTCCAGGGAGAAGGGGAATGCAGTGGAAAAGTCAGATTAATGCTGCAATATCAAGGGTTGTTAAGTCTTGGCCCAAGCTGCCCAGGGAGGTGCTGGAGTCACCGTCCCTGAAGGCATTTAAGAAACATTTAGATGCTCTACTCAGGGCCATGGTTTAGTGGCATGGGAGTGCTAGGGATGGTTGGACTTGATGAGATTAGAGGTGTCTGCCAACCTTTGTGATTGTATGTGTGTCAGAGAGCTCCAGTCTAGAGGCAAAAGCACTGATTCCTGTCCCGGAAGGTGGTTACCTGATGCATGGCCAATGGACATCACTTCTGTCCCTGCTTCTCATCAGGCAATGCTGACAACATACATGAAGGTAAAGGGAATCAGATTTGTTTGTCTCAATTATAATTATATGCTCCATTCAGTTGGCTACACACAACATTATGTCCATTAGTGGCATGAATGCAACACCACATGAAAGCATCATCATTTTATAAGGTCCTTTTCTTAGGAAAACTCCCATCACCTTAGCTGGAAACAAAAGCTTGGTGTGACCACTGTTTCCAGCTGTCATTACTATGTCTCAGCAAGCTCCTGATGAGCCATGAAATATTACCACAAGACAGGAATCACATTAATGAAACTGCTTAGATTTGCAGTGAAAAATTAGATAACCTAATTTCTACTTCCATTTCCCAGGCCCCTATTTGTTAGCTCAGTAATTTACCACCATCCTTCATCATTTAAGTCCTGAAGATTTAATTAGTTTCCTTCTCTGTCTCACAAGTGATTTTCTTGAACCATTTCAGGCAGTCCCAACAAATATTCCTGCAAGCACAGAGGAGAAATCAATAACTTCCATCCCTGCTCAGTAAAAGGCAGCAGCATTTTCTGATCACTGCCAACAAGATGGGATTTAAACCCCCAAGGTTTCCCAGTGAAGCATGAAAACAGCCCTGGTACCCTGCTGGTAAGCAGCCCTGCAGCCTGAGGGGCAGAATATAGCCACATTCAGGCCTTTAGAAAACTCTTTGCCCTGAAGAAAGCCCATAAATAATCCAATGTGGAACAAAACCCCTGTGTTTCCCCTCTTATTAGAAGCACACAGCATGATGTGAGAGAACAGCTCAGATGAGCTCAGTTCACTGCCTTCCCATTTATTTATTGGCCTGAGATTCCTTTTCCTGGGACACATTCTCATGTTTCACTAGACTGCCTTATGAATATGGCTCTAAATTAACCCCAAGCCTACTCCTTCTCCCTTTCCCAGAGGTCAGTGTAAACCTGTCATTAGAGGATAGGTTTGGGGCCAGCACAAGTGACCTTTCCTTGCTTGCCTTGTTTGCTAGCTTCAGTTCACCTTGGGCTAACCTTAATTACACAGTAACTTAATATTATCCTTCCTATTCACACAACCAAGTAATTGCCCTCTTCCTGTCATCTCTGCTATTTTTAACACACCCTTTATTGTTCTTTTGAATACTAATACAAACATTGATACCAATCACAGAAGTATGCAAACAGCCTACTGGGCTCACACTTGACAGCTGCTAAAGAAGGACAAGAACTGAGGACTTAGGGGACAAAATGTCATTTCCTACCTCTTTACAGGTTACCCAGCACACCAAGCCCTCAGGGTGAGGAATATTACAATCTCTTTTTATTTTCAGGATTCCCATTATTTTAGTCTACAAGCATCTGAGCATCCTTTCCATATGGTTTGCTGTCTGTGTGAGCTAAGGGAGCTACTGTTATTCCCAGTTTATTATTAAAGATATTACAAGGACACTGTGAAATGTGGGAATGTTTCTTTTGACTCTAGACCAAGAGCTATTTATGTCCCATTTTTATCTTTTCTTTCTACTGGAAGAAAATGTTGGTAAGTCAATTAAATGTAGAGTCAAAGTGAGTTTGCCTCTAGACCCAAGCTGTGGAAAAAGCGCTTGGGAAGAGCATGGATGGAGCCCTCCCTGGAGCTGCGTTCACAAAGCCTAGCCATGATGATGATGATGGTACAAACTGCACCCAGAAAATGTTGTTTGTAAGAGCTACAGGTACTGAGCTGTTGAGCAAAGCAGAACATCTCTCCTGGGTTTGCCTGTATCCTGCATATTTCCCTTATGGGGCTCACATGAGGCTTTCATTTAGGGTGTCTAGGCACAACATTCACATCCCACAGAGTTCTGTCAGCAGTAAAGAGCTTGGCATCAATTAAGAAGAGAGATATGAACATCATTGCTACAATTTCTCATGCAATATCATAAAGCCAATGTTAGTTTTTACATGTGTAAGNACCACAAGGGATTTTCAGACTGTGGTAAGGCCATACACCCTAAAGACAAAGCATTTATCAAATACTGAAAGCACTTTACCAGAAGGATATAGCTATGATTCTAAGACTGAAGGACTTCCAAAGTAGCTTGATAGGTTCCTACTTTGCAAACTTAATTTCTAAAGCTCCTGCACTATTCTGTCTTTTATGAACAGTTCAGGAAATTAGAAGCCAAAAGAAAATTCTCTTTGCACAAGATTTTCCAGGTGTGAGGACCACCAGAAAGGAGAAATTACACAGTACCTCAAGAAATCAGAATGAAATTTCCATTCCTTCTCTAGGTAGCAGCCCAATTTCTACAGCTGTATAGGAAGCATCTCAGGCAGCTTAAGAGTGAATTTCCAACCTCCCTTAAGTTCAAAGAGATAATTATTCATAAGACTGCAGTTGCTTTTTGAAAGCCTCCCTCTTCAATCTTCATGAATTATGCCCCAGAATATTAACAGCTTGAGTTTCCCAATAGGTTCTTTTCCCAACCTCTGCCTTTCAGAAGATGATTTTCTGTGAGGTAAGGTCAAATTTCCTCAGCCTGCACAGGGAAGTTTCCAATAAGAAAAGATAAGTCTGCAGCAACCTGAGTGAAAACACATAAAACTACACAGCCCTTTAGAAGAGAAATAGTTTTCTGGGACCAATGTTAACAAACAGAGCTGAAGAGCCATTTGCAAAAGCAAATTAGGCTCAATTTCTTTTGTAGGTATACTCTTCTCCTTTGTGAATAAACACCTCTCACTCTACTGCTTCAGTACTCAACAGGTAATGTGAGTGCTGTGTTTTCATCTAAAACACCCAAAGTTTCAGCAACAGAATGATTTTTCTCATCGTGGAAATCCTGTGCTGTGTCTAGCATAAAATGTCCTTCATGGAAAAATAACTTCCTTCAGAGGAAAGATCTGCCTTGCCTCTTCTTTTTTCTTTCCTTTCCCACTCCTTTTCAAGGGGAAGATAAAGCTAAAGCTTGGGAAGGAGTAGGTGCTTGCCCATGTAATGGTCAACAAAGAAGGACATTGTGTAACCACCTGTAAAACCTTCACAGATCACAAAGCTTCAAAGATCATCAAGTCCAACCACATCTATCACTAGCACACCACTGAACCATCTCTTATCCAACACTGTGCTCCTTTCAATTGATTGGAAAGAGCAACAAATGATGCTGTATCTACCCTCTTGGGCATCAAAGCAGTCCTTCTCCACCTCCATTGCCCATACCTCCTGAGTGCTCCTGCAGACCATATTCTTCAGTGTAAGGATCATTCCTGTGTCTTCCAGGATCCCAGAAAACATCCTTTGAGGTGTTTTAGTGATGAACACCATAGTTTGAAGGCTTCTGAATAGGAGACCAGGAGAATATTTCAACCACAGCTGTCTAATATTCAGCAAATAGTAGGTTTCAATCCTGGACCATCTAAGAGAAGGTGGGGGAAAAACAGAGAGAAAGCAAGCAACAGTTTTAGTATTGGATAACAATGATTCAGAATTATTTAATGCATTGTTTTGACAGACTTCACATCATAAAAGTAAAAGCAGACCTTCTTAATAATAAAATAGAGAGAGAGACAGAAACACAGCAGAGCAACAAAGAACATAATGGAAGATATTTGAAGGTATTTTGACATTTTTTTCCCCTCTTTAAACAATAGAGTTTACCTAAATTTGTAAACTAGCCTGAATTTATTCATGAGATGTGGGGAAACAACAGGAAATACTGTTGAACTAAAGGCTAAAGTGACTCTTTCAACAACTAACCACCAGCACTAATAGAAGCAAGACATGACAGTTACTGTGTGGAAAACATCAATTAAAGGCTCACCAGTGGACAGCATCCCTTAGACTGCTGTGAGATGAAGATATGTTGGACTACCTGTGGGATGCTGGTCTCCTGCTGTTACTAGAAAAGAAATGTATTTAGATTGAAAGAGGTTTGCTGTGAAAAGCCTTGAAATATGGCTTTCTGAACAGAAAACTATGTGTAAAAATACCTAGAAACTTAGCTAACATTTACATCTCAAACTGTGAGGCATCATAAGTACCTCCAAATGCAGAAGACACCCAACACATACATCTAAAAGCCCATAACTACCTAAATTGCCCATCTTGGAGATCTGTCTACTGCATCCCCAGTTGACCTCCACTTCTCAGGCCAGCCAGTTACTTGCTGTCCCACTACACAGGGAGCCCTTAATGGTGCCTACCTGACACTGATAGCTGGAGAACCTACATAGCTAGGACAAATGGAATAACCATCATCCCCAGCCAACACAAATGTACCTATTCCTCCCACTCCTGAGCTTATCCAACGGTAGGAAAGGACAGAGAGTCCATTTGGCACTCAGTTTGCCAAGAGTGAGCAACATTAAGATGGGAGTTAGGAAAAGAAGGATGAGGAAAAAATAGTATCATTAGCAGGGATATTAGTGGGCAACAGGAGGACTTTGGCTAGGGAAAGGTTGAGCAGGTATGAGTGAGGAAGAGTCAATAGAATGACCTGAGCTACAAAACCAGGAGAGGCAAGAGGCAAGCAGAAATGCATAGAGGTGAGGAGAAAGGCAGAGCTCATTCTCCTCAAATCCACAGGAGATCAAGGGTGACTTCAGGGGAGTTGTGGACAGTAAAAGGCACAATGACATCCTCATGTCTGCACTCCAGCTTTCACATTTGTGTATGCTCAGCTTACATCAAGCAGCATTGCATCAGATTGATGTCACACATGTTTGATTCTCTTATTCTTGAGCCCACAAATGGCATTGATATCCACATCATGCTTATCATTTTCATGGACACCATANAGGTGTGAGCAGAGCAGAGTGCAGTGGCAGAATCACCTCTCTGGATCATGCTTAGCACACTAACAGCAATCTGTCCTCTGCTTAAGTCATTTCAGTGCTTCCAGAATCAGATATGGATGTGGATCAGATGTGGATGGTCTTGGACAGCATATGAAACAGTTTAGCAAGCTCTCAGTCAATCCCTGGGTCCAAAGCAATGGTAGTGTCTGTGCTACATGGCTCAAAGTGATTAAGCTGAAGATCTGGAAGGGCTAGAGAAGGCAGAAGTTGAGCATCAGTGGAAGTAGCTGACCTAGCAGTAAAGAAATGAGAGGGAAGTTAAATCAATCTGAGCTAAAAACGCCAAGTACAACAGTCTCTGATTTGAAATAAAGGAGGAAAAGGCTAACAAATGACAGGAAAGCAAAATATAGGTTCTATAAGGATGTCTTTTAAACAATTCCTCTGTCTGCCCTTCTGGGTCCAAAGCAGCCCATCCTAAGTACAAGAGCTCTGGGAAGTGCAGGCCTGGAAAAGCTTGGAGAGCTTGCATCTCTTGCTGTCATTTCAGCCTCTTCTAGCTCAGAAGAGGGCACTGTGGGATGGAGAGCCAGTGAACACCAGCAAACTCAGGCAAATTCTCAACAGGAACTGCTAGCACCATGTCATTTGCAATTAATGACTTCTTTTGTTTTTAGCCAGAGATCTATGTGTGTGATCTATTTGCTCAGCTGCATCAGCACTCAAAGGTAAAGCTTGCTCCTTCCCTGCTGTTAGAGGAAATTCTCTGCCCTTTTGCCACCTCAACATCCTCAACTACAGAGAGGTTTACAACTGCTGAGGGGTTTTAATCCTAAGGGAAACACATTTTCCTTTTTTTTTTGAGGGGTACTTGTTAGCTCTTTCTTATTAACAATATACAAAGAAAATGCTCTTTATCCTTGCTGAGACATAATGTCCCTTCAGCAATAAAGGTGAAAGGAGGTGAACTCTCCAAGCAGATGAATACCTGGTATAGTAAATCCAAATGCTATGAATTCTACAATCTCATGGATCACACAAACACTCTGTGCCTTCCTCTTTATTTACACCTGCACTGCATCCTGAATTGTGCATGCCTGGGATTGTGCATTCTGTGCTTTCTGTCCAGAAATGTAGATGAATGCACAGCAGCACAAAGCAGGAATAAATCACTCACTGGGTTTTTCCTCTGGGTTCTTTCCTTGACTGAATCAGTAACAGAGCTGCTCAGCTCCTGCTGAAGCAAATTTCCACTGCTGCTAAGCTGAAACTAAATGTTTTGTACAAACATGAGCATTTGAATCTTCATCTCAGTTGCAGTGTTGTAGAAGGGTTTGTAACATCCTGAGGCACTGGAAAAATTAATACTGTAGACATTCACCTACAGCATAACAAGCAAGAGGGAACAAATGCTGAAGTGTTCCACAATAAAACATTACATTTGGGATTTTTATTCCATGTCAGAATGGAAGGTGAATATCAAGAATAAAACTGGGAGCAAGACACGCTGATTTAGAACTAACCAGGTCTAATTATTAATCTCCCAACAACTACCAGGACCCTTCCAAAAGAGAAATTATTTGGTCCCTTTGATATTTTGGACTCTAACTCTCTGTTTTGTTTCTAGAAGATTAAATTTCTTTTGGCTTTCTGCTCTCTGGGATTTATGTTCTACTCTGCTTCTGCTGTAACAGCTTCTTGATCTATTTTTTTTCTTCTTTCTCCTTCCCTTCTAATTTGTAGATTTTAGAAATCCAGCTTGGATTTCCTTCATTTCTTTTCCATCCATTCTGACCTGTCTGTCATCTTCTGGCCAGACCCAGGGGACAGCCACGTGAAGCAGACAGAGGAGCTGTAAACACCTGAAAGATGCATCCACCAACCTTAGTGAGGTGAGTTCTTCAGTGATGCCTTCACACTCCTCTCTCCTTCCTCATCTTCAGGCTTCTAAAGGATCAGGAGCAGGGTCTGATCCATGGGGTGTGATGCCAGGGCTGACAGGCAAAGGATCACTCCGTTTCTGGATCTCCACAAAGAGAAGTGTCCATCTGTTGGACACTGACACAAGAGAGGTGTCTTCAGAGATTGGATGTGCTGGCCACGCTTCTCTTGCTGCAGCCCAGGATGCCATTGTGCTTCTGGGCTGCCAGCGTGCACTGTTTGCTCATGGCCAGCTTCTCAGCCACCAGCACCCCAAGGCCTTTTCTGCAGGGCTGCTCTCCATCATCTCATCCCCCAGCCTGGATTGATAGTGGGGATTGTTCTGACCCAGGTGTAGGACCCTGCACTTGGTCTTGTTGAAGCTCCTGAGGTTCCCCTGGGCTCACCTCTCCAGCTTGTCCAGGTCCTTCTGGATGACACTGAGCATCTCTGAAAGGGCTTCCCACTCTTTCTTAACTTACATTTTCACTGTTCTCCAGATCAAAGTCTGGATTTACTGTGAAGTAGAACACAAGGCTTGATCGTAGCCTGATTTGTACTTGGTATTTAATCCTTAGGCTGTTACACCAAGGAAGATTTGCAGGCAGTGTCACTTTACAGGCAGAGCTGCTAGTTACACTTTGCAGAAGTAGATCATTAGTAGCCTTCATCTAATTATCTGCATCTTGCTAAGCAAGCTCCACATTATATGCCTTTGATCAGATCTTCAGATGGTTTAATCAGCAGACTTCAGGAGCCAATGCCAGTTGTAAGATCTCAAATTCTGCCCTTTACTAATCATTAATAAGTACATCCTCCTGCCTTCTTCCATCCCTTCACTGCGTGGAAGGAACTGCTGCTGAGCCACTGCGACCTGCACACATTTATTAATCAGCATCTTTTCTGTTGCATGATTCCTGTCTCTGTTAGTTGGCATTAAAAAGAAATCTTTAACCTGGCTCAGGAGAGGCACTGGTTACATCAGAGATATGATCTGCCACAATCATAGGTCTACACTCATAAGCCTGCTTCCCCACATAGTGTGTTTTATCAGGTGGAAATGTGCCAGATCTTGTCCTCTGGAAGCTCTAGGTGACATCAAACAGAATGCCACTCTGCTAGCATTTCAACCCAAAGTTGCCCAAAGGTGGGATCTGGAGGAATATAAATATCTTATGCTGCTTTGGAAATGATCACTCTCCATCTAATGCAAGTATCTAATCTATGACACTTAAACCCTTTGAATCTTTCTCTTCCCATAGGCTATTTGAGAGAATTTGAGCTTCTGAAGCTTCCTTCCAAGCCACATCCAAAGCACAGGAGCCTGAAGCACCTGCCAGGATGTGCTCACAGCTCTACTGTGGCCATGCAGGAGACCACAGAGCAAACCAACCTCCCCTCAGCGTCCATCCACTGGTTTTGCAGTAGGAGAGGCTCAGGTAGGGAACAGGGAACTGCCATCCTCCTCCTGCACATCTCATGACCTTGCCAACAGGGCATCAGGCCTCTGGAAACAACCTGTGGCCCAGGTTAAGCTGAGTCACCCCTCAATTCAATCCCTGCCAGCCCATTCTGCTTCCTGCCTGGAGTTCCTTCTTATGCTAGCAATCCCCCTAGGAATTGCACACTGTCACCAATATTCCTTTGTTTTGTTAAATAAGGTTTAAATCAATAGGCCTATTATTCCCTTTGTTGATTAGACAGTGTGGGAAGCCCTGGCACACTGGTGAAATCACAGGCAGCAGCAGGTTTGTGTCTGCAGGTTTGATCAGCTAACACTAAACTGACATTCAAAAGGATGTCTAGCTCTCCTATTAGGAAAATTTACTTATCTTCTCCCTTCCTCCCACACTCCACAACAACAACAAGGAAGAAGTTTTCTGAGTCAAACAACATTTGACACTCCAAAGTGCAAAATGAGCTGGTGACTGATCCTAATTTACCCAACAGTCGCTGCTGCAGTTTTCCTTGCTGAGGAAGTGTGACAAAGAAAATGCAATTGTTCAGGGAATTGGGCAAGCAATAAAATGTTATTTTACTGTACTTAAAAGAAAATTAACAAGAGCAGGCAGAGAATAGTTACACTGATGTTTTTAAAATTACCTAAGTGCCATAAGCGAAGGAGGATTGAGGTCAAGAAAAGGAGGACTCTTGAAAGTTGATTACTCTGATGAGCAATTTCATTCTTCAGCCCACTTGTTTTGGTTAAAATGTCTGCATTTGCATCTCTCTGTGCTTTGCTTTCCCAGATTAGAGAGGTACACTAGCAATTCTCTAGACTCATTTGCCAGGATGATACCTTTTGGTGGATGGAAGACATACCTTTGGTTGTGCTGGGATGAACTTAACTTTCTCTACAGCAACCAGTATGGTGCTGAGCTTTGGATTTGTGTTAAAACAGTGCTGATAAAACACTAGTGTGTTATCTATTCATGAAACAGTGTCAAGGCTCTCTCAATCCTCCCTCTCCTCCAAAGTGAGGAGGCTGGGAGAGGCCAAGAAGCTGGGAGAGGGCACAGTTAGTTCTCTCCTGTCAAGACGTTAACCCAAGCAAGGCACAGTATCTGTCCCATGATGACAACATCAAACAGCCACCCTAGGTTAGTCACTACAAGGTACATAAAAGGTACTCAAACTCCAGAAGCCTCATAGGGGCATTTTGTTTCCAAGAGAAGAGAATGAGAAAGCTACCTAGAAGGGAGTTCAATGGACTGGCAGAGGCACAAAGGCAGGTAGGAGGCCAAATTTAAGGAATTCTCTCCAGATTGCCCATTAGAGGCTCAGAAAGCATTGCCCAGGAAAAAAAGATTACCATCTGACCACAATAAAAGCCAACAGTGTTAAATGGCAGAGTAAATGCTGCCATTAGTGATAAAAAGGGATCTAAAAAAGAAGAGGTCTAAATGAGGAAAATAAACAGCAGCTTAAATGCTAAGAAGTGGGCTGTAAAACCTTATCAGTTGGGTCTAAAAGACCAGGAAAGAATGACTTGTTAAAGAACTAGAAAAATACAAAATACTAACTTTTCCAACCAGTATCTGGAAGGCTGCCAGAGAATAAGCCAAGCTGAGAAGTTCCATCTAAAAGGAGCACTCAAGGAAGAGGAATCTGAAGGAGAAAAGCTAATTTAACTCTTCTCCATGGTGTCTATCCTATGGAGCTATGGGACTCACTGCCACCAGAGCCCTTCTTCATGGGAATGAGCCCAGGCAACAATCCCAACCTAGAGGGTCACAAACAAGAGAGAATCATAACCTGAGAGGATCAGATGGTGTCCACACAAGGAGAAGGAGCAGAGCCACAATGCTGCTAAACTATGAGGTTTGGTAGCTTTTAATCTATGATTGAAATACGAGGAGAAATGAAAGGCAGAGAATAGGACCACAGCTTCCAAGAGCTCCCCTAGCAGTGATAGCTACAAGCCTGGATGGCACAGTGAGCTGAATAGTGGCAGTTTTATAATAACCCAGAGGTATATTGGAGAAAAGTAAGAGCCAACAAGGATTTTTAAGGGAAATTCATTAATAACTCTTACTTGAAAAGCTGAGCAGTCCGAAATTGTGGCTGGTCAGTTTTTACAGTGGAGGGAGATTATCCCATAGGGAGTAAGTATCAGGGCTAGAGCCAGTCTCTTTTCACCATGTATTCATAAATTTACTGTAGAAATCTCTTTACGATGAGTGCCACAGATCTCTTTTAATGAGGTGGCAAGTTTTCAGCTGGGAGAAAAACATTCAAACCTAAAACTGACCTCAACACCTTGCCAAAAGCTCTCATGATATAGAGTGGAGCAATACATGGCAGGAGAGATTCAATGTCAATAAATGCAAAGTAATGCACATGGCAAAATAACAATCCTAACTATACATATGCAATGATGGGCTCTACATTAACAATTCATGAAAGAGGTCTCAGAATAACTCTGGATAATTTCCTGAAATGTCAGCTCAATGTTCAGCAGCTGGAAAAGCAAGAAGACAGGCATAGGAAGAAGAGAAGGAAAACAAGCACAAAATATCACTATGGCATAGCACAAAACCGCTGCTCACCCACAGCTTTCCCCATCCACTCCATCCCAACACCAATGAGGCAGAGCCAGGGGAGGCACAGAGCTGTTGGGAGGCTCAGACACTACAGGCTATTACCCACATCTTGATGGAGAACAGGTCTTTGCTTGATGTCTGGGTCATCCCAGCTGAGTTTCTCCTTTCTGCTTCCCCTAAGAAACTCATCTGCTGCGTTCAAAGCAAGGGCAAAATAGTTAAAACATTTTAAAGTGCAAAGTCATTGCTCCTGGTTTTAGTGCCCTCAGGAGCTTTGTGGTAAAAGATAAATCATCCACCAGAAATCTCAGTAATCAAGAGTCACTTCCACTTGGAGAACTTGCTCTTCTCCTTTGTCCTTCATAATCTTTCATGTTGAGACTGAAAAGAGATGAAGATAAAAGAAGTCCTGACATAAATTGCAAGCTAATTGGAGAAGGAGATAAGATAGGAAGAACATTTGTATGCTGTATACTTTAGAAATGGTAAGGCCTTCTCTAGTTTTAACTTATATAATCTTATATGATGTATCCAGTCACCTTTGGGCCCCTCACTACAAGCAAGATATTGAGGTGTTGGGGCAACCAAGCTGGTGAAGGGTCTAGAGAACATCATTGCGAGGCTTTGTGAACGCAGCTCCAGGGAGGGCTCCATCCACGCTCTTCCCAAGTGCTTTTTCCAAGCGCTGCTGGCTGCAAAGGCCAATTTGGGACAGACAAGAGCGCTTGCAAAAGGCACAGCACAAGGACTCCTCAGGAGGTAGAAGCTGCAAGACACGATTCTTTCTACGCTGTCTTTTCTCCTCCAGAGTGATCCTGCGTGCCTGCTCCAAACCATGGGCGGCATTAAAGCTAGTGTGTGTGCAGAGCTGCTGAGTGGAGGCCAGAGGAGAGCAGTTCAGGGCAGCAATCTGGCCAAGGCTGAGCTGTTGTTTCAGGGAGTCCTTGCATCTCCTCTTCGGGGCTCCTCTCTTGCCACAGCCAGGGGCAAGTTGCCCAGAGAGCATGAGCTTAGGCAGGCAGGAGTTCTTCATCCTGGAGCCGTGAGCTGCCCAACGCAGCTGCGTTCTCAGCAGCATGGCCTCAAGGCTTGGAATTGCTGCTTGTTCTAGGACAGACGGATTAGTCCCAGCATCTGTCCAATGGATGTTTAGGATTGTCCGGAGACAGCGCTGCTGGAAGCGCTCCAAGAGTCGTAGGTGGTGGGCATAGATGAGCCATGCTTGGGAACCATAGAAAAGAGTAGACAGCACAATGGCTCTAGAAACACTGAGCTTTGGACTTTTCTTCAAGTGTTTATTTCTCCAGACTCTTTGATAGAGTTTTCCCAAAGCACTCTATGCCTTTGCTAGCCTATTGTCTATCTCTCTGTCAATCTTACCATGCGAGGAGATGAGGCTGCCTAGGGAATTAAATTGTTGGACTGATTTAAGTTCTGAATTGCCAATGATGATATGAGGATGATGAAAAACTTCCTGAGGTGCAAGCTGATATAAAACCTCTGTTTTCTTTAAACTAACTTCCAGCCAAAAAAGCTCAGCAGTGGCTGCAAAGCAGGATGTTAAACGCTGCAGAGCTACTTCTGTCTGGGCAACAAGGGCAGCGTCAGCAGCATAAAGCAGCTCCTGGACAAGATGGTTCATGGTTTTAGTATGAACAAGACTTATGAGAAACAGCTGAGGAACTAAGATTGTTCAGCCTGGAGAGAAGGAAGCTCAGGGGAGACCTTCTCTCTCTGTACAACTACCTGAAAGGAGTCTGTAGCAAGGTGGGGGTTGGTATCTTCTCCCAAGTAACAAGACAAGAGGAAAAGGCTTCACATTGCACTAGGAGAGGTTCAGGTTGGATGTTAGGAAAAAAGATCATCACAGAAAAACTATCATGCCCTGACCCAGGGTAGTGGTGGAGTCACCGTCCCTGGAGGTATTTAAAAGACACATAGATGTGGTGCTGAGGGACATGGTTTAGTGGTGGACTTGGCTGTTAGCTTTGAAGGTCGTAAAAGTCTCATTCAAGCAAAACAATTCTGTGATTGAAAACATCTATAATTTCTGCAGAACTGCAATATTAATTTCTACAAATGAATCTGTCTGCATCCAAACAGTCTCTGTGTGCTCACAATCCAGGTACTGCTGCATCATTTCTGTGTGTACCTTCTCCACAGATTTGCCTCATCCTTCAAGAAAAAAATAATAAACAAAAGTTTGCCTTCTAGAAACTGAACAAATAATCTTCCTTTAAATATGAGAACATCAGCACTGGATTTATTTCCACCTGACATTTCAGACTATAATCCACACTGTATGGTATCTGGGGGATCTCCTCCTTTCCTAGTGAGTCATTCTGCTTCCTGCTTGGCTTCTGAACCTAATTGACTCTTCTAGCTAATTTCATTGGGATTGTCATCATGATGATGACATTTAACAAGATGCCTTTTATGTTTCATACATTGAAACAGTCAATTAAAATAAGAGCTAGCCTCTACTGACATCTGCACAGTGTAAGCATCTACAGCTCTATGAATTCAGGTGGTTGGCAAAGAGGTTTTGGCAGGAGGGAAAAAGAGGTTTTTTGGTTGTTCATTTCTTATTAACTATATCTCTGTATGAGAGATATATTACTATACTCTCTCTCTTACTCTTGCTCTACTACATATATTACTGTATATTGCTCTACTACATATATTACTATATTATATATTACTATATATATTATATATATATCTGTATGAGAGATATAGAGGCATGAGTCTAAAGCTAAAGATGAGTCTAAAGCTAAAGATGACCCATATACAAGTTGTTGATCTCAATCACTGAATTAAGTGATTGAATCTATTTGATTTCAATTAACCATGACAATAAGACCCTGATTTTCACAGAATCACAAAGGTTGGAAGAGACCTCTAAGATCATCAAATCCAACCATACCTATCACTAACATACCTTAAACCATGTCCCTAAGCACCACATCTATATGTTTATTAAACACCTATTCCAAGTTAGGGAGTTGCCTCACTTTTTCTGCAGTCAGTGGCAAGACTCTTCTCCAATATCATTTATTTGGCCAGCTTGAAGTCACTGTTGTTTTCACACACCTCACACAGAACCCAACAGACAGTGAGGTTTAACTCTGGCTTACTGACTCTGCACAGCTCAAAAAATCCCAGGATTTATGCATGTGGATGNATTGGCCTCTTGGCCACAAGGGCACATTGCTGCCTCATGGGCATCCTCCTAGCCACCAGCACTCCTAGAGCTTTTTCCCCAGGGCTGTTCTCCAACAGATCAGTTCCCAGTCTGGACTGATCCATGGGCTTGTTCTTTCCCACATGCAGCACTTTACACTTCCCCTTGTTAAATGTCATTAAGTCTCTCCCTGCCCATGTCTCTAGCCTGCGATGAGAGGCTGAAACAGAGAATAACTACACAAAACATGTCCTAAAATTGCCTCCTCTCAGGAAGAACATTTTGACTGCTAGATAAATTACACCCTGTTTACTCTTCAGTGGAGCAACCATGACACCCTGTGGGCATCTCCCTTACTACAGAGCAGCACTAGCTTGGCTCCACACCAGGGCAGGTCACAAGTGGGAAATTCCAAGAAAATCTCTAGGCAAAGAACATTTCCCCCTCCCCCTTTTTTTCCCCCTTGAATGCTTTCCAAGTATTCCTTGGATACATTTCCAATAATTAGTCTTGCTAATTGCATCAAGTGTTAAAGAAATTTGCCTTTTATATGTCAGAAAGAAAGAGGAGGCTAATACTAAGATAAAGCTCTCCTCAAAATCATCTGTTAGGCTTTATACTTGTTTCTCACTCCCTGCTGGAGCCTTAGCTGATCTACTCCTTTCTCCATTTCCAGGAGCTCTAGGCAAGCTCTTGGGCATTTCATTAACAGTCTTATAGCTCAAATCCTGAAGAAGCTGCTGGGTCCATGAGGTAGACAGAGAAAAGCAAAATAGATCTCTTATCTCCAGGTCCAAAGCATCCTTGGTCAAGGGGCAAACATCTGATCTCCACACTGTTTGGGGAGTGTGAATACAGCATGCAAGAGCAAAGCCTTCTCAGGAAAGTCTGGTGAGAAAGGGTAAGTGCTGCCACAAGCCTAGCACAAAGGAAAAGGAAGGAGTGGGGAAGATATTTAATGTTATTCACTCTATATCTTTCCCACATAGGAGTTCTTGGGTTCTCCTCATGATTTCTTCCATTTAAAACCAAACAAACTGTATGGGAAAGGTGGCTTTGCTTTTGACTTTAAGCATTTCAAATGCAAACCAAGTCTGCTAAGCTTGTCCCTAATAAAATATGGAGAACGTTTCTACTATTTTTTTTCCAAGAATTTAATAAAAGTTCTTCTACCCTGCTGGGTGCATTTGGAAGTAAAAAAGAAATTATAGAGAATATATTATTGATCATTCCTGGTGGAGCACCAGCAATAATAAATCATATGGAACTGTACAGTTCATTAGACATTGACAGGGTGAGGAACTGCCCCTCTGGAGCATGTGCTGCACACAGCAAGCAGATCCATTATAAAATACTCTTTTTTTTTTAGTTAACTCTTCAGACACCCTTAAAATTTGTAAGAATTGCTTTCAGAAAGAAAGTTTCTCTTTCTTTTAGCTTGCTCAAGCCATTGTGGTGGATAGACTGAAAACCAGAGGAAGATTTGCTTATGCAGGGAATCCACTAGAAAAGGAAGAGCCCACTTTTCTCTGCCAGCATCATTCCTTTCCCATTCAAAGCAACAACAGTGCACTTCAGAAATGCAAAATCCTCATGCCAGCACTGAAACCAGAAAGTCCCTGTTGGCTGTGATTATTTCTGCATCTAATGATGCCATTGTCAGCACTCCTGATGTTGGTTCACCAGTAATTGTTGCTTGCTTTTCCCTCCCAGCACCTCAACATTGGAAGCAGGCACAGGCTCCCATGCATCAGTGCAGCGTGTGACACTTAGCAGTGGATCCATCAGCTCTCATGAGTTGCTAGGTAACAGTGCCTTGACCTCAGTGTCTCTTTAGCCAAGGAGGGAGTGGTGTGTGAGGATGCTGTGCGTGGGCACTGCGGGGCCAGATGCACATTGGCACCACAGCTGCTGCTGGCCAAAGCTGCACTGCTCATCCCCCCTGGGAGCTGTACTATCCTGCTCAATAAAGGAGAAAATGAGGTGATTGTTCACATCATGGCATTGCTTACCATTTCTGCCAACATATCTTGTGTCAGAGTCAGTGTGATACAGGCCTGACCCTGTAGGGCTGGGCAGGAGATTGAATCAAGAGATTAAAACAAGAAAGAATCTTTGCTTATAAATTCTTCACACTGAAGGGAAGTGACAGGTTTGCTTGAGCTTAAACCTGGAATTAGAAGATTTTTGCCCAAGTAAAAAAATATGTATATACACCTATATATAAAAATATATATTATTATAAAGAATATATTACCATTATTATACTACACTATATATTATAGAATATTATATATAATAATTATAATTATATAAAAAATTATATTATAATAATGATATATAGTTATATATTATATTATATATTATATATAA
>VWZO01013835.1:158880-168937 GCA_013396975.1 Bucco capensis | reverse complement strand
CTGTGATTCTGTGAGGGGCTGAGGTGCTTGGTGCTGCCAGGCTGGGCTAGCTCTCCCTGCAGTCACACCATAAGCACTGAGCCCAGGGACATGCCAGCAGTGAGCAAGGCAGGGCAGGTGCTGCCACCTCAGAAGCTCTATGGAGCTCAGGCACAGGCAGATGGGGTGAAAGAGTGACTAGCCCAGGGCTGCCCAACAGCAGAGGCTTAAGCAGAGCTGGCAAACAAACCTCCTGCCTCTCATGCACTCATCTAGAGGGAAGCCAATGCTGATGACATTTGCTTGTTCACTGTTGGAGAACCTTAAGCAAAAGCCAACAAGAAATGCTGTTCAGTTTTGCCTTTTATTCCCTTCAGTGCCATTCCACTGACTTTAAAAATAGATGTCACAGCAAAGATTTATATTTAATGCTTTGCTTGTCACAGGAGGAAGGAGAAATGAGCTGCTGACAAGTAAGAAACTCTGGGAGCAGGGATTTATCCAGGGATGAAGACTTTTGGGACTAGATCCATCTTGAACTAATTTAACTACAGCTGAGGGGGTTACTGTATGCTCAGTGATCATTCCACACACCAGATCTTTCTCTGCAAGACTCTGAGGAAGAGTAAAATCAGGCTCTGGAGGAAACCAGCTGAAAGGGAAAGGAGGGAGAATGTCCAGTGCAGTCTATCTTTAGGCAATTTTACCAGTGGAATGACATCAAGTATTTCTCCTGTATAATAACTCAGAGTCATTACTTCCCAGTGGCTTGCTGCTAATAAAAGGCATGTGGCAATGTAATTAAAGTAACAGGGATTTTAAGCAATCTGTTAATAAATGCAAACACTGTTAATCTCTGCTATACACCTGAAGGTTCTCTCCAGTTCTTCTGTCCTCCCTTGAGACTGCTTATGGCTGTGCCCATAACACAGTGTATCCCATGCAGCAGAAAGCCTTTGGCACCTGGTAGGTGAAGACCCCTGAGGACATACTATTACTCTTTTCCTGCTTTTCTATCTTCCTATTTCTTTCCTCTTGCATGTATTTTTGCCAACTTTTCCCCATTTTGGCTTCCATCTCAGCTGAGACAATATTTCAGTTCCCCCACCCCCCATTGGTTTTGGAGGTTATTTCCTTGCATTACATTGCCAGTTTCCTCCATAGTTTTGAGAGCATGGTGTGGAGAAGATTACCCAGAAATCTACATCTCTTGCCTTGGGTAAGACTGGTCATGTTTGTCACAGCCTACCTGTGAAATCCAGATAAGCTTCTCCTGGCTGTTCAGAACAGCACTAGGTACACTAATGCCTGATGACAGTTCACCTGTGCTCTATTGCACACAACTCTGCCCTAAAATATACTTCCCATCAGCCTTGCTTTGACTCATAGATGCAGGTTGCTACTAAGCCAAAGCTCTCTGCCAGCATAATACTCCAGAAATAATACTGCAAGCAATAAAGGAGTTATGGAAGCCTTCAAAATCTAGTTGGGGATGTCCCTGCCCACTGCAGGGGGGTTGGACTAGATGAGCTCCAGAGGTCCCTTCCAACCCAAACCAGTCTAGGATTCTATGAATATAGAAGCTTTGGGGGAAATGGATAATGCAGGTTTAACAGAACCCATGAAGGATATGTTTTTTAATGAGATATCTTAAAGATGCTGACTGGGAACCCTGTGAGCTGCCTATCACAAATATATACCAAGCAGGTTGTGAGGGACATGATTCTCTTCTTGTAGCTGCAGGATTGTTGTTAATTTTATTGTAATATGCTTCTGGGCTAGTTTAATAGACAACATGCACCTGTAAAAATTATGTGTGAAAGAGCTGAACGTGACCAGTGTTCAGAAAGAATGGGAAAATGCTGCAGGGTCATGGATTCATTCTGACAAATGGCACTCTCTCTTCAGGTCACACTGCCTTTTCTTCAGGACTATTGCAACCAAATTGTTGATTATGCCCATCCACTTGTCTAAAAAGAAGTGGCAATGTGATATGAAAAACTACCACAAAGTAGGTCTCTTCCTGCCCACCAAGGGCAAACCCACAGCTTGCTCCCTAATGGTACTGCACAGCTATGCCTCCAGCTTTGCTTGACTACCTTTCACAAGCCAGCAAGTGACATCCCTTCTCTTCTCAGCACCATCTGGAAGACTTTTATCTCTCTACATCTCCCCTGCTGCAGTGGGAATAAAAGCAGCTCAGTGGCATGAAGTCAGAATCCAAAGTTGAGGCTGGCAAAGCACAGCCTAAAGCAACTTCACCTCTGTTTCCCTTCTGGCTCTGTGAAGTGCAATCATCAAAGCAGCACTAATACCACCACCCAACTGGAGGCACACAGCATGCAGCTCTGCTCCTCTGAATGCTCTGTGCTCTGAGACTGCACAAGGACAGGTCATCCCATGGACCTGAATGAAATGGAAAGGAGGAAAAGATGCCAGCTAGCTCTCTGCTCCTCTTCCTGCAAACTTGCATCCCCTGACANCCTGGAGCTTCGTTCACGAAGCTTAGCCACGACGACGATGATGACACATCCCCTGAACACTCAGCTCCCTGCCTCTAGGCTCTCCAGGACAGATTTACCTCAGGGCCATGATTTTCTGCTTTGGGGCTTTTTGCTGTAGAAAGACAGCTGTAAACTTAAACACTTAGTGGTGTAGGACAGAAATACCTGCTGAATCAACCCTGAGGTGCTTCCTTTCTCTAGTCTCTCTGGCCACATCCAGCCCTCTCAGAGGGAGCAGAGCTCACACTCAGAATCACAGAATGCTAGGGGTTGGCAGGGCCCTAGAAAGATCATCTAGTGCAACCCCCCTGCCAGAGCAGGATCACCTAGACCAGCTCACACAGCAATGTGTCCAGGCAGCTCTGCAATGGCTCCAGACAAGGAGACTCAGCCTCCTGGGCAGCCTGGGCCAGTGCTCTGGCACCCTCTTTGCAAACGAGTTCCTCCTTGGGTTAATACTAAACCTCCTGTGCTCCAACTTGCTCCCATTGCCTCTTGTCCTACCATTGGATGCCATTGAGCAGAGCCTGGCTCTCTCCTCCTCACACTCACCCTTCACATATTTATAAACATTCATGAGGTCCATGCTCTCCACCACCTCCTGGGGCAGAGCTTCCCCCCAAAGCAGAGAAAAGCAGAGGAGTTTGAGCCCCAACCAGCCAGGGTTAAGGAGCTGCTGTCAACAGCTTATGGGAGAATCATGAAGGTTGGAAGAGACCTCTAAGATCATCAAGTTCAACCATCAACCTACCACCACCATGCCACTAAACCATGGCCCTGAGGACCACAGCTAGATGGTTTTTATAGTGGGATTGTTTGCAACAGCAAGACATCACACAAAGGGACACAGCCTCACTAGAAAGAGTGCAAACCACAGGAATAGCTCAGTGTAATGGCATCATTAAGAAAAACAGCACTTGGGTTTTGGCTATTTTTTGTTTTACCCAAAAAAGAATATGGGACAAAAATGCAACAAAACCTGCACTTGAGACTCTCTTTAGTGCTACCTCCAAAAGGCTATTTTTGAGTAACTAGCCACTTAAAGTACCCACTAGGTTTCCAGTACAATTTTATTTGACCTTTTAATGAAAGAATAACGTATAAAGCAAATTATTTCAGCTGATCACCTGTGTGACTGCTTAAAGCAGCTTTCTAGATCACCTAAATCTGCCCTTTGTCCAGAGTGTAATGTTCAGCTTTGTCTTCCATAAATCTATGCCTCAGGTGCTTTTTGTGATTTTTTGCCCTGTCTGACTGCTTAAGTTTTTTAATGACCACACAAGGCAAGATGTTTCCAATATCTAATAAGGAATCTAGGTACTGATTACTTGGAACTCCAATTGTGTGATGAACATAGGAGTGCTGAGTGGCTTTTCCAATACTCATTTATCTTGGAACAAAGGAAGTTGTGGTTACAAGGAGTCTCATGCATACTTTTCCCATCACCTGTAACTTGACTCCAAGCCAACCATTTCATTCTATAAATAGAGAAATTACTTGAGCTGCAGCAGGAGGCTCATGAGTGCAGAAGACAAAACTGCCACAGGAGCTTGAGTTCTTTCAAGTAATGGTCTCTACAGTGGAAAAATAGGGAAAACTAAAAAAGGACCAGATTCTTAAAGTTCTTGTTGTGCTCTAGGTCTGTCTCTGAGAGTTAATCTCAGCAGGATTAATTTCATTTAACACCTAGCCATGCCACTGCTGCCAAATTAAGTATGTATATGAATTCAGCAGAACAAAATGTGGGAGAACACTTCACGTGTGACTCACCCATCATCCATAATTAGAGGTATTAGGCTAATAAATGTTATTTTGAAATAGGTAAAATAACTGTAAAAACATTTTTAAGATCTTCAGCTGAGAATGAGTATTAAAAACCATGAAGAAATAGGAGGAGAGGGAAAGACTCAATTGTTCATTACAAGCTTCTGAGAAAAGAACACAAAAATCAATCCATTTACCTCAATCTGTTTTCAAGTCTATTTGTTTCAGCAGCTCAGGTCAGCAACCTCTCCTCTCCATTGGAAGCATGTCCAGAAGATTCCTCAGGAGCTCTTCTGATAAAAGGTTGTCCTGCATAATGGAGAAATTCTGTCATCTCCCACATGCTATGGTGCAATCACACAGGCTCAGNTGGCAAGCCTCACCTGCAATGCCTCCAGGGATGGCAACTCAACCACCTCCCTGGGCAACCTGGGCCAGTGTTCCACCACCCTCGTGGGGAGCAACTTCCAGTTTAAATCTACTCTTCTCCAATTTAAAACCATTGCCCCTTGTCCTTTCCCTCCAGGCCTTTGCAAACAAGCCCTCTGCAGCCTTTTTGGAAGTTCCCTTTAGGTACTGGAAGGTCACTAGTAGCTCCCCTGAAGCCTTCTCTTCTCCAGGCTGAACAATCCCAGCTCCCTCAGCCTGTCCTCAGAGCAGAGGTGTTCCAGCCCCTGAGCATTCTCGTAATATTCTCTCTTCTCTTCATATGCACCAGATCCTGTGCTGCTGAGAACAGGCACAGGTGCCAGTACCTCAAGAACTACAAAAAGCACATAACACTTTGCATCAAGCAGCCCAGAATATGGTTGGGGTTTTTTATTACTATTATTATTATTATTGAATTCAATCCTAACTGCCAATTAAAATGAATTGCAGAAACACTTTGGTAATTATTTAAGACATACAATTACATTTCTCCCTCCTTTCTTTGAGAGGATCCAACAAGCCCTTAGCAAGTGCTATAGGGGCCAAAAAGAATGATATATTTAAAATGAATTTCAGCAGAGCTCAGGGCCAGGAAACTGCAGGTTTAGGTTGAGTGACTTGAAAAAAAAACCAACCCACCAGAGAGCCTTGCCAGGAGGGAGAGCCCTGAGTTCACCTCCCAACACATGCACCTGCCAAGAATAATGGCAATCAGAATAAAAACAAGAATACAAAAAAACATAAAAGTTAGCAGTGTGTTGACAGGGCTTCAGTAAAATTTCAAACAGAGGGGCTCCATCACTAAGTCTTCCCACTGAGCACCATTTATAGTGATTACTTTCTTGCTGCTGGCAGCAAGCCTTTAGAGACGTTTGGAGAATACATCCAATAGTGCAAGTGGCCTGTTGTTTCTTCTTTCTTCCAGCTACATTATTGATATTTCAGGAGAGTAATTGAACTTCTCAGCATTGACTTGTTTTCTCCATGAACTACTATCCCCTGTAGACACACATATTTTCAGGGCATATGCTAAAATAACTGTAAATCCTACGCCTAAATGGCACTTGTATTTTATCAGCCTTTGTAGCAAGGGGGGAAAAATGGTATCCTGGCTGTAAAACATCTGACAGCATTTCAAGTGTACTGTGTTTCATCTCTTTCTCACATATGCACACATTTCATTCAATTCTTGCTTTAAAAAAGACTTTCCAAAACTACATTAGAGGCACCAAATCTTTGTCCCATCTCAGCCAGGCCAGCTGCTTATCCTCTTTAGAGCCTCATTTTGTACCTCAAGCTAGGTTAATACTCAAACAGCTCTTTGTAATAAAGAAACTAAACTAAATATTAATAATATTTACGGTGGAAAGGCCAATTGGGAGGATCACAGAGACATGGCTGCACTCTCAGCACACAGCAATTCTCTCCCTCCTGTTGTTTGAGGCTCCAGTAGGCACAGGACAGGTTCAGTTGGTTCTCTGCTAGGACAAGATCCCTGTCTTGGTTTCTGCAGGCACTCAGGTTGGCACCACAGCTTCTTGCAGCATGTACCCAGACAAGACAAGCAAGGGACAATGGTCCCAATAAGTAAGCACTGATAAATCCACAGCCAGCTTCCTGCCCTAGTCACTATGTATTTAAAGTGGAAAAGTCAAAGGAGTAGTTTCCCTACCAAGTAGGTAGAGGACAACCTGCATCTCAAGAAGCTTTTCACCATCCTCATATCATCATTGGTGATTCAGAACTTAAATCAGTCCAACAGTTTAATTCCCTAGGCAGCCTCATCTCCTCGCATGGTAAGATTGACAGAGAGATAGACAATAGGCTAGCAAAGGCATAGAGTGCTTTGGGAAAACTCTATCCAAGAGTCTGTAGAAATAAACACTGGAAGAAAAGTCCAAAGCTCAGTGTTTCTAGAGCCATTGTGCTGTCTACTCTTTGATATGGTTCCCAAGCATGGCTCATCTATGGCCACCACCTACGACTCTTGGAGCGCTTCCAGCAGCGCTGTCTCCGCACAATCCTAACCATCCATTGGACACATGATGGGACTAATGCGTCTGTCCTAGAACAAGCAGCAATTCCAAGCCTTGAGGCCATGCTGCTGAGAACGCAGCTGCCTTGGGCAGCTCACGGCTCCAGGATGAACAACTCCTGCCTGCCTAAGCTCATGCTCTCTGGGCAACTTGCCCCTGGCTGTGGCAAGAGAGGAGCCCCGAAGAGGAGATGCAAGGACTCCCTGAAACAACAGCTCAGCCTTGGCCAGATTGCTGCCCTGAACTGCTCTCCTCTGGCCTCCACTCAGCAGCTCTGCACACACACTAGCTTTAATGCCGCCCATGGTTTGGAGCAGGCACGCAGGATCACTCTGGAGGAGAAAAGACAGCGTAGAAAGAATCGTGTCTTGCAGCTTCTACCTCCTGAGGAGTCCTTGTGCTGTGCCTTTTGCAACTGCTCTTGTCTGTCCCAAATTGGCCTTTGCAGCCAGCAGCGCTTGGAAAAAGTGCTTGGGAAGAGCGTGGATGGAGCCCTCCCCAGAGCTGCGTTCAAAGCCTGGCCATGATGAGGTAGAGAACAGAAAGTGTGAAGTGCACCTTGGAAGCTCACATGGAAAATGAAGAGAGGGCTTTCTGCTGGAAAGAGAAATGGTTGAAACTTTGCAATTAGCTGGATTTGCTACATGCCTTGGCTGAGGTACAGCAGGATGCAGTCTCACCACATGTTGCCTTCATTTCAATCCTCTGTCTGGACCCAGAGGCCCCAACCACAGATGTGGTGACAGGGAACCCCTGCCTCGTAGCAAATTAGTAGACTCCAGGTGGCAAAGGAAGGAGACACTGGACCAGGACTGCATGCCTTAGCTGCATTACCTCCACAAGGCACAGTTATAGTGCTGCTGACACACACAGTGCCTTCAGTCTCCACTTCTCCAGAATCCTGGTAGCAAATATGCTGTCAACAAAAAGAAGCAGAGTGCTTGCCATCTGCCAGGCTATGGCAGACTCTAATCTCATGTTTACATACTCCATATTATCTTTGGGCCTGGTTTTCTAGAGCTTTCAGCAAAAAACAAGTGATATTAATGCATGTTTAAGATTGCTGCCTGCTAAATGCATTTTTTTTTGTTCAGGTCATTCCATTTAAGCTGTTGGGAAAGGGTTGTGGTTTCCTGAATAGTCAAAATTAAATGTATCAAAAACCTTTACAAATCTTCTTTTCGGTCAACACATGCAAAGAAAGAATTTGCACATCTCTCCACTCCTAGAATGACCTGGACAAGTTATGTTTCAGCAAGTCAGAGAAATAAGAGAAAAAGATGGCAGAAACACTTAATAACATTAATAAGAACATTCTGAACTGCTCTTAGACTTACTGAGTAGATAATGAGACTAAATACTTCCAATAAATTATTCATTCTGAATTACACATTCACCTGCTGCAGAAATCTACTGTGATCAATAATCTCCTTCCTTGAAGTAAATTAGCACCTTGCTAAGGACTTTTCCTCTGCAGTGAAGATCTGACCTTGCATGTGCTGAGGATTGTGGCAGGCAGAGCAAAGCTCAGTTAAGTGTTGTAATTTACTCAACCAGTCTCTTAAGCACCTGCCAGGAAGCATAAATATAGAAAACACAAGGAGATTTTCTCCTGGGGAGGAATAAATAAACAAACAAACAAACATAAGTTGGAGGAGAAAACACAAACAGAAGAAGTTGGGAGGATGAAGTCCTATTGCCATCCTAGACACCAAGAGCAAAGGACATGAAGCCTGTGTAAATACCCCTAAATCCTGAGGAGTTCAATCAGCCCAGAGCACCAGGAGAGCCCTTTCACCCAGCACCCCTTTCTTGCACACACCTTCAGGAAGGATGCTGGAAATACCTGGAACAAAGAGGCACATGCAAGCCAAAGGAGCAGATTTCACCCAGAGTGACTGCAGTGTGCTCTGAAGGATGTTATCACCTCCTCTCTTCCATGGAAGCAGGGAGAAAACCTGACACAAGATTGTCTTTTCTTTCTCTTTTTGTTTGTAACTCAACAGTAGAAGCCAAATATCCTATTGCCTTTGTCTGGCAGAATGGACACCATGCTTGTTAAGGGCATAAGCACCCAAATCACATTGTGATGGCAGTTTTGGGGGTCATCTTACCTCAGGATGTGAAACAGAACCCACAAGCTTCCTTGCTTCTTTATAATATCTTCTAATAGGATTTGAGAGGAAAGTCACTTTCCCTTTAAGATAATCTGAAAATGATTCAGGCTCCTTCTGAGCTCTCTTCTATATTAAAGAAAAAAGCAAAACCAAAACAAACCACAAAACCCACATTGCTGTTTCATTAGGTTAAACAAGGTGTAGAGGAGAGCAGAGTCAACAACTCCTTGGCTTTGTGAGTGTCAGACAACTTCACACTTGAGAGGCAGGCAATTAATGATTAATTAGCTGATTCCCTCATTCCTTATGCAGGAAAACAGGTACCTATGTCCCTGTAGTGCACAGCATAATGAAACAGCTCCTGCTCTAACTCAAGGCTAGAGTACAGTCCCAAGGACCACCCAAGGACTCAAACTAAACTGCCACATCAGTATCTGTGAGAGTTGCCAATCCATGCCCCATCCAAATCTAGGAGAGCTGTTGGCATCAGCTGAGACTGAGGAAGGAGAACAAGCTCCTGGAAAGCTCTTAGCCATGGAAAGGATGATTGTTGCTGCACCTATCAAACAAGCAAAGAAACTGCTGCTCTCTGGCTGTGTTGTGACAAATCTCCAAGGCTTCTGGGGAATGCCATTGCTCATTTTCACACCCTGGTTTATGGGGATAGCTGAGAGCTATAATGCTTGTTTGAGAGAGAACTGCAACTGCCTCCAAAGAGTGTTTTTAGAGGCCGAGAAGTGTCAGCTTGCAAATTCTCAGGTGCTGATTTAAGGGGCAGCCCCTTCTGAGAAATTGGGGTTTATTCTTCTCTGAGAAAGAAGAAAACCCTGTGCTGGGGTAATGATTCTAAATACTCTTCTAAAATCCTCCCATCCAGCCTTTCTTTTAAATCTTTCTAGAAGTAAAAAGCATTCAATCTGAGAAACCTCTGAATGGGAAACAATCTTTCAGGTATGGCATAATTTAGCTACCTCCAACTACTGTGACTTGGATATCCGCCCCCCCCCTTAAATTTCACCTTCAGGCAAACAGAAACATGTTAGTTAGCTTTCCCTTTGGGTAAAGATGTGCTGTGTAATGACAGATTTAAATGGGAGCCTTCATGCGATGCTTTAAAGTGGGTTACTGAAAATTTGTCTAAAATCCTCCCCTGGTTGAGCTCATGTAGCAGTCAAATACTGACTTGTGAAGCTTTCACAGTATCCCAGTATGTCAGGGGTTGGAAGGG
>VWZO01013835.1:92892-149178 GCA_013396975.1 Bucco capensis | reverse complement strand
GGGGGGGGGGGGGGGGAGAAAATGTTACTATAATTTTGACAACATAATTTAGAGGCTTTTATATAGAGCAATCTACACCTCCGCCCCTCTCCACCTCACCTCCCCCTCTGGTATTGTCTTGCCTGTCAATTATTGGAAGAAGAGTCTGTTCTTTAAAAGGCTTTTAAATGATTAGAAATTATTTGGAATATCATCTAAAAGCTCTTGAAAGAAAAGAACACTACCCCCACACATACACACAGCAGAAAGTATTTATTTGTATTGTCATCTTAGATCTGTGACAGTTTCTCTGGCTAACGACAGCGAGGATCAATAGCTCTGCTGACCTGAGCTGTGGGGATAAGGCAAACCTGATATACCAAATGCTTCATGTATGACATCAGGATGACCATTTCCTTGGGTACCTATGATACTCTGAGGACTGTAGGAAAAGACTGGGGGAATCTGCAGTGTTGCTGGTAGTAGCTACACCATTTTGCCAAGTAAGCAACTTTGTTGTTAACGTCAGGTTTGTTTGCTTTGATACACAGCAGACACATTCGAGTTCCTTCAAGCCATCACTCTGACTGTCATTGAAAGATATTGTATTATAAATTTTACATTATAATAATGTTTACTGGTGGAATAAATTGCATACCTGTGTTGGAGTGATGGCAAAAAGACATCACTCATTATCACATTCAGCAGCACTGCTGAATACAGCAGTGAACAGCAATAATCGTGCCAGCTGAGGCAATTTTGACGAGAAAAAGTTGTTCAGATGCAAGAGTGAGAGACTGCTAATGTCTGACATGAAGCACAGCTATTTCTTAGCTGTTGCTGAGAAGAACCTTGCAAAATTCATCAATAACTCACAAGTTTATAAAGGTCATTTTTATATCTTTAACATATATTATTTCTCCATTCCCTTCACAGCTTTCCTTCCTCTCCATAACACCTATCTTGCATGTGGCCAGCTGATAAATATCCTGACCAAATAATGGCCTCACACACATGAGATTTGGCTCAAATGTTACTCTACAATTCACTCCCAGTTCCTCTGACCTCTCCTGAAATGCTTTCTGAGATGCTGCTTTTCTCCAGACTGATCCAAGCATCACCTAAAGGATTTTCATCTCCGAATTTAGCCTTCAGTAGAGCCAGGAGGGGGAAGTGCTAATTCATTTGTCTTCCTTTCAATTTTGTTTTCTCATTGTTTATATTTCTAGATGAGTTTCATCTTACTACCAGTAGATATTTAGGATGGGCTTTACCTCCAGCTAAGACATCTTATTTTAGGCATCAACATGGAGGATTCTACAGGTGAGTGAGGTGTCTATGCTCCCAGTAGAGTCCATACAGATCTAATTCAGCAGAGCCTAGATGCAGGTCATAGAGCTACCCTAGCATATGCTGCCAGGCCTACACCTCCTGAATGAAACATGTCTCTTGAGATGTTATCAAGGTTTAGGGCTGGGCCAACCACTAATCCAGTGACACATATTCTCTATTACCTCTTTTCCCCCACTCCTGGAAGGAAAAGAGGAAATTAACAGAGAGAGAGACTTGTGGATTAGAAGTGAAATTTAAACTACTTAATCAAAATAATAAGAATAAAATTAAATATATACACACACAAAACCACACCCAAAGCAACTACCTCACCAGCACCACTGATGCTATGGCAGAAGGACTCACCAGCAGATGGGAATCAGACTCAGGAGGTGGAGCTGGAATTCTTGGATTGAGGTGGAAGGCAGAACAGAGAGAGTCCTGCAGCACAGAGCTGAGCTGCTGAGCCTCACCAGGAGAGTTCCCACTCCAGCAGCCCAGATGGCTCAGGAGCTCAACCTTCAGGGAAGGTGGAGACCCAAACCTCTCCTTTTTGGATTTGCTGTTAATTAGGTGCTAAATAGCTTAATGCTGCACCTGCCTTGCTTGGCTCTTAGGCCAACAGAGCAATCTGCCACCTCTTCAGAAAAGAATGTTTTTCACTAGTAGTTGGTCCTGCTTCTTCCAAAAGAACCATGGGATGGGGAAGGGAAAGAGAAGGCTAGTTGGCAATGATGGAGAAAGGGTGGGTGGAGTGTTTTTAAAGACTGATGATCATCTCCTTCTTCCAGCTCCAAGGACACAGCCATCACTAAAAAGACTTTGACTTGCCTGACATTTGTCAGTTCAGATTCTGCACTTCAAGCCAGTTGCTGGTCCTAATATCAAGTTTCTGTTGACAAACACTACAAAGCATGGCACTTGTGTGTGACTGGGTTGATGTTCAACAGGGAACACTCCTCCCCAGAATCACAAAAGAGACTGGAAATTAAAATCATTTTCAAAGGAAATTGGAGGTGCAAAACAAAAGGAGATAAGATTGAAAATTGGAAGTAATGGGAAAATAAAGAGGAGTTGTTAGTGCTACCTAATTGTTTTCCTTTTTTTTCCCATAATAAAAATTATTATCTCTCTAAATGTATGTCACCCATGCATTTAGCTACATTTCTGTTTGTCTATCATTTACCTGTCTTCTATCTGCCTGAAAGTAACTACCTATTTGGAAAAGCAAGTTAAATTGTCTTCCTCAGTGAAGAGAGGGGAGAGAGAGAAAAATGATGGAAAATCTTGGTGTAATCTGAATAGCAATGAAGCAAAAGCTACTCCTTGATATGCCTATGAATCCTGTAAATGAAGTGGCCCTTGAATTAAATTAATTTAAAATCTGGCAAATATTCCTCGGCGTGTTTGTCAATGTGCTGTATAATTATTAATTTGTTCATTGAGGCAACTACATAAATAAATAGAAAGCAGAATGCCATGATTAAACTAACACTAGAAATCCAGGGTCAAGAAGCCCTGCTATAGAGGGATCTAAATAGCTTTCCCAGCTCCTATTTTTACATCTCCATACAGATCTGCAGGTCTGTAACTGCGAATTAATTGGCACACATTTAGATGCCAACAGAGCTTTTGTATTCTCAGTGCACATTTTGTCTTCTCAGAGTGAGATGTTAGTAATGGAGGTTTTAATATTACCCCTAGGGGAGCACCAGAAAATCTTAACAATTTCCTTCACTAGAGTATTTTCATTAGAGCTAAATGCTGTGCAATTTACATTTGAAATCAGGTGTAGGGGAAGTATAATGCGACAAGACACGTTGCAATGGCAGAGTTTTTTGTTCAAATGCTCCTTATGTACTGCAATAGAGCCTCCAAAGATAAGCATGCAATTAAAATAAATATCTTGATTTTTAACCACTCCTAATTGAGCTGTTATTGGGATAATAGGAGCACAAATCAAGTTTAAAAGGACCCAGAGCACAAGATTAAAACATTACTCTATTTAAACAAAAAACTGTTTCAGGCAAAATAGGTTCTGTGCAGCAGAAATGAGTTCATCAGAAGTAATCAGACACAAAAACCCTTCCTTTGTAGTCCTAATTCAACCTTGTAGTGCTTAAAATGCCAAGTCCTCTGCATGATTAACAGGAAAAAATCATAAACCTTACTTTTTCCAACACAAAAAAAAAAAGAGAACTGAATTGGTATTGAAGAAGGAAAAAAAGGCACATTCATTCCTAAAGGCCCAATGCAGGAAAGAGCTGGAAGGCTAGAGCCAAAATGGGATTGACATGTAGCTGAGACTGAATTTGGGTGTTTATTCTAGTATGAAAGCCTACTCTGCCATTGCCCACATCTCCCATTTACTGAAAGGCATCTCACTGGCAGAAGATAGCATCATGGCTCTCTAACCAAAGAAGATGGCTGACTGGGAGCTGATTAGACATTTAAGCAATTCTAGATAGAATGCTTATTTTCAGAGACTTACCACGTTCCATCTAATTAAAGTTAACTTATTCTGTGCATAAGTCCTCTTGTATGAGTAACAAAGAGCACATACTTGAGGAAACACAATTCTTCAAGATTATCTGGACCCATTAGTAAATAATATAGTAAATAATAATATTTAGTTGAGTGAGAAATGCTCTGGAGAATACAATCTCCCTTATGAAAAGGAATGTCTTGTCCTATAGACACACTTCAGGAGATTTGAAGTTTATTTCAGGCTGGAAATTGGCTTTATTTTGTATTGTCCATACTAAGGTTTGGCAATCATATCTCACCAGTGTCAGCCTCAGAAGATCAAAAGCCATTAATTAGGCAAGATGATGACTAGCAGAGGAAAGGAGGCAGGCAAGTTAGGGCTGGAGCAGACAAAGGACTGAAATGCACCAGAAATTAGAATAGAATTTGGGAGGGCATGAGGAAAAAGTTGGCTAAAATAGCCCAGACTCCATTATACATTCTCCCTGTCAGCTTTGCTTTCCTCTTCCACTGCTCACAGTCCATAGGAGAGACTAGGATTATAGGCCCAGAGTATTTTGAAGTGTATGTATGTTTATGGATTCAAATTCAAACTTACCACTATGTCTAATTCTAGAATATACCCAGTTCTTACTCTAAGTATTTCTATATTGCTACTTATTAAGTATATTTTGTTTTCTTTTTCAATGTAGTTTTGATAAGAAAGTTTAATGAGAAGGAATGAAATGTATTTTTTTTCCAGTGTTGAATATTTCATTGATTTTGAATACTAAAAATCTTTGGTTTTCAAAGGCAAGAGGGTGGGGTGGTTTTTTCCTTCCAGAAGAAATAGCAGAAAAGTATGAAAAATTCTCTTCACACCTGAGCTACATTTTTTCAACTGACATTGTTTCGATTAATACAGAAAATCTAGGAAATATAATAGTACAAATATCTTTGGTTCTTTCAACAATCAGCTCTCATTACAACTTTTCCACCAGCACCAGCAAACAACAGGACTTCAACTTTGTAATACGCTGACTCCTCATCCTAGGAGGACATTTCATTCATAATGAGAAGGAATGAGAAAGTCTTAGTTGGAATATTTTTCAATCTACAGTGCTGGATTACGGACATGGACAAAGTCTTTTTGACCTTCTTCCTGTAAATAAATGAATGTTTCAATGCCAAAGGGAAACCATCCCAAGTCTCATATTTAAAGATGGAAACATTAAATGATAAATATTGGTTATCATATAAGCTAAATACACACCATGTTCTTCTTTCTTAGGAAGGTCCTCAGATATTATGGTGCTGTTCCATGTGTTCTTAGCTGATTATTCCCTTCATTTTACACTTAGGATATAGCTCTATACAGGAAGAGTTTGAACAGGTTGGGGTTTTTTTTCCTGCACCTTGTTCAAATGGAGGGGGCAATTGTCTCTTTTAAAGAGTGATGGGGATATTTTGCTTGTGATGAAGGTTCTGATCTTTAGTCTAGCTTTAACCATTTCTCATGGGCACAAAACTTGCAGGCACATTTTGCCACGTAGTTATTTGTGTCTGCAATCTACTTACTTGGATGGCTGAGTCCCTGATTGCATCTGCAAGGCAGGGGCTTGGGCATCTAAGTGATCTAAATTGCACCTGCAACAATTTGCACCTAAAATGTCAAAAAAAAAAAAAGACACATAGCAGATAGACAAAGAGTTCAGAGATGGGTGAGGAGAATAATTAGGGACTTGGAAAACCTGAGGAATGAAATAAAATGGAACAGAATTGGACTGTTTACCTAAGAGAGGAGATAAAATGAATAAAGAGGAACTGATCAAAAGAAGAGGAAATAAGGAGCAGGATGGAAAAGATGGATGAGGTATTTTTACACACACACACACCCTGCTTTTATAATAATGTCAGAACAAAGAGACAGTTCACAAAACTGAAGCATGGAAGAGTCAATATTTATACAAGAGGAGACACACTTTCACACAGTTAGCCTGACCACATGATGTGGTGAATCCAAGAGGGCTCAGCAGAGGGTTAGGCACATCCTTAGACTTAGAAATGCTCCAAACCATTTAAAAGTAGCAATTTCAGAGAAAAAATAACTACCTTCCTGCTTCAAGACTTTTTTTTTTTTAATGTTGAGGGGGGAAATCTTTCTTCAGGTAATGCAGGTGGATAAAAAACTAACTAAATTCCCAGCTAAATACAGTCAAAATTCTTCTATGGTCCATCATGACCCTGGAACAGGATCCAACAGAGCAATAAGAGGTTGTGATAAGAGAAGACAAAGATGTCCTTTTGGCTGAATAGGTGAGGGAAAGAATTACAGAACAGGAAATAAATAAAACAAAAGGAATTAGAGGAAAGATTCAAAGAGCTGATCAATCAGAGCAGTAAATACAGTAAGTGATTTTGACAGGTCAAGGAACAAGAGAAGGTAGAAAGCAAGCAGATTAAAAGACACTGCAGTGTTCAGCTGCAGCTGAGACAATGGTGGCAAGAATACACACTTTAGCTTCTGGAATTAAGGGTTTAGACAGTATCTGAAATGTAGAGACAACCAACAGATTTTGGCAACTATTTGGATTTCATAGACAAGGGGATTCAATATACAGTATTTACTACTTCTGATTTCTTCCCCTTTGTGTGAGTGAATAGGTGTCAGATTGTTTGGTCAGCTTAAGCTTCTTTGAAACTGAAGGGTCTAATTGACAACTTTCATTTCAAGGCAAGCATAAGAACCCAGGATGGTCCTTTTGTCCACTGAGATGTTGAGTCAATAGCCACTCACTGCCAATATGTGCAACAGTCCAAACAAAGGGGTGCTTCCAAGGCTAAGGAATTTGCTCTGATTCTGGGGAGCTTGGAAAGTCTGTGAAACAGAAAAGAAAGCACAGTTGTTACAGCAACCTGCAAGGAAACTCTAGGCACAGCCTAGATATGTGGAGCTCAGAGAAACTGAGGGAGAGAATATCCTCAGCTGATTGATGGTTAAAGTGTGCTTGGACCTGAAAGCAAGGAAAGTGTCTAAAAAGTGTTGGAGAGGTCAAAACTGTGCCAGGAACTGCTTCCTTACTTTAACAGCACAATCAGGAATGCTTTCAGTACTACCCCAAATCACTAGGGCAGATGTACCCACTCTGACCCTGAGGCTGCTTGTCTATAGGCAAGGCTGCAGCTTTGGGTTGAGTTTAAAGGGAAGTGGGGAGAGAGGTAGTTCCCTCCTGATATTTCACTGTGTTGGAATGCAGATGTCCAAAGGAGTTCTCTCATCTCATACTCTTTCTCTGGCTATGTAGGCTGTCTCCCAGAGAAATGCAAGGCAAAGGGAAGAGGAATACATCACATGCTGGATGCTCTAAGTGCTTGTTACAGCAGAGTTTGCTTGGGCAACAGTGATGTCTTAAGATTTCAAATATTCCCTAGTTTTCTGAGCCCTACCATTGGATTTTCTTCTGTGGAAAACAAGCAGTGCACTCCCTTCTTCTTTTGGCCAGCCTTCAACTAGTGCAGTTACAAGAAAACACATAGGCCCCTCTGTTTCCTCCATCCTGGCCCCAGCAAAGGGAAAGAGCCAAACCTTTTCCTTTTCCCTCTGTGCATTCCTTCTTCCTCCCTTTTCCTATTTTCCCACACCACTTCTGCTCTGCAAGCATTTGTCTTTTCCTTCCTAAGGATTTTTGGAAGATACTACCTTCTGTTCTCTCTACTCTTTGATGTTTATTCCTAGTTCATGTTCAGTGGCCAACACCAGGTAGATGTAATGCAGATCTTTATAGCTGAGTAAATAATTTATGATCCCTTGTAGAGAAATTTCCCAAAGTCACAATTTCCCTCACCTTAATGTAACAGCTGCAAATGCTCTGGATAAATCACATCCAAGAAGTATCTAGTAGTCTTCATGTCTCTTTCGATGGAAGAGTTTTGGAAAGCAGGCCTCCATCTCCCATTCACTTAGAGAGATTTTGGAAGATGCCAACCAAATGCAAGGTCACAGGAGCACACTAAGAGAGGCAGAGAGACCTCTTATTAGGAGTCAGACCTCTCACTTTTGACCTACATTAATTTTTCCTCATTTCAGTTTCCCAGCTGTTGTTTTTAATGCAAAAATACAACTATAAAGCTGTGTTGCTTTCACTGAGAATGTGAAATAATGCAACAGAAGTTAAAGAGAAGTTTACGTTGCAAAGGTGTTTCTGTTATGGAGTTAATTTAATATCATTTTATTCTTCTCAAACTTATAATTTTCTACTGTTCATCCATTTTTCTGGCCAGAAGTGATTGTCAGCATCGTCTAGTCCGACATGCAGCATAGCAAGGGCCAGAGAAGTTCATCCAGTAATTTTTGTATTGATCCCAACAATTTACATTTGGATTAGAGTGTAACTTCTACACAGACATCCAGCCTTCATTTAAAACATTTTAAAAGCAATGGGAAAAAAGAAATCTGCTACACCTCCTGGCAATCTGTTTGACTAGTTAATTAAATGTTAAAATCTACAACTTACTTCCCAGTGAATTATGCTTTTCCTTAACCTTAGCCATTGAGTGTCTTTGCCACAGTTGAGAAGCCTCCAGTGGTCTTCATATTTCCCACTAAGGTGTTGCTTGGGGAATTTCCCATTGAATATTCTTCCTCTCAAAGGTGCTGATTCATTAGAGAGCCACACAAGACTCATGGCCAAGTCTCCTCCTTGCAATACCCCAAACTGACAGCTGACCCCTGCCACTCTCTATAAGGGACAGTACACCAACTCTGCTCCATAAACTGGCTTCACCTCTTGTCACCAAGCCTCCCAGCTGAGCTGAAACACACAAAAAAACTCTACCTAGCACCCTCAAACAAGAGCAGAGGCAGCTTATGGTGATTAGCTCCTGGCAACATAGCTGCAACCACAGCATAACAGATCACAGAATAACAGAATCACAGAATGTTAGGGATTGGAAGGGCTCTAGAAAGATCATCTAGTGCAACCCCCCTGCCAGAGCAGGAGCACCTAGACCAGCTCACACAGNGTTAGAAAGCCATCACACAGACCCAGCAATCTCCCTGGAAAAAAACAAACCAGACTCAGAGCTAAGCAGGTCCTTGAAGCCATGTTTGCTATTGACAGCTGAGAAATAATTGAGTACTTGCAAGCCACATGGCTACTGGCCACTTAGAAAACCAACCTGCACCCATTCCACCCTCACATCCTTTCTTAATATATGGGTATTGCAACTGGGAAATTATTTCAGACCCTGGCAAAGTGTCCCTAATGTAACCATCATCACTCATCCTCCCTCCCCACTGCTCTTTCACAGAGCCTGCTGTGCTACTGTCATGCTGTTAACATTCCCCTGAAGTCATGGGAACATTAGGATGTACCTGATGCATTCAGGAACCCAGCAGGTGCCTTCTGCAGGTACCATACATCCAAGCCATGCCAGGAAGCAGTCAGAAACTTAACACAGGAGTAAGCTCTGTAATTTTTAGATAACAGCTACTTACAGAAGTACAGAAATTGCTACATTTTATATGTACAGATTGCTCACATTCCAATTATGGACCAAGACTTAGTGCATGCAAATAATTAGTATTTAGGAGCAATACATTATTTTTTCCCCTGCATGCCACTCTGTGAACTGAAAACGCTGCTCGATGCCTAAGTTAGTTTGCATGTGTCAGTACAATTTCACCTCAGTCCCAGAAGCTTCTGGAGCACATAAGTAATGTTATAATGTTACAAGGACCTAATAATTGTGTCCAGGAAGCTTCCTATACAATTTTCATCTTTTATTATATGGTTAGCTTATTCATACATCAGTATCATTTGGCAAATTGCATCTAGAGCACATGGGGAGGCTGAAGCTTAAAAACAACACTCTTGTTCTTCATGGCAGCCCCAGGTGCAAGGAGAGATTACCCTTAAACACCATGGAAAGTCTCCAGCTATCTGATACGAGGACAGGCTACAGCGACGCCGATTTCACTCCCAAGCTTTTTTTTGCCACACTGATGCCTTTTCGGTGCCATTTCACTGCTCAAAATGGGTGACGGTGGCTGGCCCTGGAAAAGGCCTGGCCACTATCCGTGCTGCTCGGCCCCACTGGGCTCCACGGTGAGTGGGTTGAGGTACAACTGGCTGCCGGCGCCGACACCCGCGGCAGGGCCTGGCGGGTTCCCGCCCAAATTACCATGCTTTTCCCCGCTCTAAGGCTGACCCAACCAGGGCCAACGCACGGCCTCTGGGAACGGCGACGGGACCGAGAGTTTAGGGGATGCAGCCTTGCCCTCGCTAAATTGCCGGGGAGGGTTGGTCGGGGCCATGAAGCGCAGGGCGGCAGCACGGCCCTCAACGGCCGCCGGGGGGCAGCGCGAGATCGCCCAACTGCTGCCGCCATCGCCGCCGCCGCGGCGGTACCGCGCGGCGCAGACCGGCACGGCACGGCTCGGCTCACCGGATGGCAGGCAAGTGGCTCTTCGCAGCGCTTGTCCCCGCGTCGGCTTCCGTGTGTGCCCGCCCTAGGCTAGGTGGTTGCTCCCGCGAGGAGCCCCTCGGCAGCAAGCCGCCCCGGTGTCCCCTGTCGCTCGGGCGCCCGGTGCAAAGCCAATGGCGTGTCCCCTGCCCCCCTCCAGAGGGAGGCCTCGCGGTTTGTTTATTTACTGAAGGAGAGTTCACCTAGGAGCCGCTGATCAAAGCTAATATGAAATTAGTGACTGATTCTTCTAAGCCCTTGACACCGGGAATTGGGATTTCCCAATGCTATTAGCACTTAGCAGTAGGCGCTCCAGACCAGCCAAGAACAAGGGATTAAGAGGTATTTGTCTGAGCTAATTTCTCTCTCTATACCAGGTCTATAGAGACTAGTGTTACTCTGCTGGAATTGTGCAACACGGCTAATTGGCTACAAATTTAACAGTGGCAGGGATCCCACTGGCGTCTGCCATCTATTCATTACCCCTGTTCTCACCTCAACTGTGCTCCAGCGCCGGGTGCCTGGGCCAGCCATGCCCTCACTTTTCCCCTGCTCCAGGGAAATGGACTCCTTCATCCATCAGCCAGGTCAGGATCTTGGGGTTGGAGAAGGTGAGAGTCACAGTATTAATCACACAGAATCATTAAGATTGGAAAAGACCTCCAAGATCATCGAGTTCAACCATCAGCCTATCACCATCATGCCACTAAACCATGGCCCTAAGTACCACATCTATACACTTTTTGAACATTTCCAGGGATAGCGACTCCATCACTTCCCTGGGTTTCCTGTTCCAATTCTTAATAAATCTTGCTGTGAAGAAATTTCTCCTAATGTCTAATCAATGTACTCCCCTGATGCAAGTTGAGGGCATTTCCTCTTGACCTGTCACTGGTAGCCTGGGAGAAGAGACCAACTCCCATCTCACTCCAACCACCTGTCAGGGAGTTGTAGAGAGAGCTAAGATCTCCCCTGAACCTCCTCTTCTCCAGGCTAACCAACCCCAGTTCCCTCAGCCGGTTTTCATAAAACTTATTCTCCAGACCCTTGACCACCAGCCTTGTTGCCTTTTTTGCAATATTTGCCTATGATTCCATGATTCCTTGGGCACAGGTGCCCTCCTCTACAGAGAAAAACCCATGACAATTCACAGAATGAAAATCTGGCTTTAGCAGAGCCAGACTTTTAGAAGGGCCAGAGTTTAACTGAAGGAGGACACCAAGCTTCAGCTGCTCAGTGGGTGCCCTAAACAACCACAAGGACCAAAGCCACCTTGGCAACCTTTGCCCTCCCTCTCCCTTAAGTGGGATATCCCTGCCCACTGCAGGAGGGTTGGACTAGATGACCTCCAGAGGCCCCTTCCAACCCAAATGATTCTGTGATTCTATGATTCTAAGTGCACCCTGATGAAAAGTCAATGAGTGGTGTCTCTTCATGTGGAATATATCATCATCCTGCAACAACCCAAAGATAGCACCCATTTTCATTTCAGTCTACAAGATAACTTAAGATACTGGTCAAGAATTAAATTAACATCAGTCCATGAATAGGCAGGATTAATTCAGGTAAAAAAAATCTAATATCTAAATTGTTATCAACCCTTTCAAACTAGAGATTATATGGTCTTAACCATTGCACTTCTTGAGCTGTGCATTAAGAGTAAGACAAATTCAGTGGGAGCATCTTCAATATGAGTTATCACAGAAAAAGGAGGCAGAAAACAAGAGGAAGGTTATTCAAGGTGTTCCACTTCTGTACAAGATATAACTAAAGCATTGTCATGGCTCAACCAGGCTAAGAGGTTGTCTGCTGAGGCAATAAGTACCCCTGCTAACTTCATAGAGCAGCCAGAGGCCGAGCTGCCTGGCCTCCTCTCATTAAGGGAGAAGTGCCCCATTCAGTGAGGCACTTCAACAGTTGACTACCTTTGAACGTGCAAATACCCCCATTAAATCCCATGGATCAGGGCCAAAACTCATTAATTTAGTGATGCTTTGCCTCAAAATCTCACTTGCAATACACAGCACTCACAATCAGGAAGACAAGGGGATTAATTAAACTATTTAGAAAGCTGAGCAAGTTAGGACTGAGTTAGGACTAAAGAGCATAATGATATCCTTAGTGGAAGCCAGAGAAGCAAATGACCCCTGTGAAACTGATAGGAATTTGCTGAGGATTTTTTTTTCTGTGTGGTTTTTTTGTGAGGTAGATGAATTGGGGCTGGCAAGCTAACCAATTTGGGGTCCAAGAGGCCATGCACTTTTATTTAGATTACTTCTTTCAACCCATCCCTACCAATCAGGCTCAACCCAAACTGTATCCATGAGCAGCAGCTTTATAGTACTTGCAGGTATCAAAACAGGCCATAAAATGCTTCTGTGGCTTGTGATTACCCACACACAAAAAAAAAAGGAGGGGGGAGGAAAGAAAGAAAGGAAAGGAGAAAGAAAAGTGAACCACTGTAGATTTTCAGACATGATTTAAATGTGAAGCTAGATTTCATTCAGAGTGTGTTTTCACTGTGCCCAGGCTGGACAGAAAGACATGGGCTTGATAATATGCTCTAGTGCAGTGGGCAAAAATCAAATGCTGATGGTTTACACTTACTAACAGAACAAGAAAAAAAACCCAAATGTATCAAAGTTACTGGAATAATATTTGAGGAAAGTAAACCAGTAATGGCAGTACTTTCAGTCCTCTGGCTGAGCCCAATTCTCTCAGGCTCCTTGGGGTGTGCTGGCAGCTCCATCATGCAGCTGATGTCAACTGAAGGGTGCCACTTTGCACCTGCTGAGGATTTGGCCTTTAAACTCTCCCAGCTTGTGTCAGCAGAGTGGCCTCTTACAACCTTTCCACAACACTGCAAAATCTTTAATGGCTTGGCACTGCTCAGAATCATTCCATTTTGTAAGAGGAAAGTAAGTGGTATTTCACCTGCCTGGGAAGCCCCTTCTCTTCCAGCTGATTAAGGAGGAAACACTGTCATAACCTCAGTTCTTCTAATAGGACAGGCAGTAATGAATGGCTGAGATGATTGTGATCTTTGCATCCTATGGCCAGTCTATTTCTTCTGGGTGTTTCCTGTGACTGTAGGAAATGATGGGCAAGGCAATGAAAGAAGCTCACCAGACAATGATAAACACTCCTTAGTCAGAGCAACAGGAAAGCAGCATGCCTGTCTTTGCTGTTTGTTAGCACCTATGTGTTTAGAAGGCGATGCACTTTCTGAGCCCTTTCTAATAACTAATGGTGTGAAACAAGGCTGTGTTCTTGCACCAACTCTATTCACACTCTTTTTCAGCATGATGCTCCAAAGGGCCATGGCAGAATTGGATGACCAGGATAGTATCTACATTAGATATCATACTGATGGAAGCCTATTTAACCTAAGGTGTTTGAAGGCCCATACTAAGCCCATAAAGCATCTTGTCCAGGAGCTGCTTTATGCTGCTGACACTGCCCTTGTNCTCCAGGATGAAGAACTCCTGCCTGCCTAAGCTCATGCTCTCTGGGCAACTTGCCCCTGGCTGTGGCAAGAGAGGAGCCCCGAAGAGGAGATGCAAGGACTCCCTGAAACAACAGCTCAGCCTTGGCCATATTGCTGCCCTGAACTGCTCTCCTCTGGCCTCCACTCAGCAGCTCTGCACACACACTAGCTTTAATGCCGCCCATGGTTTGGAGCAGGCACGCAGGATCACTCTGGAGGAGAAAAGACAGCGTAGAAAGAATCGTGTCTTGCAGCTTCTACCTCCTGAGGAGTCCTTGTGCTGTGCCTTTTGCAACTGCTCTGGTCTGTCCCAAATTGGCCTTTGCAGCCAGCAGCACTTGGAAAAAGCGCTTGGGAAGAGTATGGATGGAGCCCTCCCCGGAGCTGCGTTCGCCAAGCCTGGCCGTGATGATGATGATGATGATGTGTTTATACCAAGTGGCAGGCAAGAATTGCATGACTATAGGCTGGGATTCTTTTTTCTCCTCAGGAAACATACATTGCATGTATGAAGAACACCCTACATAAATATTTGTGGGCATCTTTTGATAGATGAATTCCATTTCTCTTTCATTTTAAAACATGGTAAACATTCATTTGTTCAGACAGCTGAGTGTCTCTCTGAAACAACTCCACACAGTCCTATTTAGGAAGATATGTAGTTTGATAAACCTTCAGACCTGTAGAAAACGATCCAGGCTGAATACAGGTTTTTAACACTACACTTGGGAAATGACTACCTTTGCAAACAATAACACCTCCATGGCCAAGCCTTCACTTCCAACAGTCATGTACATTCATGCATGGAAAAACCTGCAAGAACACTGACATGCCAGAATGTTTGCAAGATCACTGCCTAGGAAAGGTTATTCACAGACAGTCTCAGGCAAAAATCACACCCTCAGAGGTATTACAGCCCTGCCAAAGCCATGGAAAGCCAACAGGTTTCTACTGTGTCAGCAACAATAGAGCTATTCTAGACAAGATTTATTCTGAAAGGTAGAGGTTGAGGATAGTCATAATTTCCTTTTCAGAGCACCAAAAGCTGCTGTGCCTTACTGTGAAAGGTTGCCACAGGACATACCCCTCCCACCAGAAAAAGCTCAAAGTGCAGAAATCAGAGGCTGACAGGGAAAGCACAAGCTTTTCCTCCTGTATTCCCCACTCCACAAGCACATTCTCATGGCTTACATGTGTTTCCTTTGCCACAGATGGCAAAAACAAGTCCTGAAATCATCAGCTTTAAAGTCACTAAAACCACTTGCTACAGCGTTGTTGTCACAGAGGTGTCCACAGCAGAAGTGGATTCCATATCCTCAGCAGCAACTGTGTCTCCAGGTTGCCAAGCCCACTGGGAAGCTCTCTAGGAGTGCACATGTCTGGGGAAGAGGTCACACACCAGTTGGGTGTCACTGGTTTTCCTTTAAAGCCCGGGATAAAGTTGTAGGGTTTGTTGTTTTCCCCCTCTTCCAGGTATTACCAGCCAAAAGAGTATGAACCCAACGCATCAGCTGCACTTCCAAGATGCCAGAGACCCTTAGAGCAAAGGCCAGATCCTCTCTTGGCAAGCTGTCACCTTGAGGAATTAGAGACATTGCAGGCAGAACAAACCCTCTGGAATTCTTAGCCCAGCTCACTCCTCAGGTGATAGGATGCATCCCTTTTCCTGACAGCCACAGGTACACTGAGCTCCCTGCTCACAGGAAAATGAAGCAATTTGAATCAGTTGCTAGTAAACAAATCAGTGCTGCTTGAACCTTTGGGTGTAATCTAACCACCTCATTCCCACTGAGATGTCATCCTGAGATTTACACATCAAAAAATTTGGCTAAACATGCTACAATAAGAGGGGTAGGAGGCAGATTGTATAAGAGCAGCTGCAGAGGTGTACAAACCTTTAAACCTGGGGGAAGAGAACACAATGAGGAGGTAAAACCCAGACTAGATACCTGTGAGCTGCTAAAACCCCACTCATCTCAGCAGCAGCCCTGAGCTTTGCATTGGGAAGTTCCACACCTGAGCAGCAGATTCCACTGACACTGAGATTTTCTCTGAGAGCAAGACACTTTAAATATCACTTTTCTCATGTTTTTACTTTTTACAGTTTCCCATGTTTTAGGTGAAATCCCAAAGGCAGATGACACAATAATTGCAGGCACCTGCCTGACACAAATACATGTTGGATTCTTTGAGAGGAAGGGGGCTGTATCCATTCCACAGGCTAACATCAGCAGGGACAGCCAATATCATTCAAAACTGTTTACACTGCCTGTAATAACCCTGGAAGAAAGAGATTTTGAGCTGCTTTTTATTGACACTCACCTCATTCCAGAGTTCAGCAGCAATGTGTGGAGTTGATACAGCCAGCCACAGAGATTCTTGTTTTCTCTAAATAAGTCTGAATAAACAATAAAAGGTTAAGTGCTGTTTTTTTCCTAAGCATGAAACACAGGCAAACAAATTGAGGGTAGAGAACTCAATTATATGAAGCAGAAGCTACTGGCAGTTCCACTCAGCAGAGCTGAATAATTTTCAATTACTCTGGGAGAAGAGGTCAGTCAACAAAATCTGTTCCCCAATGTGTACATTCCTAAACCCAGACCTCAGAACATTACAAGTGCTCTTTGCCAGGGTAATTCAGTGAGGTTTTTTTTCTTTTCCAGCAAGCACCCTTTTCCCTATTTTTATCTATCAAATTCTTTCCTTAGGGTACCTACATTAAACTTACCCTGAAGACATGCCTGCACAGAGAATATAGTTGAACCCCTGCTTTCCTGGAACAGGAAATCTCTGGAACAGGTGTTTATTTAGGGCCATGGTTTAGTGGTATGTTAGTGATGGGTTGATGGTTGGACTTGAGGATTTAGAGATCTCTTCCAACCTTAATGATTCTGGGTGACTGTGCCTCCTACCAAACAACATCAAGGAGTTCTGAGCACTGCATAACACATTTGTCCTATCTTCCTGGCTTTGAGATTTCCTCTCTGCTACCAGCATTTTCCTACACTTCTAGCTTTAGAGTCTTCTGCTGTCATTATTCCTTAGCTTTTCTCTTAGCAGGTTGTTGGGGTGTTTTTTTTAATGGGAGTTTTTCTTTCCAAAAAGCAACAGAAATGGAGTTACATTTGATGTCACAAAGCATCTCCATCACCACATAAAAAAGAAACTTCTCCTTTAGTGTATAATGCACACACACATATATACATAACAAAAACCATATGCAGGCAGGATGGGGAATTTTCTAGCATACAGAATGAACAAGGAAATTTTCTATGTACTTCTGTTTTCACATACAAGAGCACCTAAATGTGGCAATTACAGCATCAGGAAAGATGCTGAAATGTTTATTTCTCCATTAGGACTTTACACTGTTATCTGGCCTAAATGGTGCAGTGAATCCCAACAGAAGGAGCTTTTATGATGATAGTGTCATTTTTACAGCAAATATAAGCTGATGATTTTCAGTGGAAGCAGCAAGCCACTAAAAATTGACTAACCTACTTTTTTAGCCAGGAAAAAGACATTTTATTTCAAACCTTTGTGTGACACAGGCAATCCATTTATCCTCAAATGCCTGCTCATAAAGTTGCTCCTGTTTGAGGACAGGAGGTAAAAGAAGAAAAATAAAGCCATTTCTTTCTTTCCCACACAACATGCAAAAGCTGACCACTGTGTAGAAAAGAGATGTTGAATTGGCACCAACTCTTCTTAAGTCACAAGAGGACACTTTGTGCTTTCACCAGCCAACAGCTCCAACCTTTGTCATCTACCTGTCATCATGATTTTTAATACTATCCTTCAAACTTTAGAACAACCCTGATAATCACTCACAAAACAACCTCACCACTCTCCTTCAATTCTCTTTTTTCCCCCCACTCTTCTGCAAAACTCTTCCAAATATGGGGTGGCTGTTGTGCTCCAACCTGCCACACTCACTAGGATCCTCAGAGCACTACAGGTGTTCCTTGCACTGTAAATGCTTTGGCCTAAGAGATCCCTCTTTGTTTCTCAGTGAGTTTTGCCCAAAGATATCCAGATCCATAGCCAGGTTCCAAGTAGAATGCTAATAAAAAGATGATTCCCTGAGATCTGTATGCATCATTCCACAAAAGAAAAAATTTCAGGTCAAATATAAGCAATAAACTTCAGGTCAAATTTCAGCAATTTCCTTTTCTTTCCTTCCATTTAGTTGACAATGAGCAACTCTTAGCAGGTAAACCTCAGCACACACCTCCAATAACAATTGTTTTGCCTCAGGTATTTATGCAGCATTCTAACCACAGCATTTAGAGAGCATTTCCTTTTCTCCATGCAGACAAATACACACTAATACTTAATACATTAGCTTTTCCACTCTACATTTTTACAGGGTATCCAGTTAAGCAAATTGCTCAGTTAGCTGAATGGGGTTGGTTGTTTTTTTTTGCTTTTCATTGTGAAAAGACAGAGTCTTGCAGAATGGAACAAAGTTCTCAGGAAGAGGTCAGCTAGGTGTGATTTTTTTGGAATAAAGGAGAAAGGATGAGTGGGTTGTAAAAGATTTTATTTAATTATTCACCTTGGATCACCTTAAAAAGCCAAACAGAGAGGGCAAACCAACACACATCATGCTGCTATGGCACAGGAGCTTGTTGGGGAGAAAGCCACTCATACTTGCTGTATTTTTTGCCATGACAATGTGTGTGGCTCATGGACACAAAGAAGATTGTGGGATTGTCAAATATTGAGTGTGAGGGAATGGAATATCCACTCGTTGGTAAAATAAGTCAGTTAATTTGGCAGGTAAGCATTAAGTAATCATATTGTCAGAGCAAGTGGCTAAGAAAGGAAGACAAAGAAGAAAAGGAAAAAATACAAAGATAAGGGAAGAGGAAGGAACCAACGAGGAGAGAGGGAAGGGAGAGAACAGCAGAGTCTGATGGCCAAGCAATGAGAGTAAAAGATGATAATCCATTTGTTCTGGATGGTACTGGCTCACCTTGTCCTCATGTCTTCTGTTGGATCCCATTTCTAACTTTGCCTAGGAGAATCTGAGCATCATCCCACCTGGCTTTTGTTACATACAAAAGGGATTGGCTGAGAAAGAAAGTTGGATATTTTCTCATTCCCATTTTCAAGATTTTTGAGAAAACCTCTACTATTTTTGCACTCTCTGTGGATTTTCCTCATTTTTTGCTTACTCAACTGTTAGTTTAATTTTTTTTTGAAGTAAATACTGTCCCATCTTGCCTTGGGTTTTCACTTCTTTGGTTTCAACAGAGCAAAATTTCCAGTGAATTTCATAGAGCTATTTTCCTGGGGTAAAAATGGCTGTGATATTTGCCTAGGCAGAGTGTTGCATCACGTACTCTAGTTATGTTTCAGCATTGCAGTGACTTTTAAAAGCTCACAGCAGGAAATGAAGAAAAGCCTGAACTCATAATTATTAAATAATAATAAGAAAAAAAAAAGTACTCTTTGCTAAGGTTACATTTATTCCAAATGATACAATTAAGAGATCCCCATGTTTCCATTAATACACGTTCCGGTGGAGAAACTGATAGGAAATGTGGTCATGGCATGAACTTTAGAGCAGATTTGGATAGTCTCTGCTGAGCAGAGTTTAATTGAGCAAAGCAGCTTGCATAAGGAGTACCCTACAGAAAGGAGATTATCCATCTCAGTGATCAATAGGCAAGTTCTCCTTGCATTGACAGCTTTGGAAGGATGCTGTTAGCATGGTTGGACATCACAGGCAACTTAGATGTCTCCCTTCCCTTGGGAGGCAAATCATTCCCCTCTTAAGCTTCCTCCAGCCTGCTCCAGTCATGTAGGACTCAATTTCACCACCCAATTTCCCTCCTTATCCCTCTTTATCCTTCATCCAGCTCTTCCCTGCAGCCCCTGGTGCTGTGTCCTTTCTGCCTGTCTCAGACACCTCTGCCTGCCTGGTGCCTGGGGCTTTGCACCCTCCTCAGCTGCTCACCCCCACTGCATGCTGAAACATCTCCTCTCACCCTTGTCACCCTGACCTGCACTGCTGTTAACCAGTACACAAGCAAAACATCAGGGCAGAGCTTCAGGCTTATTCAAGGTATTGGTGGCAATATAGAATCATAGAACAGTTCCAGCTGGAAGAGACCTTGAAGCTCATCAGTGCAGCCTTTGTCCTAGCCCTAGCAACCTGCTCAATGATGCTCCCCAATGCAACATCTCCCTGGCTCTGTAATCCCTCCAGGGATGGGGACTCAAGCACCTCCCTGGGCAGCCTGTTCCAATGGCTCACAACCCTTGCAGCAAAGAAATTCCTCCTCATGGCTAGCCTGAACCTCCCCTGGGGCAATTTCCATCCATTTCCCCTTGTCCTATCACTCTCCACCAGGGAGAACAGAGCAGTCCCTGCCTCTCTACCACCTCCCTTCAGGTAGTTCTAGAGAGCCAGGAGGTCTCCCCTCAACCTTCTCTCTTCCAGGCTCAACAGGCCCAGATCCCTCAGTCTTTCTTGGTTTCTTATTCTAACAGTGAATTTGCAATCTCTGCTGTCATTTGTCTTCAGCCATCAAGCACAGGTTTTTAGTCGTCACCTTGATGGTTCTTCAGCACAGAGCTCATCCTTCTTGTGCAGCATGCAGTCTCTTAAAAGTCATTCCTACCTCCAGGCTGCCAGCAATGCCACCTTCTCATCTCCAAAGCAAGCTCAAGTTTGCCTCCTTGCACATGAAAAGCTTTTTCATCAGCTTCTGCAGAGTGAGTGCTTTGTTTCTCTCTACACTCCCTGCAAAAGCTACCTTGGCCAGAAGAGCCTGCAAGGCACAGCCCTTGCACAAGGGCTCAGTACCCCACGAGCTACAGCTGCTAAGGACCATGCAAATCTTGTCCCTGGCATCATTTGTATTTAAAGAACATATCCAACACTGTAAATAGCTAGCAAGAAGCAAGATTTAAAAGAACAAAAAAGGGTTTGTTAAGCTTTTGACTTGAAATCGTGTTTATGTATGGAGAGCAAATTCACACAGTGTTTATTTCATGAAAGCAGAGAGAGAGAAAAAAAACAACCCTGTGTAGCTGCTGTTGCAGACAAAGGAGATGTGCAGAGGCAGAACAAGTGTTGCTGTGATTCTCTACACTCCAGTGTACAAGGCAATACAGCAAACCCAAGGGCCTTTCTGCCTCCTCTAACAGAAGCTGCAACCCAAAAAGCCCCAATCCCGCTCCCAGAGCTAAATCTTCATCCAAATTGTGCTTGAACACACAATATTCAGGAGATAATGAGCACAGCCCTGCTGCTATAGGAATACATCCATTCTGGCTATTCAAACATCACATCAACGTGCAAGAGGAAAAGCAATTCTTATCATTAATTTTACCTCTCTGATCACGCATAAAACCAAAGGTTTCTTCTTTTAAAGTTACACAAACCAGCCAGCAATATCTCTCTTTCCCAAGGCTTTGCTGACAGACTCTCTTGTTTGCAGCAATTCACAACTCCAGCTCCTGAAGCTCATCACTTTTTTTGTTTGCCTCCATCAGTGCTGAGGAGATATTTATAACTGTTGCAGTCAGACTTGAAATGAGTCTACAACACAATGGTGCTGCATGGTACCAGTCAAGCAGAAGACAAAGACAAATAAAAAGCAATGAAAAAGACATGATATAGATACAGGGAAAGAGCTCTCAAAGAGCTAAGGGTTTTGTGATGGCAAGAAGTGAGCTTAGAACACTCAGTGTTAGCAATGGTGTTGAAAAATCTCTTCAGACCATTAAAGCATTAACCTGTTCTTTATCATACTTTCTCTAGCTCTTCTTTTCTTTGTTAGTTGGTATTTTTTTAATACTCTTTCTTCATCTAGATTGAATAGCATTGAGCTGCCTTCAACCACACAAAATCACTAGATTTTTGTTTCATTCTAGGCATAATTTGAGACAATCAAATTTGAATAGCAATTTTGTGTTCGCTGCTTTTATTTACTAAGGGTCTCCAAACGAGAGGGAAAAGGGAAACTACAGAACCCAGAATATACAGGAAAAGTCAAAGTGAGGGAAAAGCAGGCACAAAATAAACCTTAAAACCCCCAACGAAACAAACAAAAAAAAAATCAAACAGAAAAACCAATCCCTTTGTTTTTTCTTCTAAAATATGAAAAGCTATTGAGTCAAATTCCCTTCCTGGCAAGGATGTGCTCAGTGCAAGAGGCTGAAAGGATTGCAGCAAGACACCACTCCCCTAGCTCTCACTCTCTCTGCTGAGCAGCTCTGGTTTAAGTTACAGCAGCCTCATGGTCCCCAGAGCCCTAAGCAGCATGCAGGGTGCCCAGCTGAGTGTCTCCCAGGTGGCTTGCATCCCAAAAAAGGGATGCTGGTCCAGACCAGCCACCTCAGCCCTGTGCCTGCAATTTCATCTCCCTGCCTTTCATTCTCCTAGGCAAAAGCTCAGGAGCCAGGATGAAAGTATAGATAACAATAGGATATCCCTGCTATCTCAAAACCACAGAGGGAGATGAGTATTGGGCAGGGTTTGAACTGTTCCTGAGCCACAAGTTTTAACTGGCTGGGCTGGATGAGCATTTTCCACAGGTAATAGGACTAGGAGCTGCCTCAGGCCCTAGAGAAGGAAACACACATTTACATTCTTTCTGACTTTGCCCAAAGCTTTTATTTCATGAGTTTAAAAGGTGGCTGTGCTGGGTAAGCAACCAGGGCCTGGGATCCATGAGAGCAGCAGCCACATCTTGAATAGTTACACACTGTGCTGTGCCACCAGAATCTGCTGGGGAAAAGTGGTGCATTTCATAACTACTTTCTATTATTAGCTCATCACTACAGTCCTGGATTCAAAATTCACTTATAATGAAAGAAGGGGGAATATATTCTTTCTCTGTGGCTGAATTCTCCTCCTTACTTCCTTTGGCAACAAATATTTTAAGGTTTAAATGTGAAATTAATTTCTGTGTATGGACCTGGAAGAAAAAGAGAAGGAAGTTTTTTCTTGAAGTTTTAGGGTGATCCTCACTTGGAAAATATATTTCAGTAGTGTTAGATTATATCATGGCAGCAATGCATCCTGCATGACTTGACTTGCTTTCCTCATCTTCTTGGTAGCTGCAGTTGAGAGAGGTTCCTAAATGACATTTCCCTTTCCCCTATTTCAATATAGGAGTAAAGGCCCAATTTCTACAATCTCTGAGCAATTTTTTGGAGTTGTTTGCACCTTCCTTCCATTTGGAAACCAAGATCTAGGCCTCAGAGAGAAAGCAGATGCTGAAGGTTCCTCCAGTAAGGGATTTATGCCTGAATCACTAACCTGCTCAGTAGGCTTGCCAGCTTTCACCACTAAAAAGGCTTCACATTACTTATTTGAGCTCCAGTGCAGCATTTGCAGAAGAAAAATATTCTGTAGTTTACCATTCTGGAGAGAACTGATTGTTGTGTTGTCAGTGAAAAAGAAGGATTACAGAGTAGGTGAATTTGTTACATACATGTATGGCCCATGAAATACATCCCTCTATGGATCTTTAAATATTATCAGCCTACAGTAATTGTTACTTACACTCCACCCACTTCATCCTTCTTTCCTTCTTTGCCACTGAAGAATAATGTGACAGTTGTTTTCTTTGAAAAAATTGAACTATAGAATGATTTCTGTGTCTAACAGGGACAAAAATATGCTAGAGGAAGTACAGTGAAGAAAATGTGGACACATTTGAAACTGTCATCCCTATGGAAGCAAAATACATGGTGTTTTCTAGAACTGAAGGGGCCTGGAAAAAGCTGAGACTGTGATGGAAGAGAGAAAGGCAGAAGGAATTAAACCCTTACCCCACCATTGCAGACCCAGAGCTATCCCTCTAGCATTGTGAAATGGAATTTATAGCTAAAATCAAGAAAATAGAGCCAGGCATTAGGATCACAGGTGCTATTACACTGACAGCCTATTATAAAGCTCCAACTGTGTCCAAAGTTATAAAGCAATTTCATTGTTATATTTATCAGGATGAATAATGTACAAATCCACTTCTCTGCTTTTTTTTCTGTTTGATATGTCATTATTAAGATTCCTCCTGCACATAGCAAGGCTTCCCTAGATGTTCATGGCAAATGTAGATCATATCCAGAAGGAAAAAGCACACAAGCCCTACAGCAATGGGAAGGAGAAGGCTTCTGCCACCCAGTAAGAGGGAAACAAGGCAGAGCAATTCCATGTTGTCCTTGTCCACATAACTCCCAACAGGCAGCAGAGGCCAAAGAGAGCTCAGCAAAGTGGACATGCAGAAGACAGAATAACAGAATGTTAGGGGTTGGAAGGGCCCTAGAAAGATCATCTAGTGCAACCCCCCTGCCAGAGCAGGAGCACCTAGACCAGCTCACACAGCAATGTGTCCAGGCAGCTCTGCAATGGCTCCAGACAAGGAGACTCCACAGGCTCCTGGGCAGCCTGGGCCAGTGCTCTGGCACCTGAACTGCAAACAAGTTCCTCCTCAGCTTAATACTAAACCTCCTGTGCTCCAACTTGCTCCCATTCCCTCTTGTCCTACCATTGGATGCCATGGAGCAGAGCCTGGCTCTCTCCTCCTCACACTCACCCTTCACATATTTCTAAGCATTGCTGAGGTCTCCTCTCAGTCTCCTCTTGTCCAGGCTGAAGAGACCCAGCTCTCTCAGCCTGTCCTCCTAGGGCACATGCTCCACTCCTTTCAGGATCTTGCTGGCCCTGTGCTGGACTCTCTCCAGCAGCTCCCTATCCTTCTGGAGCTGAGGGGCCCACAACTGGACACAGGATTCCAGGGGAGGCCTCCCCAGGGCAGAGGAGAGGGGAGAAGAACCTCTCTGGCTCTGCTGGCCACGCTCCTCTTAATGCATCCTAGGATGCCATTGGCCTCTTGGCCACAAGGGCACATTGCTGCCTCATGGGCATCCTCCTAGCCACCAGCACTCCTAGAGCTTTTTCCCCAGGGCTCTTCTCCAACACATCAGTTCCCAGTCTGGACTGATCCATGGGCTTGTTCTTTCCCACATGCAGTACTTTACACTTCCCCTTGTTAAATGTCATTAAGTCTCTCCCTGCCCATGTCTCTAGCCTGTCCAGGTCACTCTGGATGGCAGCACAGCTCCTGGTGTGCCAGCCACTGCTCCAAGCTTGGTAGCTCCAAAGAGGCCAAGAAAAATAGACATTTTGAGCAGACATATTCCGAAAGTGAGGTGAGAAGAAGGGGGATGCTTGGAAAGGGTGAAAACACACAGCCATCCAGAGCAACAGCCACACTGAGCCTCAAGCCAATGTGGGATACAGTTGCCAAGAGAGGCTGAGAAACTGGACAAGTCACATAGCCTCAGCCTTATGGTGTTAATGTGTCAAGCACAAAACTCTGCTGTTCCTCTGCACCTTCAAGGAAATGAGTCCAGGGCTATTAAAATGATGTCCTTAGAGACATGATGTGGTGCATACTGGAGCAAATTCCAGAGAGAACAACAGGAATGTCTAGAAGGAAAGGGACACCATGCTTCTCAGTCTCACCAAAAAAAGAACCACCAAGCAACCTACAAACAAACAAACAAGAAACTTGAGCAATTGTGTGGCATGTGAAGAAGACAAACAGTTGAGGATAAGACTTGGGGTGTTAAAGGCAGGGTATTAGCAGGGCATAACCAGAACCTAGCCATGCTAGGTTAACAGCTGGACTCAATGATCTTTTCCAACCAAAACAACTCTTTGCTTCTACAATGATGGCAAATGAGACTGAAAAAATTGGGGCAGCACAAGTGATTCAGAGGTGCTGGGGAGGAGTCAAGGAATTCCACAGCAAGGGTGAGGGGAGATGCTCTGCCTCCTGAAGAGCTGCTCAAAGCACTCTGTGGAGGAAAAGCCATACCCAAGCACAACTGCTCCCTTCTGAGAGCTAAGGCATGAATATATTTGGGCCCAGATTCCTTTCTGAGCTAACTCTGCAGCAATACCAGAAATTATGCAAGTTAAGATGCATGTCTCTTATGAAAATGATGCAATAATCAGTGTCTACAGTTCGATTATGAGATAATTAATTTTAATTGCATATTACATTCTCCTGGAATTAAAAGATTTGAAGACTTTGACTATTTTTATATTCCCCCTTGCAATACATTTTGTAGTCTGTGCTATTTAGAGACAGAAAATTGCAACTATTTTAAAAACACCACAATGACTTTCACCTCCCTGAGGGAAATCCTGAATTATTACCTTGGAAGGCATCAGGGTTTCATCCTGATTCTGTGAGACAAAAATCTCTCCAGACCCCTCCTTAGCTTTGCTTTCCAACTTTTGAGAGCCATGACTTCCCCACACAGAGGTGAAAACCTAGTTATTAGGTAGAAGGGAAGAAATTGCATTAGATTTTCCTTTTCTACACCTGAAAAGGTTTGAAATAAAAACTTTGGGTTTGCTACATCTAATTGGTGCCATCCATTAAGCAGGCTGCTCATCCCCACAGTGAGCTTGCTGTGGCTGTAATGGCTCCATTCCTGCCTTTGCCAGCTGCAAAGGAGGGAGACAAGGTTGGACATTGTCCCATGTGGCAGAGAGGTGTTTTGCCTCCCTGATTTTGCACTTTTTTTAGCTCCTGCCAGCAGCAGAGCATTGAGCATCCCTGCTCATTCATCATCCTATGTCACTGGCTGAATTGCACCTTGTGGTCCCACTGTGAGGGAACAAATCATCAACTTCTCCAATTGTTCCACTACCTTCTCAAACAGTTGCTGAATAAGTCATTGGCAGTTTGTAGCTTAGCTTCCCATGCAGCAGTTTGCAGCAGACACTCCAGAGCTGGCCTTTGAAGCTGGCTGGGTTTTCAGTGGCTGCAGAGGCCATAGGGTCAGTCCTAGGGATCCTAAGCATTTGAACACCTAGCTAAGAGTCTCTGTTTCTGCAAGGGACAAAGTAAAAGCTTTCTGAATTGGCCTTCAGCAGTGAAAAGAGAGCACTTCCTGTGCCCTGAGCATCTCCAAAACAGAATGAGGAGGGAGAGCAGAGACACCTGCACTAGACCTTCACCATCCTTTTTCAGGGTGCAACACATACTCTTTCTCTCAGTTTCAGCATGCTTGTCTTTCCCAGACAGAGCTGAACACCCAAAGCAGCCATCAGCAAGCATTCAGGAGGTCAGGCCTTGCCTAGCCAGCCACTGGTGCTGCCTGGGGGGTTATGGTGGTGGGACAGCTTCCCATAGCCAGGAAAGGACAGATCCTGGGAGCCCCAAATTGCCTGACAGGAAAAGTAAACCATTGAGGAAAGGAAAGACTAAAAACTGGGTTTGGATGCATATCCCCAATTCCATGCTTAAACACACGACCTTGCTCATAGAATCCTAGAATGGTTTGGGTTGGAAGGGACCTCTGGAGCTCATCTAGTGCAGCCCCTCTGCAGTGGCCAGGGACATCCCCAACTAGAGCAGCTTGCCCAGAGCCCTGGCAAGCCTCACCTGCAATGCCTCCAGGGATGGCAACTCAACCACCTCCCTGGGCAACCTGGGCCAGTGTTCCACCACCCTCGTGGGGAGGAACTTTTTCCTAATATCCAGTCTAAATCTACTCATCTCCAATTTGAAACCATTGCCCCTTGTCCTTTCCCTCCAGGCCTTTGCAAACAGGCCCTCTGCAGCCTGCTTGGAAGTTCCCTTTAGGTACTGGAAGGTCACTAGTAGGTCCCCCGAAGCCTTCTCTTCTCCAGGCTGAACAATCCCAGCTCCCTCATGCAGAAGGTTTTTTTTTCCCTAGCATTAATGTCCTTCTGTGCCCACCCTTTGGTGCCAAAGTGGTGAACAAAGCTGCAGAAACCTCACCAAACACCACAATTTATGCTTTATCCTTCCTCAGATCCAATTAATTTTAGGCTCAAAGAACATGCAATGACAAGTTTTATACATCTTCCTAAGATATTCCCACCTTACACCCCTTGTGCCTCAACCTTTTCTTTCACAGCCTCTCTCACTCTTGCATGTTTTTCCTCTGCCTGGAAGGCTGAAGGTATTGATTATACATCTCTTTCTGACACTCCATCTCCTGTCTTCACCCTGGTGAGTGACTTGTATGGCAGGTCTCTTCTCTAGGTATAAATCACATCCAAATTTTCTTACATGCTGCTGTTGTCTTTAATAGAAATATTATTCAGCTCACCCCAGTTTTCTTCAGGAGGTTTTTTGGTTTCATTTCCCTTTGTTGACAACCTTCTCAGCTTTTTGACAAGGACCCAAATCTTCGTGGAGGCTGCTGCTCCTGAACTCACTGTGTTGTCAGTGTTAAAAGCCTTTTTCTCCTGAGATCAGAGATCTGACCTCCAGTACTGCATCCAGTTTTGGGCTCCTCACTCCAAGAGGGACATGGAGGTGCTGGAGAGGGGACAGAGGCTCCCAAGCTGCTAAAGGGCTTAGAACATAAGCCTGAGGAGGAAAGACTGAGGGATCTGGGCCTGTTGAGCCTGGAAAAGAGGAGATTGAGAGGAGACCTCATAGCTCTCTCTAACTACCTGAAGGGAGGTTGTAGAGAGGCAGGGACTGCTCTGTTCTCCCTGGTGGAGAGTGATAGGACAAGGGGAAATGGATGGAAATTGCCCCAGGGGAGGTTCNAACTGTTCTATGATTCTATAGTTCACAAGGGATGTTTTTTGGCCTTTTAATCATTTTTTCTTAAAGCATTGGAAGGTTTTGGAAGTCTTTGACTTCAATTCCACTGCTGGTCCATCTCAGAGCTGTCCTGAAGCCTCAGGCACCTGTGTCTCCATCTCACCAACACAGAAGAGGCTGGTGTGAAACCACACTCGTAGACAATAGCAAAGGGAGGGGTTTTTCTATGCAATACAAAAATATCTTAAAAATACCTAATGTAACTTGTCTTAATATACTTTTCTGAGTCTAAAAATATGCCAGACCAAAAGAAACATATTTACATAAAAAGCAGACAAGGTCAAATAACAAAGAAAGCCCTTAATTAGTTGTAATCAACTTTAATTTGCATACCGTATATAATTCCTAAATGATTGTTAATAATAACTTTATATAATGGACTTCCAATTTTCATGAAAATGGCACATTTTGATAAGCAGACACAAAACCCTAGTACTAATAAGGTTTAATTTGCATACATTAGACTGATTATCCAAACAAAAGGATTACAGTATTACTTCTCCATACCTTTATGTCCTTATTATGCACATTTATTAACTTCACAAAAGCTAGCTGTTAGTGACAAACAATAGCCCTGGCTGCAAAAGAAAGCTACAGGATGAATCAAGTGCATTTTCATGCTAAGGAGCAAAGTTTATACTGCAGAAATGTTTTGTTTAACTCTTTCTTCTGCCCAAGGCATTCTGCTCTGCAAGGCAGGGACCATGAAATGAATAAATCACTTCTTCATGATGGGATTCATTTTTGGCTAAAGAGTAGATTTTTCTGTAAAAATTATAACCTGCTCACACTCCTGGTTTCCTGAGGTGAAGTTAAAAAACGTGGATGGTGCTTGAGCATATCAGCAAAAGTGTTTACAATCACAGGATTAAGCTGTTAACTCCTGTGATTCCAGGGTACAGTGCTAATAAATATATTGCCACAAGCTTTTGCTTTCACAGCATCAATAATAATACAGGTGGCAATGGCTGTTCCTGAGGGTATTGCATACACCCTGCAATTAAAGTGTGAGCAAGGGGGAGGGAAAACAAAATCATTAGGAGATCTGCTATCTGAAGGAAATGATGCTCACAAGGGGCTTGAGAAGGAAGCCAATAGATGGGAAGCTTCAATGGAATGTCACCCTGGAGCTGTGACACAGGGCTCTGCTGATACACAACAGTGACAGTCCTGGGAAGAGATGTCATTTCTGCTGTATCTCATGGTGCAATGTGGCATCTTTGAGCAGAAATGCTACTTCTGGAGATATGCTGTCAGCTCACGTGTTGTGACACTCCATGGCCCAGCTGGCTCTTCAGGAAAGGTTCCTACATTTGTCATGAACCTTGAGTAACTTTGATACTCCATGGCCCAGCTGGCTCTTCAGGAAAGGCTCCTACAGTTGTCATGAACCTTGAGTGACTTTGATGCTCCATGGCCCAGCTGGCTCATCAGGAAAGGCTCCTACAGTTGTCATGAACCTTGAGTAACTTTGATACTCCATGGCCCAGCTGGCTCATCAGGAAAGGTTCCTACATTTGTCATGAACCCTGAGTGACTTTGATACTCCATGGACCAGCTGGCTTTTCAGGAAAGGTTCCTACAGTTGTCATGAACCTTGAGTGACTTCTCAGGGATAAATTGATTCTTGCACCATTTTTGACCAGGGTCTCCATATCTACATGCAGCTTAACATATCAGAGCAACCTAAATCAGTTTTTAATGTGAGACAGAAGGCATTCAGGAGATCTCCTGAATATATACCAAACATCTGGCAAGGTTACCAAGTGCTGACAACACACTTCCACCCAACCACTTTGCAAAGGGCTGTGGGAAGCACTGGGAATTTTATCACTTGTGCACCTCAAGGTTGCTAACTTCTGGCTCAGTCTTGGTCAGTGCCACAGGGTCAAAGCCCAGAGTACTTCCCCTCAGAGGAAAATCAAGGATTAATAAAGGCCTTGTGGTGTAGCCAAGGGTCTTTAACTGTGGAACATACCTATGCTGTTCCTACCATATACCACAGAAGGAGAATGGGGGGGAAAAAAAGAGTATTTCACATTACAGGCATTGAGGTTTGTCTGCCATACTGCAGGTTAGAATCTACCTTTGCCCTTTGAATTTGTACAGCCTTGTCCCAGGTAAAAAAAGAAATAGATATAAATATCTATTTATTTCTCTATTTGAGCCCCTTTCACAGGATAATGATTAGAATAAGTGGAAATGATTGTCCCCACTATTCTCACCCTGAATGCAGAAGGACATGTGCTGCCATTCCAAGAGCTAGCTCCACAGAAAAGCATCCAGGATCCTCCAGATATTTTGATAACATCAGGAGGAAACCAAAACCAAACCCCAAAGCAGAATAAAGCCAAGCCATCCCTTCTAACTTTTGTTCAAAGGGAAGAACAATGATATTTTCCTGAGCATCACTGTACAGAATCACAGAATCACTAAGGTTGGCAGAGACCTCTAAGCTCATCAAGTCCACCCATACCTGTCACTCCCATGCCACTAACCCATGGCCCTAAGGAGACAAAGTAGGTGATAGCACACCTTCTGCTGAAGGAAACAAGCTTCTCAAGCAGCCTCTGGCTCACCCAAAAACTCAGCCAAAGTCTTTACCTATTTGTACTGTGATTGCCTGGGATGCAACACAAAAAACATGAGTGAAAAAACCCAACTGACCCAAGGAATTCAAGGCTATGAGTAAGGATTACAACACAGGAGCAATAATTTAGCTAAATCCAGCCTCTTTTGTTTAAAGTTAGTTTCCTTGGGGTTCCATAATATTATTTTTAGTCTTGAGGAATGGAAACAATAGCTGAGCTCTGCAAGTGCCAAGCTTTTTACAAGGGTTGATCAAAAGCTAAAAGACAAGAAGGTGCATGGATTGATTCCAAAGACTAACTTCTACCCTGGGATTTCAAGATTTTACAATCCCTGCACATGACTGGAAAGATCTGTCCCTAGAAGTTTCTAAGAATAATGTATGAAAGAGAAATCTTAAAGCACATACTTTTTTTTATTGTATTTTTCACTGGGAAACTTTAAATCAACAACCCAACAAATTGCAGCTGTTGGAATTGCTGAGCCAATTTGCAATCCAATTGAATTTTTTTTTTCCATTAAGACAAAAAGGCCTTGGAGTGTGAGGGAAGTGCTCTGCTCCCTAGCAGCCCACTCAGACTTTGTTAGAACATCACACACACCCAGGGTCCCAACTCTCATGTTCTTCAGGTGTAGCACAGACATTTTCACATCTACATTCTTAATTACAGAATCACAAAGGTTGGAAGAGACCTCTAAGCTCATCCAGTCCAAGCATCCCTATCACTCCCATGCCACTAACCCATGGCCCTAAGCAGAGCATCTAAATGTTTCTCAAACCCCTGCAGGGATGGTGACTCCAGCACTTCCCTGGGCAGCCTGGGCCAAGACTTAACAACCCTTGCAGGGAAGAAATTCCTCCTTATATCTAATCTAAGCCTCCCAGAGCAGTTTAGGAGATCTCTCTGTCTCTCAGCAGCATTACACTTGGCAGACAGAAAGTTCATTCATACTTGAAGCCCTTACACAGCACAGTTTATTTCCCCTCTTCCTACAGAGCACCACAGAGTAATTTGAATCTGACATTAAAGGAAATGCAGAATAATAATGAATAATAATAATAATAATGGATGCTATATCAGAATAGATCCTTTGATGACCTGCCTGGCATTCAGACACTATTTATAGCAGGGATGCTCCATATGAAGGTGCTAACACCAAAAAAACCCAGTGCTCCTCGAGTGACAACCAGAGGCAAAGACATCCACAGATGTAGAAAACAGAAATCACAGAATCACTAAGGTTGGAAGAGACCTCTAAGATCATCAAGTCCAACCATACCAGCACTACTATACCACTACACCATGTCCTTAAGTCCCACATCCAGATGTTTTTGAACCCCTCCAGGGCTGGTGACTCCAGCACTTCCCTGGGCAGCCTGGGCCAATGCCTAGCAACTCTTTCTGGGAAGGAATTCTTCCTAATACCAAATCTAAACCTCCCCTGGTGCAACTTGAGGCTATTTCCTCTCATCCTAAATAATAATACTGTTTTAAGGTTAAATTAGTTGAGGGGAGCAATCCAACAGAGCTTCACAGGCAGTTTGCTGTCTCTTCCCTCTATTAACCTGTTTGACTTCAGCCATGCTTCTGGCTGAAACAGCCCTGAGCTCCTGGATGATCACACTGCCTGAGCAATGAAATGCCAGACCAGCTCCAGCTCCTGCCCTTCTGCTTTCTGCTCTGTCCCTGTGCCACTGCAGTTACTGAAATAGAACTTAGCACCACATGAAGGTCACAGCAGAGCTAGTCAAAGAGGGTGAAAGATCTCCTTTGCTCATTGCATGCTCATTTGAATTTTTAATGGCTTTGCCTCAGCTGTGTTCACAGTCCCTCTGCAGGTAGCTGAGCAAGAACATTGCAGGGGTATGGATGCTCACAGCAAACCCATGCCAGGAGTTGCCCACAGAGGAGCTGAGGAAGCCCAAGCTGTTCCATTCACACACACACTCCTATTTGCACAACCAGTGTGCTGCTGGAGCAACAGGCAGGTCAGGCAATCAATACTAAGGGGGTTTATTTGACCAACTGCAGCTAAACAACAGGAATCATTTGCAGTCAAGCCCTTCTGTTACTCATTTAAAGGAACCACTGGAGCCTTTCAGGTAACAAACACGTGAGGAAATTATGGATACTCCATGAGCAGCAGAAGAGAATGCATCTGACAAATAAATTACTTGTTATGAAGCCTTTGCTCGATTCTAGTCAGCACATACAAAAGAAAATAGCACAGAAGCTATGATGTTAAATAAGCCTACCATCATCCTTTTAATTTTTAGACCACTGCACCTTAATGCATTAATAATTTCAATGAGTTTCTAAGGATTTCTGTAAGAAAGCTACTTGGGACCTCACCCATGGCTTTTGTAGGGTCAGAAGAATCTTATCTCCATCCATCTCCCACCTGTGGCAGCCAGAGTTTGTAGAGATGTGAGGAGGCTGAGGTCCTTGGGAGGGAAGACACATGAGAAGGGGACAAAGAGGGAAAATAGGAAAGTCAGAGGGCTCTCAGGGATATCTAAAAGCCTAGAAAAGACCCCTGCCCAGCTCCAGCTCCCAAAGCTGAGGCATGAAGGAGAGAAAGACACACAGCCTCCAGGAGGGAGGGGGTGGTTGCCACAGACCTGCACTAGCTGGGACTGCTTTCTGGGCTCATGGTCATGCAAAATAAAAAGAAGCCAACCCAGAAGTGAGTTGAGAGTGTGGACCAGAGGAGAAGTATGGAGTTATTAGAAGCAGGGAAACAGCAGAAAGGAAATAAATGTGAGACACATTCACCTGAAGCTAACTGCTGTCCTCTCTCTGTAGTGCAAACCATGTTAGCACAAAAATAAGCCACCAAGGAATTAAAAAAAAATAATGGCAACTGAATAAAAAATTCTTTAAAAAGTACTTTTTTGATTTAAATCTATAAAATGAGGTCCTCACATAGGCATGGACTAAATATTTATATGCATAAGTAATCCAGCATCATGATGTTAAGCCTCTCCAGATACAAGTTCACACAGAAATTGCTCTCTGAGCTAGCACCAAAACCAAAGTGAGCAACAAATGCAGCTTCACAGATGGACATAGCAAATTGCAGTGCTGCTGCTCTTCTAAGCCAAACTGAGCCTTGTCAGTTCAGCTAACTGTGAAGTGAGGATGTGGCTAACAAACACTGCAGCTGCCCTGCTGCCTGCTTGGCTGGAGGGAGCTGCCAGGTTTCAGGGCAGGTCATAACGGTAATCTTGTAACCTGCCCTGAAACCTGGCAGCTCCCCCTTCTTCCCCTCCATTCAGCCCGTGGGCAAATGCTGCATCCTCACATCCAAGGGCACAGAGGCTAAAAACTGGCAAAAAAGATTATGGAAGTCCAAAACAACGCAATACATGCAAAAGGAGTTTTTCTCTTGGGTGTGAATTCAAAGGTGGTTAAGTCCAATACCATTCTGCAAAGCAATTGCGGTGCAGTGATCACTGCTGGGCATAGATAACTCAACATTTAAATTGGCAAGCTTACCTTAGATGAGAAGGTGGTTAAGCCATTGAACCCAGAGGTGTATTCAGGTGCCCAGTCAGTTGGCAGAACCCCAGGGGACACACAGAGATGTTGGTTCTACCCTAGCTGTCTGACTGTGACTGTAGGGGATGTGCAGCTGTGCTGTGTCCCCTCATCACTGTCTGGGGAGCTTTTAGCCACTTCTTAAAAGTAATTAACAACACCTTTGCAGAAGAAATGAGCAAAGTTGCTTCTATGGGAGTTCCGGTGGTGCAATTAAGGGCAGTCCTCTCTCTGCCTATCTCCACAGCTCAGGGCTGAACTGTGCAAAGTCAGAGCTGTGCCCAGGAGGTGTTTTGGAACAGCTTCCTTCATAAAGAGGAAAATATATCTTAAATACGAATTAAGAAAACGATGCCATAAGGCTTGCAAAGGAAGTGGTGAGCCAGCTCATCACAACTAAACAGCCCCAGCTGGTACCAAGGGAGAAAGGGCATCTGCCCTTCCCTTCCACCCAGCTCTAGTGCTTTTGTGCGCAGGACCATAACCCTCAGGAGAGGGTGAATAAAAAAAGAATTAAAGGGGGGGGGGGGGGAANTTGCGGGGGGGGGGGGGGGGGGGGGAAAGGGGGGGAGGGGAATTTGTGACTAAATCGCATCTGCAGAAGACGAATGGTCTGTGTTTCACTTTCATGCGTGCCCAGGTGTGTGGCACTTCAGGCTTTGCCGTTCTCTGACGCTGAGCCTGGGTTACCCGCAGGGCTGCGGCTCCCCTAGCAGAGAGCCAGGAGCAGGCAGGGGCCAAGGTGCAAAGCACGTCGAGGAAAGGGGAGGAAACCACAGAGAAACCCGAGAAGAAAGGTAGAGGAAACGCAGTTTCTGTGCCTGCCTACAGCTCCTGCACAAGCCTGATTTGGCTTTGGGGTGTGGGGTTTTTTTTGTAGGTTGTTTGGGGTTTTTTCCCATAAAGTAAACAGTGATGAATCAAGCACTGGAGGATTTAAAGTAGTTGTTATCCTTCTCCTTTGAAAAGAGTGAAAAGAAAACCAGCTTGTGTTAAAGCCTGGCTCCGGGCTGCGCCTGCCGCTGCAGCTCCTGCCATGCGCATGGCGTGCAGGGAGCGAGAACCCCCCGGAGGGGTCCCCGGCTTCAGCAGCGGGATGGGCACAGAGCTTATCCTGGACTTCCAGCTGTTGTTTGCTTAGTCGGTGACAAACTTGTGGCCGTGGTGGCCACGACAGTCAGGAGAGCAATTCTGCAGCCAAGGCAGCCGCTGCGCCCTGCCAGGTTAAAATCATCTCGCATTGAGTCTTGAACCGATCCTGCACCTTTCCAAACGCTACGGCTGGAACCGAGATTAATCTTAGCTTCAAACACCTTTCCCCAAGTGTGACAGCGAACTGCCATTTTGCAGCCACGTCTCCTCGCAAGGACGGGGTGGGGGTTTTTTAGGGGGATGTGAGGGAGCGGTTAAGACGACGGGATTCTGTGTAACGAGAAAGGAAGAGAATCAGCGGGAAACAATAAAAACCTCAAACTCCACTTGAAAATAGGGGCCCTGGGGGCAGCCGGAGCGTGGGGCAGGCCTGGGGAGCAGGGATGCGCCTATGCGGGAGGCGCCGCGGCCAGCCGTCGGGTGGAGGCTCCGGGGCACCTTCCGGTCGCCCCGGCTCGTAACCCGGGGGAGCGGTGCGGGGAGTTCCGGCCCCGCTCTTCGCTGCCAAACGATCTGGACAGCACCCCTGTCCCGGCTGTCCGCTCGGAAGGGAGGTGGCAAGGAGCAGCCCAGGCTGGTCCCGGGGGGTTCGGTCCGCAAGGCTGTGGGCCCCAGGGACCCCCCGCATCCGCTCCTGCGGTGGAGGGCGGACGTTTGCAGAGAGGACAGGTGGCCCGAGTGGCCGGTACCCACCGATCCCCGGCAGGGACGGTAACGGCGTTACCGCTCCACCCGAGCTTCGCCGCCGTCTCGCGCCCCGCCAGGGCCAGAGCGGAGCCAGGCGAGGGTAGGTGCGGAGGACCGCGGAAGGAGGTCCCCGGGGCGGAACCCACCGCGGAGGCCCTGGGTGCGCGGAGCCGGAGCGGATATTGTTAGGGCAGCGACAGCCGAGGGTGTTAATCTAGGCTGGCTGGAGCGAAAAGAGGCAAATATTTCCGTTTGTGCCCTCCTGCCTCTCTCAGCACCAGCTGTCAGTCCCCGGACCAGTTACCCGTACAAGGCATCAGTTTGTTTGGCTGAGCTCAGCAAGGTTTTCTTCTCCGAGCAGAACTATAATTGCTATAATTCTACTATATCATTTGGATCATTGCAGTATTGTTGTTTTCTCTCTCTCGTTCTCTCCCCCTAACACTGCAATAACGCGCTCCAGTGTTAAATTAGCAGGTTGCAGGGGGAAGAGAAAGGGGGGAGAAAAAAAAAAGAAAAGAAAGGAGAGACCATAAATGAATGTAAGTTTGTTTAAAAATAAATAAATAAAACAACAAAGTGACTTGGCAGAGGCGAGCTCCCATCGCAGAGCATCCTCGTCTGCGAGTGGCACTGCCGCCGGCCCTCCCCACGACCCGGGCCGACCGGGACCGCTCTCCCTCGCCGAGCCTGGCCCGGACATGGAGAAGCGAGGGAAGGGGGCGGGGAGGGAGTGAAACCCAGATGCAGAAGGCCGAAAGGCCACGGCAGGGCTCCCTACGCTCCACGCGTCCCCGACAGCTCCCGGCACTCCGACCGCCGCAGCCCCTGCTCGTTCCACTAGCAGTTACCCTCCGGTCTCGGCGCTGCTGGAGCCCTCATAACTGCCGCGACGAGGGTCCTACCGCCTGTCCCCGGGAGGACTCGGGCCCCTCTCCAGGACAGAAGTGCGGCAGCCCCTTCCCGTCCCCGCTCTCCCACGCGCGGTGCCGCAGCTCGGAGGCAGCGGTTCGGCCAGGAGCCGGCGAGGCAAAGGGAACACCGGTGAGGTCGGGTCAGGCTCCCCTGCTGCCGGAGCTCCCCTCTCGGCCTGGCCGTGCCGCCGCTCCGAGCCCCTCCTCCTGGGCAAGACGCGGCAGAGAAGCCCCGGCCGTACCAGGAGGATCCACAGGGGAGAAAGCAAGAGGCTCCTCAGCTTGCCGAGCTTCCCCAAGAGTGCCTGGGGGTCATCCTTTTCCTCTTGTTTTTTGTCTATTTGTTTGTTAGTTCATTGGGGTTTTTCGAGGTTTAGAGTTAGGGGTTTTTTTAGTTACTGAGTTAATGAATTAATTACCCCTCGGGCCGAGCAGGGAAAAGCTCCCGAGAGCTGAGCAGGGATGGCAAACGGCACCTTTGGGCCCCTCACACAGACACACCTGGCAGGGCCGGGTCAGGCTGCGGCCACCCCGCCGGGGAGCACAGGGTCCCGTCGGCCCCGCACGTCGGGGAGCTCCCCGAACCCCTCCGACATCGCTCCGGCCCATGAGGACAGGAGAAAACGAGACGGGAGAAAAGACCCCGCAAGAACCTGCCGTACAGAGAGGGGACAGCCCTGGGAGTAGCGCTGGGCCCCGCACGGCACCTGCGGACACGCACCTACAGAGTGTGTGCGTGAGTGCCCGTGTGCGCACAACTGCCGTGGGCAGAGCCGGGACTTGAGTGGTGCCCACGCCCGCAGGGACACGCACGGACACTTGCTTTTCATTTCTATTGATTCCCGCTGGTGAAGTAATTAGGAGACACAGGATTCCGCACAGGAATTGCGGCACAAATAAGAGAAAAGTAGCTGTCTCCTCTCCCGGCGCTGGTGGCCGAGGAATCACCCGGGCGCGGGGATGGGTTATTTGAGGTGGCCGAGAGTGGTTCCTTCGACGTGCTGGTGCTTGCGGGAGTCCGCGACCAGGAGCACGCATGTGAGCAGTGGATGTGCCGGCTAAAATAGAGCCCAAACTACCTAAACATGGAGCCTGAACTTGCTCAGGACGTGACTGCTGAAATGGGAAGGAAAAGGACAGGGAGGTCTCGAATCGGCCTTGAAGGGGCCTGCGGAGGGGCTATGTGCGTGCGGCGAAAGGCAGAGACGGTAGAGGCAGAAAGGGGGATGCCGGAGGAGGCTGCGCATCCTGCCTTGCTCTGCCCGGGATACGCTCCCCCTGGCTCCCACATCCTGCTAGGCCAGGCCGGCGGAGCAGCACCTCACCGCGCCCTCCCTCATGAAAGCACTGCCCCAGTTGTTTTTTACCGTAAAAGCCCAATTGCAGACTCCGGTATTTTTAAACAGTGCCTGCGAGCGCGCAGAGTGCGCGGAGAGTGCGCGCCCCTGCGCTGCGCTGCGCTGGGCGGGGGAGCGAGTAAGGCTGCTAGGGGGAAAACTCGGCGCGGATTCCCCGGCGGGACCCACCTCGTCCCGCTCGGGCATCGCGGGAGGTCAGGGAAGGGAGCAGGGCCGCCGTCGGGCCGTGGGACATACGGGGCGAGGCGTGCCGCGGGAGCTCCGCCGCCGCCCACCCTGGCCACCCCCGATGGCTCCCCTGAGCGTATCCCCGCTGCCTGCCGCCCCCTCGCTGAAGGGCGGAGCGTGGCGGGGCAGCGCGGCGTGCTCGGGGCGAGCGCCGATCCGGGGCGCTCCGAGCCGGGGTTTGCCAGGCGCCGTCTTGTCGGCGGCCGCCCGGCCTCCGACGAGAGCCAATCAGGGGGCGGCTGCCCGCACGTGGAGCCGAGGGGACTCAAGAGCGCCGCGGCCACCGCTCACTCCCCCCGTGNCCTCCGCCGCCGCCGCAATGAGCGGCTCCTACCCGGAGGAGAGTTGCGCCGAGCGCCCCGAGTGCAAAAGTAAATCGCCAACTTTGCTGTCCTCCTACTGCATCGACAGCATCCTGGGCCGGCGGAGCCCCTGCAAGGTGCGGCTGCTCGGCGCCGCGCCCAGCCTACCCGCCATCGCCGCTCGTCCCGACACCGACAAGGCCGCGCAAGGTAAGCCATCTCGCTGTCGCCGCTGCTTTTCCCCGGCGTCGGACAGGACTGAACGACCGGACACGTCGTTCCAGCCCCCACCGCGCAGATCGGTCCTGGCCCCTCTCCCCACTCCCCGCCTGCCATGCCAGGCATCGCCTCGGAGCTACGGCCGCCGATTTCCCGTTACCCAGCTCGTTAGCGGCTGCCGTGCTGCCAGGGATCGCGGCCAGAGCCGTGCCCGAAATTCATCCCTGTTAATTCCGTGGGGGTTGGGTAGTGCCGCTTTAGGTTGCTCTTGCTTTCGATAGGTGTGTAATTTTTTAAGTTAGAATAAATCAGTGTGAGCTGTGATCCATGCAGGGGAAGGCTCGCCGGTTTGCTTCAAAGCTGTAATGGATTTCGGTGAGCCAGCCTAGGGGCTGTGCCTGGCAGCAGACAGGGCGCTAATAAGAGGGGCACTGGCACCCGCCGGCCTCGGCCCGAAGTTGGAAGCAGCCCCTCTGGGGCAGCGGGAAGCTCGGCTGGGCAACTCCCACCGACGTCCTCCCTCTCGCTTTCCCCATTTCCCCTGGCGGTTTTCTGTCTTCCAAAATCAAAACGAAACTTGGGAGTCGGGAGAAGACGATAGGAGGGGGGGGACAACAANGGGGGGGGGGGAAAAAAAAAAAAAAAAAAAAAGCGGAGGAGTCCCGGGCCCCCAGGCAGGGGCAGCGGGACCGGGACCGGCAGTGCCACGCTGTGGCCCCACGCAGCCCCGCCATGCGGGATGTTGCCCGGCGGTGGCCACCACCTGGAAGGTGCCGGTGCAGGCCCAGGGTCTCCCTCGATGCCTGTCCCGTCGCTGAGCGGGGCGCCGGGCCGACGTCTGCGGCCGGCAGGAATTGCTTCCCAGGCCGGAAGCAGCGGCGCGGGTAGGGGCCGGTCCGAGAGTACGGGATGGGGAGGTCTTACCTTGGTGCAGGGTGGAAAACGTGCCTGAAGGGGATCTGGGGGCATGGGGTCTTGCCCTGGTCTCTTCGCGCTGATCCCACTGACTGTGCCTTTCTCTTCTCTCCCCTCTCTTCTCTCTTCCCTCTTCACCATTCTCCCCTCACGCCTGCGCGCCCCGTCCGACTACTGCGGCCGCAACTCTCCCCCTGTTTCTTCCGGCGCAGGGTCCCCCAAGGGCAGCTCCCCCTTTGAACCGGCTGAGCTGCACCTTCCTCCCAAACTCCGCCGGCTCTACGGGCCGGGTGGGGGCCGGCTGCTGCCACCGGGTGCGGCGGGGCCGCGGGGAGACCGTCCAGAGGGGGGCTCGGGCCCCGTGCCTGCCACCGCCCCGTGGGACACGCTGAAGATCAGCCAAGCGCCCCAGGTCAGCATCAGCCGCAGCAAAAGCTACCGCGAAAACGCTCCCTTCGTGGCTCAGCCACCCGCCCGGGACGAGCTGGGCAGCCCCGCCGCGCACGTCGAGGAACGGCCAGGCCCCGCTGCACCGGCCGCCGAGGAAGAGGAGGAGGAGGAAGAGGACGAAGAGATGCTGGAGGAGGAAGACGAGGAGGAAGAAGAGCTGGAGGATGACGAGGAGGAGGAGCTGCTGGGCGAGGACGGCGGGGGGCTGCTGAAGGAGGCCCGCCGGGGCACCGCCGCGGCCCCTGGGGCGGAAAGTGGGGATCTGTCCCCCAAGGAGGAGCTGCTGCTGCACCCCGAGGACGGCGAGGGCAAGGACGGCGAGGAGAGCGTCTGCCTCTCGGCCGGCAGCGACTCCGAGGAGGGGTTGCTCAAGAGAAAGCAGCGCCGCTACCGCACCACCTTCACCAGCTACCAGCTGGAGGAGCTGGAGAGGGCCTTCCAGAAAACCCACTACCCCGACGTCTTCACCAGGTACCAGCGCCGGGGCCCCGGCCGAGCGCGGAGCGGGCGAGCCCCAGGGGGATAAGATGGGACCGCAGTGTGCTGCACCCCTGCCTCTAAACCGCTCCATCCCGGGGTGAATCCTGCCGCAGGCACCCCCAGGCCGGAAGCAAACGGGGAGCAGGTCTGGGCTTCGAGGGGAAGCAGAGCCAGCAGCGCCCGGGCAGGCTTGCCTGGAAGCTGCCGCTGGGAGCTATTTTTACCTTCTGCCCTCCTCCCCCCTCGCCGCTGGGATCGGTTACGTGCTCCCCGTGGGGCTGGATCCCAGCCCGGCCCGGGGAAGCCCCGGCGGGGGCAGAGATCAAAGTGCCGCTGCCTAAAAATACCGATCCGGTACATCGGGGCACCTCGCTACCCGGAGCTAACCCCAAAGGTCCCGGCACATCTCTGCCTATCCTTTCGGGGGCATTTTCCTGTTGAAAACGGGAGGCCGACGGTGGCATTTCTGGCCGGCGGCTCCTCCGCGGGAAGCGCAGAGAGGGAGAGAGGCAGAATCGTCTGTCCGCTCCCCGAAAATAACTCCAGCCCGGCTTTAGCCCATTCTTTTCGATCAAAGAAACCCTTCCGTTTTGTCGTTTGTTTTACCGGAGGGACTGGCGGGGGTGGAGAGGTGCTGTCCGCGGGAGCATTTTGTTCCCCCACTCTGTCTCCGGTGCCGAGCATACCCCGCGTGTTTCACCTCGGGGCGCGGCCTGGGGAACGGTTGCCCCGAGGTGTGTGTGAACATCTTGCACATTTTTTGGGTTGGTGTTTTTTAACGGCTTTGGGTTTGGTTTTTTTCCTCCGGGCCTTTTAATGCCCGGCGGGGGCGGCCCGGCGGCGGCGGGGTGAGATGTCCCAGTTCCGCTGGGAGCGCTCCTCTTTTGGGTACAGAGCTGCTGAGCTGTTCTCTAACGCCTTGAACGGTTTCCGATTTGCCTTAATTGTGGCAATGCAAACCGCAGCGTGTGGCTGCTCGGCTGCCCTCCCCCTGACCGGCTGAATTTGGCGAGCGGCGGGGAGGAGAGTGCCAAAACTCGACAAGTCCCGAACGGCGCCCAACTCGGCATCCCGGAGCCGAGTTAGCCCCTGGGCACCGGGATTTGGGGCCCGTTTGGCGGGCAGAACCGCGGGCTGGGGGGCGGCTCGGGTTGCCCTGGGCTGACGGTGCCGTGTGTGTCTCCCCCAGGGAGGAGCTGGCCATGAGGCTCGATCTGACCGAAGCCCGAGTGCAGGTGAGTAGCGGCGGTGGGACCGGGGCGTTCCTCGGTGGCACCCGGGGAAAGAGGAGAGGGGTTGCTGTCGGCCCTCCCCAGCTCCGACAGGGCCGAGGCATCGGCTGGCGAACCCCCCGTGTGATTAAACCGCGGGGCCCCCATGGGGCTTTGGTTGTTAAAGACCCGCTCGGCCGCAAGCCGGGTATTTGGCTGCCATCAAATCTCCAATCGGGCTTCATAAAAGCCCACTTAGTGCTAGAACAAACAGGGCCATTTGAAGGCGAAATGTTGTTTGATTTCCTCTCCGCCTGCACAAGGAGCTGGCTAATGCTATTTGATTTCCCATTTTTGATAGCAATAAGCCTGCATTGATCTAATAGTGAGTGAGTGCAATGCTATTAAAGGTGTTTGCCACCCCATACCAGAGTGCATTTCCCAACCCGGGTCTCATAACCAAAGAGACGATAAACATTGGGATGCCCTGATTGCCAACAGAAAACAGATGTCTCTGGGTTTGAAGCTGAGCAAATCACTTTACAGTTAAAATCGGGCGCTGATAAAGCATAATAAATTCCATATGGCTCATTTAATACACAACAGCTTCTTGCATTAGAGGGGCTAATGATGAGATTTGTCCCCTCCTTTCTGTTGACACATTTCTCCATTGTCAAACAGAGATGTGACAGCAAATCAGTATTTTCAGCTCAGGGGAACAAGTCGTGGGAAAGTTAAATAACTTTTTAAAAAGAAAGACACCCCCTTTTCTCTCTCCTCTATTCACGGGAGAAGATGTAATTAAGGGAATATGAATTATGAGAGTCCCTTCGTTTACCTTTGGGTGTACTCAGACTTATTAATTCAATAAGGGGGAATTGCAGCGAGGGCAGCTCGCTAATTGAGTTTTAGCTGGGAGAGGCTCTCCCTCCATGACCGGCTGTTGGCTTCCCCACGAACATGATGCCTCTTGCCGCGTGGATGCCCAGATGGGCTCCTGTGGGGACTGGGTTTCGCTGCACAGCCGTACGGAGAGAGCTGCAACACGGCTGCATTTCTCCCTTCCTGGAAAGGAGTCTCACACTGGGCTTACAAAGCTGAGCCGAGGAGGCAGAGCTCAACCCTCACATCATCATGAAAAAATCGACAAGTGCATGCCTCTCTCAAAGTCTCTCTCCTTAGATGCGTGTGATCCTCACGCTTGCTTATTAAGCAAATATTTTCTTTTCCCTTGAAACATAGTGTTTTATTTTTAGCTCTGCTTCTCTCCTGGTTTAAGCCCCTGTTTAGTTCACAATTTTTGCTTTTTGGGAAGGGGAGAAGATGTGAAGGATGATGGTGCCACGGCATCTGAACTAATTTAGGAATAAGGATTGCAAAATACATACTATAAAAGGGCAGCCAGGAAACATGTATTTGCTGCTTTGGTTGCCTTGTAAATTATTTTTTCGTTAGTGAAATCACTATTAAGTTTTTTCCCCTCACTCTAAAGCTAAAGGGGAGAAAACAAACAAACAAAGTCCATGATCCCCAACGATATAATTTCTAGATACTCTTTTGGCAAAAATACTCGTGCAGTTCCCATTGTGGCTGTAGAGGCACATAGTAGAGCCGCATAGTCCCACGGGGAAATCGTTTTCCCGTTGTTCCAGTGCAGCCAGAGCTCTGCTGCAAAGCAACTCTCGGTGCTGGCTGCTGCCCGCACCTCCGAGCTGCAGGCAAAGGGGGTGCGGTGGCTGTTAAACTGCTGTAGCCCCCGGGGGCCCCATCGAAAGCCTCAGGTGGCCCCCCCAGGGTGGGCCTGCAGCGCTCGGGGCTGTAACGCAGCTTTGACACGCATGGGTACTCCGCGGATCGGCTCCTTTCGGGGTGCCCCCCCCCCGGGCGGGGACGGCGGAGGAGCGGGGGCCGTCGGGCCAGTGCGTGGCTCCCGCGGGGCTCGCCCCGCCGAGGGCGCGGGCAGGCGTATTAAAACCGGTTTTTCTTTTGGCTTTCAGGTATGGTTCCAGAACCGTAGGGCTAAGTGGCGGAAGAGGGAAAAGGCTGGGGCTCAGACACACCCCCCAGGTTTGCCTTTCCCTGGTCCCCTGTCAGCAACTCACCCCCTCAGTCCATACCTTGATGCTAGTCCTTTCCCTCCTCATCACCCAGCTCTAGACTCCGCCTGGACCGCCGCCGCTGCCGCCGCGGCCGCCGCCTTCCCCAGCCTGCCGCCGCCGCCCCCTGGCTCCGCGGCGTTGCCCCCCGGCGGGACCCCGCTCGGCCTCGGCACCTNNNGGCCTCGGCACCTTCCTGGGCGCCGCCGTGTTCCGCCATCCCGCCTTCATCAGCCCCGCCTTCGGCAGGTACCGACCGCCCGCCCACGCGCGACATGGCACCTCGGGGAGAGTGGGGGTGTGGAGGGAGGACGGCACCCTTCGGTCGGGGTCGAGGAACGGCAGCAGCCGCCGCCGGGGAAGCGCGCGGGCCGCCGGGGCGCGTGCTACAGGTGGGAGCCCGAGCGCGGGCGGCGTGGGGCCTCTGCTCGCGCCTTGCGCGGCCCCACGCAGGACCTGTCTCTCGCGCGGGCCGCCCCCAGGCGTTCGAACTTGGAGCGCTGGCGGCCGGCGGCCGATTGGTCGCCGCGCGGGTCACGTGTTTCCTCCACGGCCTCTCATTGGGCGAGAGCGGCTCTCACGCTCCCCGCCCCGCACCTCCCACTGCCGCGAGTCCGGCGGATCCCCCGTGGGGGCGCGAGGCCTGTCTGCGGGCAGCGCGGCTGTGTTTGTGGGGAGCCCTGGCGGACGCTGCGTAGCACCACGAAGGGGGTTAGGGACGGGGCAGGGTCCCCGTGGGAAACTAGTGTCCCCACGCAGAGACTAAAGCGGCATGGGGTGGCCTGCTTCTGCTCTCGAGGATAGGGGTTTGTTGGCTTGTGGCCATTCGGGATGAGCCACAGCAATGACATCCTGCGCGCCGCCCGCCGTGCCGCACCCATTTAGGCATTTTTAGCCGTGGGCACGAGTGGATCTGAAGCGCTTCGGGAGGCCTGTGTCCGGGCGGGCTCCGCGCTCTGTTCTTGGGCGCTGCTACGCTGAGCGTTCGCGGCCACAGCGGGAGAATCCCGGGTGGAGGAGCCGGGGCCGCCCCGTCGGGTCGCGGAGCGGGGCTCAGGGCCTGGTCCGCCGGAGGAAGCGGAGAGGGGGAGCAGGCTGGTTAATGGACGGGCGAGCGCAGCCTCGGGGCTTTCCCATATTATTATTTTTAGCGCTAGAAAGGTGGAAAGCCCCAGCGGAACCTCTCCAAGCGCATCTCCCTCTCTGCCGGCTGTACCCCAACAGCGGCAAGCTGTGGAGATTCAGCCTCGGCGATTTTCTTTTTTTCTTCTTCCCTTCCCTTTTTCTCCCCCCCAAAAAATATCTTTTAGCGTCGGGTTTTTTCTCCCCAGCGTGTCTTTGTTCCCCCCACCCCGCGTCCCCGCCCGGCGGGAAGGAGGCGAGCGGGGCGGTGACGGAGGTCTCTACTTCCCTTGCAGGCTGTTTTCCACTATGTCCCCCCTGGGCAGCGCTTCCAGCGCCGCGGCCCTGCTGCGGCAACCGGCACCGGCCGCCGAGGGCGCGGTGGGCTCGGCGGGGCTGGGGGACCCGGCCAGCGCCGCTGCCGACCGGCGAGCCTCCAGCATCGCTGCCCTGCGGCTGAAGGCTAAGGAACATGCCGCTCAGCTCACCCAGCTCAACATCCTCCCCGGGAACAGCACGGGGAAAGAGGTGTGCTAAGGCACGGCTGCCGTCCGCGGGGTTCGGGTCGGGGTTGGTTTGGGGTTTTTTTTTAGGGGAAAGAGAGAGGAGGAGAGTAAATAGGCAAATAAATAAAGGTCACCTCAGACAGCACGAATCAAGACCAAACGGGGGGAAAAATAATAATAATAATAACAATAATAGTGATAATAATAAATAAGAGGACCAGCAGCTGAGACTAGGGTAGGTTCTCAAGTTAGGAACGTGGAGCCAGCGAGCGCCTTTGGCCTCAGCCTTCTCCTGAGAGAACTGACACTTGCAAGCTCCTGATAAAGTAACTCCTTGGCCGGTACATTTTTAAAATGTACAACATATTCATTTCCTCTCTGAGCATTAAGGGAATAAAAAAGGAAAACAAAAACAAAGCCCTAATAAAAGTTATCATACATTAGCGTTACCTACACTAAATATTTTTCCTTCTGTTTATCTGGCAAGAAAAAAAAAAGAAGGAACTAATAGGATTGTAATTAAGAAAGAGGAAGAAAGCAAAGCAAAGGGAGGAGGGCAAAGCTACCCACATCTTCTTAAAAAACCATCCTGGGATGTTGAGTTGGTCTGTTAGGAGCACTGGAGAACTTTCCCGTGTTGATGCAGCGAGCTGCATGCGCTAACCAAGGATGCTGCCAGTGCAGACTGAAAGGAAATGTGATGCTGTAAGATAACCAGTGCACTTAAGGGAAAGGGTATATCTTTTTCTTGTTATATTCTTTATCACTACACCAACCAAGGTTTTTATATCAAACCAAAGGGAAATACACTGCTAGAATATGGACTGTTTAAGTCACTAAACTGTGATTATTGATTCTGTACATACCATTGTTATAAAAGAAAAAAAAAAAGAACAGAGCTTTGTATATTTGAAATGTTATAAAACAATTGCACTCAGTGTAGTGTTGTAAAAGTTTGTCATTCTGTAGATTCTTACTGTGTTGTAGATATATTAGGGTTCCTAGACAAATATTTATGTACAAACCCTTTATTTAACTTATTAACTGTAGAGGTTTCTGAAACCCTCAAGAGGCAATGGTACAGTACTTTTTTCGTGTAATGTCGTTATTGTTAACACTTTTCCTTGCTATCCGGTGGAGAAGTGCCACGTTCAGAAAATAAACAAAAATATATGTTTAACAAAACAAAAGGAACAAAAGAGAGGGGGGAAAAAAACCCCCACAACAAAACCCGGACCTTGCGGGCTGCGGAGCCGCACTGCGGGAGCCCAGTGCCGGGACCGCCCGGAGCTGAGCTTCCTCCTGCTCCGGAGAAATCTCTTACCGGCTTTGGGGGTCGCGGGCCGCTTGGCCGGGGGGAGAATTCCATAGCCTGGGATGGGAGGAGGGCGAGATGCTGGCGGCCACGTTTGTAANTCTACCTCTTTTTCAATCCCTTTTTCGGGGGTTATTTTTTTTTTGGATGCAGCTGTCCCGCCTGCCTTTGGCGCGGAGCAGGAGCAGGAGCAGAAAGGCATGAACCACCCCAGCTNAATATGGACTGTTTAAGTCACTAAACTGTGATTATTGATTCTGTACATACCATTGTTATAAAAGAAAAAAAAAAAGAACAGAGCTTTGTATATTTGAAATGTTATAAAACAATTGCACTCAGTGTAGTGTTGTAAAAGTTTGTCATTCTGTAGATTCTTACTGTGTTGTAGATATATTAGGGTTCCTAGACAAATATTTATGTACAAACCCTTTATTTAACTTATTAACTGTAGAGGTTTCTGAAACCCTCAAGAGGCAATGGTACAGTACTTTTTTCGTGTAATGTCGTTATTGTTAACACTTTTCCTTGCTATCCGGTGGAGAAGTGCCACGTTCAGAAAATAAACAAAAATATATGTTTAACAAAACAAAAGGAACAAAAGAGAGGGGGGAAAAAAACCCCCACAACAAAACCCGGACCTTGCGGGCTGCGGAGCCGCACTGCGGGAGCCCAGTGCCGGGACCGCCCGGAGCTGAGCTTCCTCCTGCTCCGGAGAAATCTCTTACCGGCTTTGGGGGTCGCGGGCCGCTTGGCCGGGGCGAGAATTCCATAGCCTGGGATGGGAGGAGGGCGAGATGCTGGCGGCCACGTTTGTAAGGGAGTTTGCAGATCGCGGGAGCACCCACGGCGTTACCTGCCTGCGCTCTGCCGTAGGCACCCTGTCGTGTGTTCCCATCCCCAGACGCTGCCGAGGAGAGGTTCAGGGGTCTCCTCTCGGTGCCAGCGACCTTTCACGGCGGGAGGCTGCCCCACGCAGACACCCCCCCACCTCCCGGATGGCGCAACCCCTCGCTCCGTCACTGCGGAAAGTCAGGAGCGGAGGGAGGAAAGGATTTAAGGGAGTGTTTTGCTTAAGCCCCCTAAGGGGTCAGCAAAGTTTCTCCGNAGGGGGGTGATTTGGTCTCATCGCGGCATCCTTCGGGTACGAGTCCGTCCCTGTTCCGGGAGCCGCCGGCTTGGGGCTACCACCAGAGAAGCGATCACGCGTGGGAGCTCACCGTGACCCTTCCCCGCAGCTCCCTTCTTCCCTCCCCTCAGCGTTTCACATCCCCTCCCACCCCCGATCGCATTTTTGAATTCTAAAACCCACCATAGGCACAGAAAAAAACCCCATAAAATAAGGAGAAAAAAATAAGGCTTGTTCCCTGGACATTATTAACAGTGCAGCCTGAAATATACTTTTTTTTTTTTTTGCCTTAAAGAAAAGGGAATCATTATCAAGCCATTACGCATTAAGAAATGTCATTCAGTCATTTTTATTCATTCCACTGAAATCTTCGTAAAAGCCCGAATCATACTTCTGCAAGCAGCAATTTTGTTAATCCAGGGGGTTATTACTCTGGTCCCTTATTAGGATCTATACTGCTGCCAAGCAATCCTATAACCTTCTCAAAAGAAGTTTACCTCCGTGTTATAAAACCAGTAGTGGTATTTATACTGTGCAATAATTAGTGTATTACTTGAATCCACTAACAGGTTCATTTTATCTCCGCACAAAACCCCTAGTCTGCTTATAGAAAGCTTGTGCCTCCTTTGGTGCTGTTAAAGTGGTGAAAGAGTGAATGAAGGCTGGTAGCACTTTCTCCTTTCGCCGTGCCTTAATTCCCATCTCTTTCTGCTCTCATCCAATTAGTGCAGTGTATTAAGCGGTTTATCATCTCATAGTCAGCTATTGAGAGAAACAAGGCGAACACTTTGCAATAGAGCCTGCTCTCCTTTGACACCCTCAGGTACTTACATATTCCACTGTGCTATGAATAATAGAGGAAGAATAGAGCGCTAATTCCCTCATCAAAGAATGCCTTGTCTGCTGCTTTGCTCAACAACACCATTCTGATCAAAAGAAAAGCAATAAAGCTTAGCATAACAAAACGAAACCTACTTATTAGCTTAGTGGTTAAATTAATGCAGAGCCGCTGCTATTCAAAACCAAGGTTTGAAAACAGCCTCCAACAACCTGATAATGCTGCCTTCGGGATGAAGGAATTTTAATCTGAAATTCGAAGCTGGCACAGATGAGTTAATCTATTAAACTGCTATAAGGAGGGTGCGGGAGAACTATTCAATTAAGGGACGTTTAAGGTGCTCTGTGGAGGACGGGGAAGGATGCGAAAGGAGAGAGAAGAGGTGCTCCGCTTCAGCCCCGGATGCCGAAAAGAGAGGGGTGGTTTTTTTTTGGCACAGCCACAGTGGAATGTTTGCGGGTGCGAATTGTTTTTCATCTCGCATATGTCAGCAGCGAAACCTGGCTACCGGTTCCACACATCGACTGCGAATAAATACAAATAAACACTAACTTGAATTTTAACAGCCTTGGGGAGGAGGGGGCAGCAACGAGGGATAGCAGGAGGGGGAAGGAGAGGAAAGCGATTGGGGTCAGATCCAGCCTCAAAACACAACCCCCCGAACTTCCCATCTTCCCCCAAATTATTTACAGTGCTGCATTTCCAGCCCCATTTCATCTTAAATGCTATAAAGATGGTTTTGAGTTCCCCAGCCTCTCCCCGGGGCCAAGACAAGGCACAGTGCCCAGAGCTGATTAGGCAGGGAGGGGGGGGATGGGGAACCATCTAGTTTACTCCTTGCCAAGACTTCAGCTCTCATCTGACCAACTCTGCTGAGTGGAATCAAAAATTGCCTTAATTTGGGGTAAAAGCCCTGGTTTCCAACTCCCTCCCACCCTGGGGTGCAGCTGGCCAAGATTGAGGGGGGGGTCTGGGGTTTTGGCCCCCGCCGCAGAGCAGGGCTCCTCTACAGGGCTACTATATGCTGCTGCACCCTACACAATCATTCCACAACACTCTCATTTAATCTAAACATCCCTAAACTTGCAAATTAACAGGCTCTTCAGCTGTAATTATACAGATACATACAAGTGCCACAGGGTCAGGTTATGCCATAGCTATCCATTTTATTGGTATACCTAACGCCTGGAGGGAGAAGGTCAGGTTTTTCCCTTTCCTAAGGCATTCTACCCAGTTAATCCCAGTAATATCTTCATAATCCCAATTGGGTTGGACACACACACACACAAAATTCTAAAAAAGCCTTGCCTGAAGCTACAGGAAGCTGGGATCTTCCAAAGAGCTGCAACACCAACGTGTCAGCCAGGCTGCAACACCTTCTCTCCAAGACAAACCCTCCAACCAAAGTCTTTCTTCCAATAACCCAACTAAACACGTTGGGAAGGGATGACAGCTCACCAGGGATGGGACAACACCAACACAAAGCCACAGATTTCTCATGAAATGAAAGGATTTAGCCCCAGAGGTTTCTCAGAAGGCAACCCAGGTATTCAGGCATATTCCAATAGATGTTAACCATACTGACACAGAGCATCTTCCAGGACCACTTAGGGACAAATGAATGCCATGAAACACAAACAGATACATTTCCCTTTGATGCCCAGCATGCTCATGCTGATGCTCTTTACCTTCTCTTCAAGTTCCCTTTGTTAATGGCTGAGCAGCCTAAAAACAGGGACACCAGCACTTCTGTAAGCCCAGGAAAAGTCTGCAGCACCACAACCTCACATGGAGCATCTTCAACAGCCAGATTATCAAATCAAACTCTCTTTTACTAGAAAACTTTATTTTTTTGCCCTTCAAATGTTAAGACAACTTTACATTTTATACTGTTAAAGATTTAAAAGAAGTTCTGTAACCTTACATTAATATATCACATTGCAAACCTAACAAGAGTACAATATTTTGTGTACAAAGGCACGTTACCTGAATTTATGCTCCTTTCTTGTTATATCTGCTTGTCATTTTATTACAAGGAAATGAACAATACAATTTGTTTATAAAACCTTTAAAACCTCCAACACAGTAATTATTACAGAACAGCAATGATGAGTCTCCACTTTCCCTTCCCTCCTGATTGGTTACATCCCAAACATATTTTTCCCCTACTTTGCATGGCAAGAAATGAAATAGATTTATATCCTGTGTGTGTATGAAATAGGTTTTGACCATGTGCATATCTTTATATCCATGCAGAGAGGACTAACATGGCAAAAGATAATGCTTAAAAGATGCATGGAAAGGCTCTTTACAAAGACCTAGCTCCTCCAGGTTTCAGTCCTCTTTTACCTTTAATAAATCTGAAGTGAAATCTCCCTAGCCCTGTACAGAAGGTATTAGGACATTTAAAGGCATTTAGGTTCAGTATTGTTTTTAATTGGTATGTTTATGATCAGGAAGAAGATAAACTGCAAAAAGGCAAAACATTAGTGCTCCTACTGAGACCTCTACTAACCTCTCTTCCTGAGAGCACCTCTACTAAATACCCTGGAGCAAAGTCTAGGATCACTTACGTTCCAGCAACTCTCACTGGGAATTATCCAATTAAAGCAGCAATTCCCCCACCCCCTTTTCCCTCATAGGGCTAAATACACAACCAAATATATTGCAAAAATCAACTACTCTGTATTTCAATAACCCTGGCTTCTCAAGGAAGAAAAGAATGGAAGATAAAAACCACCTCAAATACTTCATGGCCATCTGAATCACACATCTTGTTTTCATCTTCCCTTTCTCCTCCTCCAAAGAGATATCAAAACATCACTGTGCATCCTGAACTAGAGTATTGCTTACAGATCACTGCTGTCAAACCAGGAACTAGCCTCTTGGTTCCTCTTGTTGCTTTTCAATCAATCATTGTCTTTCATTATTGGACTCTCCCACAGATCTTCCTATAATGATGGAAAAGAGTTGGCCAAGGTTCACTTCTGAGTAGGCACTCATGGATAGACATTTGTCTATGGTGCTCTTCAGTCTTTTGTAGGCCTCAGTGACTTCCTTCCTCAGTGGTTTCTTCTTCAAATACTCTAAAAGAGGAAACAAACAAACAAACAAACAGAGAAGGATTAAATGAGCACAAACCCCAGCACTTCTGCATTCACTGCTCTTGAGAACCATGGTATTTTGAACCAAGGTGAATGTTGTAGGTAGTAAGGACAACATTGATGACAAGCTCTCTCAGCTTCTGCTGCCTTCCCCCTGCTGCCCACCTGCAGCACTGTACCAGCAAGCTATGAGGCCACGTTGAACCCACACGTGGTGAGGCTCAAGCTCAGCAACACTGGCATGGATGTAGTGGCTCCTCCTAGGAGCTGGCAGGAAGTCCTGCTTGCCCAGTCATGTTGTCTAACTGGTGTGAAATGGGGGATCACTAAGTCACAGCAGAGCAAAGAAGTCATAGCTCTTAAAGGATCTCATTTAAAATGAGCACGTGCCTTAACTTGGTCAGAACTCTGCTGCAGAGTCTCCAGAGGTTTGAAGTAGGGAGAGATTCTGCCCAAGTTTGGCTTTGTAAGTGAAGGAAACCTTGTTTCACTTCTCCCTGCTGCTGCTAATACTGACACAACCTGGGACAGACATGTGTCTTGTGTGTTCTCACATGCACCTTGTGTGCAAGAAGGGAACTGGGATGCTTAGCACTATGGAAGCATTGGAAAGAAAAGATCTGTTGCCCAAACAGTGGAAAGTCTATGCTATCCTATCCTCAAATGGAGAGGAGATGCCTGGGATCTCACCCAGGAGACATCAGGTTCACCTGACACATGAATGAAGAGAACCATCCCCAAAAGCTGGATCAAGAATACCTCTAAGTGTCTGAAGTGCAAGACATTTACTCACTTGTGCATTTGTGTGTGTGCTAACTCACATGCATGAACTTGTACATATTTCAGCAGCAAAGCCCAAATTGTTCTATTTGAGTTCTTTTTTTTTTTTTTTCAGTTAAATTTTATGCCATTAAGAAAAAAGGACCCAGGGATTTATTTTCTTTGAGTGGCTGTCTGGCTTTTGCTTTACAAAGGCTATGGACAAAGACTAAAAGAGTGAAATATTCAACTGGATGCAGATATGGAGCAGTTGTGTTCATCCTTTCTAACCATCTCCATGTTCTCCAGACACCAGCTCCTAGCTGAGTGCCTGTCCCTGCATTTCCACCTTGGAACAGGCAGCACTGGCTAGTCTCCATTACTGAGCACACCAGAAGGAGAATACATTGCAAAATGAAGTGTGCTCCCAGTTTCTCCCCTGTTAGGCTGGAGGGATTCCAGGTCAAGCAGAACAACAAGAGCACAGCACAGTACTGAGCTTTCAAGCCATTTAGGCACAGTGTTAAGCATGTGTCTTGTGAGCAACCAACATGATCTTCTGTTGATCACTAGGCTTTGCCTAAAAGCTGTTGTCTCATTGCTTCCTGTCACCTTCACAAGGTTGGTACTGCCTTCCTCTGAACCTGTAACAAAGCAGCCTTTAGCCCCTCTTGAACAGCTTTTACTACCTGGCACAAGTTAAGGTGNAGAGCAGAGGAAAGTGGCAGAATCACCTCTCTAGATCTGAAGAAACAAGTTGTCTCTCAACCTTCTTTAAGAGAAGGCTTCAGAGGAGAGAGTCCATCTGTGCCAGGGAAGAAATGCCTCCCTTTTGTGATGACTTGCTTCTGCAGTGTGACTGAGATGAAGATGTCCCATGAGCCATGCCTTTGTCCCAGCAGCCAAGTCAAGGCCTGCTACACCAGGAGATGGCAGGGAAGGGAAGCACAGCCCCAGAAGCAGCTATTACAACTTTGGGCTTTGTGAATTCCTTCCCCTTGAGGATTTCCAAGTATTTTTGCAGAGCCTCAGATGTTTTAAGATGTGCTCAGCAGATTAAGTACTGGATATGATCTAAACACTCATGTTCAACTGAGCAATTGCCACCTGCTTAGGTTTTCCATGTTACTCACCAAGTTCCTCTGAATTCAATTGCTCTGGATGATGCCATCAAATCTTGGAACAATTAAATTAAAATTTAAAGCAATGAAGCCAGTTTGAGTAACTATGTTGATTGAAAGCACTCTGGTAAGCACCTTTCCTGCATCCTTGTGAAGTCTTGTGCTGTCATATTCAGTTCTGGGTATCTCTGTTGCCAACTTTGGGCAGTGAGCAAACAGAAGATGCCCAGTTGAAGATACCAGATTGTCACCATTACCCAGACAGCAATGACATCATGTCTATTAGCAGAATTAACCTTTCCTTAAACTACACTACCAATACAATGAAAACTGTGACTGCAAGAACCTTTTCATTAAGGCACAAACACATTTAATGATCCTGAAATTATTTAAATGTAGAGCTTCATTAAACAAACCTTGACAATTGTAATAATCAGATCCATAAAACCACCAAACTCACTTTGCCACAAATCCAGCACTAAATTCAACACATGCATTTCCAAGATAAATGACACAGCAAGGGGGTTCACCTGCCACTGCTCACATGTTTGCAAAACCATGCTCTTTAGACCAAAAAAACCTGTGGAAAATACCATCCTGGCTCAAGATTAAGCTAAAATAAAGCTTCCTGGAGCTCAGGAGAGAGCAAGGTGAAAGGTATCAACATGCAGCAAGGACTGGCACATGCAAAGAGAGCAGGAAAGGCACATTACCCAGGAGAACAATGAGGCCAACAATACACCAGGGCTGGAAGTAGGAAACAAAAACACAGGCCCATGTACAGCTCTAATTCAGGCTCCAGCTGTCCCAGCAGCACAGTGCCTTAGCTCCCCTAACTCCTCCTTCCACCCAACATTAAACCTAAACTTCAATTATAGCCGATAACCTTTTTTTGGACAGTTTGCTTCAAACATTTCTTAGAGGCAATTACCCTTGTAGAGGCAAGGAGGAAAGGGTGGACTGGCAAAAAAAAATAAATGGAGAAATATGAGGGGCCTTGTTGAAGTAATGAGGCCAATTTAAAGTTTCAATTATAAGAGAATGGGAGCTGGGAGCTCTAGGAGGAGAGGCAGGCAGTGGCTGTGTCTGCAGCACTGCCACCCCATGCATTTGAATGACACAAGTGCATCTGATGACTGGGGAGAAGAGATTTAAAGAACTGTAGTAATCCAGAGCAGGGGAAGATGAGAGAGGACACAGCTCCTGATGTGTTTACCTCCTTTGCTGATGGGATATTGACTTTTCCCACCAGGTTGGTTAGAAAGGGGACTATTTACGCTGCCACACAGCAGAGGAAGAATGACAACCAGCATCACTCTGTGCTCCACAGAGTAAAAGACAACTGTGACCATCATATATCACATAGCCAGTCAATACCTCCCAGTTACCATACCATCCAACTTAGAGATGCAGATAAAAGCTCCTACTTGCTTCCTAAATGAGAATGGAATCAATAATGCACCTAAGGCCTTCTGAAAACTAAGCTATACAAACTGACTGAAATTGCCTTTCTGGAGCCAGTCACACTCTGAATAGTTCTGCACCTATTATCTCTCCATTATTGTTTTAATAATATCCAAGTTCAGTGGCAAGCAATCTTTTAAGGCTGCAGAATGCCTATATGGCTGTGCATAAAGAGATGGAGACACAAGCAGAGCATAAAAAGGCACCAAAACAAACACACCAAAAGGAAAAAAAGAGTTATTTCAATAGAAATGAAAAAAAAAAAAAAATCCCAACTCACCCCAAAGAACAAAACAAAAACTTCATGTGCTTCTGACTATATAACTGAAATTCAGGTACTATATTATCTCAAGTTAATAAATCATTGACTCCTATCACCCAGCATACAATTAACCCCCTCCCCTAGCAATGGAACAGCTCCCTTATTCCCTT
>VWZO01013835.1:62892-87892 GCA_013396975.1 Bucco capensis | reverse complement strand
TAATAGTCCTTACTGAAACTGTACTGCAGTTCAGCTTCAGGTTTCCTCCTCAAGGAGCCCTACTAGTCATCCCAATTCATTTTCCTCCTTAAAAAAACCCCAGAGATCTGATTTCACAGCCTAAACTGCCATCTTGTTTCAAGATTTGTTTTAACACTTAGTAGGTATCTGAATCCTTACTTTTCTATTTTCTTCCTAGAAAGTCTGCCTTGCTTTTCCTATTTTGTGGGAAACTGAATAATAAGATTGAGATGTGCAAAAAGCAGTTTTTATTCCATTCCAGAGTCAGGGACTACATGTAAAGTTGAGTTTTCTGCAAGTTCCTCTCTAGGTAGACAAATCCACTAATACTTGATCAAGGAACAAGAAAACTAAATAATCCCTGCAAAACTCCAACTATAGGTTAAAAAACCCCAAAACTTAGAGGGGGGAAAAAAGGGCTCTGTTAAACTTAGATACAGATATAATTACCTCAGGTATGAAGTGTTTCTCATGGAGTTACATACCCATTTTGTCTTCAGAACTCAACTAGGGCTCACCTTGTTTTTTAAATGTCTGTTATTTAGGTTAACTACCTAATAAATGGGGAGTGTGTGTATCTTTGCACTTTAACTTTTCAATCATGATGCCTTGTGGACTTAAGTTTTACTTCCCTGAGAGAGATGGGATTGCTTTTCTTCCCCTGAACAAGCATCTTTCTTCATGACTTTTCTAGTCATTCTGTCTCCATAACAATCACTTCAAGGTATTCTCCTTGCTACCTTGCATGCACACAGCTCTGATAAAAAAGGTTGGTGAGAAGAGTTCCACTGACTCACAGATATTAGCATCAGCAGTAAAAGCTAGATGTGACCACCAAGAGAGGATTCCTCCATGGAAAAATGTAAGATCCCACACCATTTCTGCTCTTAAGGCAGCAAACCCTCTATGGCTGGAATGTAACTGACCCAATAAGGACATGTCCCTCTTCAAGAACTGGCTAGAAAATCCTCATTGTGACAAGTGCACACTTCCACTCTGCCATCTCTTGGGAGATTTTAAAGCACTTTACAAAGATTAGTGAACTTGATCTATCTGGAAGGGTTCCCATCAGCTAGATACCATCCCTGTCCCACAGAGGATGAGCAACCTGCTACATGGTGAAGATTTACAAAGCTAGTTAGAGTTGCCTAAATATACCTCCTGATCTTGACCCCATTGGGCCACTGCAGTGCCAAGATGCTCACCAGGCCACAAAGTCCTTTGAAAATTGAGTATGTTATTGTATTAACTCCATCTCAGCCAAACCCAATACAGTTATTTAGGTGTCTAAATACAAGGTTGAAAATCACACAGCTTAATCAGCTCTTTCCCTGTCCCTGCCTGGGGCTGTAATCTGCAGTCCTACACTCCACAGTGGTACAACCTAGTGATGGATGCTGCTTCCCTGTTAAAAATGACCAGAACATAATACAGCATAACATCCATTTTACAGTGATGCAAGCAAGTGAAACACACATTCAGGCTGTGGAGGTATTATATTATTCATCAAATAAAGCCTTGACCAGGAGGGAGAAAAATATCCTTGCTCTTTTAATTCCTACCACCCATAAATAATCTTCCTGTTTTGTGTTTTATTGGAAAACAACTGATTTAAAAGTCACCTAGTGTTATAATCTCCCCTCCACAACTGCCATCTGTCCTACAGTGGCAGTAACAGACCCTTTCATTCACAAGCTAAGCCAGCAGAATAAAGAGGAAGAGGAGGAGGAGGAGGAGTGGAAGGGGAAGAGAAGTGAGAAAGAGGATAAATTCCATTTGTGCTATTAAAAAAAAAAAATAGAAAAGTGAACTCAGTGGTTGAAAAGTGAGGATAAAAAGATGAAAACAGTAATCTTGCTACAGAAACCAGAGAATTATGTTCCTGCTCTCCTTTCTCTCTCTTTTTTTTTGTGTTGTTTTTTTGTTTTCACACTGTACAAACCACAGCACCCTGAACAACTCACTCCCCTGCTATTTCCAGCACTTTACAGAAACTTTGCAACGTTTCTGCTTGACACATCTTTTGAGCAGTGAGGTGAAGACAATAGGTAAACAGGTAGTGAAGGGCTATTTAGAGAGCTGGTCAGTCACAGTAATAATAACACCAGAAGAGAAGAAAAAAAACCACCCAACAAACCTTATCCAGCAGAGAACATCTATCCTATGTGCTGCAGCCACAGACAGCACATGACCTCTGACAAACAGTTTTCAGAGTAATTTTAATGCTACTCTGGATTTAACTTGACTAACTGGTAGCAATTGAGCACATCTTTTTTTTTTTTTTTGTGGCAGCAGTTATCTAAAATGCTACAATAACAGCATCAAAAGTAGAATGGTGGAAGATTGGTTTTCCATTGTGCTGCTGAACTGGCATAATGCCCACTTTAAAAGCAATTCCCTGCTCATCACTGAAATCTGGCAGACACGACACTAAATGCCTTGAGGGAGAGGAGGGAAAAAAAAAAAAAGAGCAGGGTCTTGAGAAGGGGAAACCACTCCAACCAGCAAGCAAAGAAAAAAGGAGGAGGGGAAAAAAAATACATCTAAAAAAAAAAAAAAAAAGAGGGGGAAGAAAGCAAAGAATCTCTGTAAAGAGAGAAAAGCTGCAAAATAAAGAAGTTGAGCACTGCATGGAGACTCAACAGGCTCTACTTAATTTGCCTCAAGATTCCCCTCCCAGCCTTGCATTAGTAATAGCAGAACAAAACAAAAGCAAATATATATTTATGTCTGCCTATTGTTCTGAGGAAGTGAAAACGTTCTGAGCTCTGTCAATCACCTGTCAAACACATCTTCCTAGTTTTATTTATCACCAACCATAATGAGTAAATATGTGATAATAAAACTCTTCTTTTGATAGGGACATATACAATTTTCCCCCACTGCTAAATACAGGTAATGATTTAGGGAGCTTTCAGGATGTCTTTTTACTGTCAATAAAACTAATTCTATTCCCATTTTCACGTGAAGAAAAAGGCTTTACAAATGAAAATTCAAATTAAAATTCTGATTATAGTGTAGTGTGACAACACCTGTATTTATAATTTTACTGTCAGCTAGCTGGTAGTGTTTAACAATAGCTTGAAGCAGGAAAGTAATTGGAATTTGTCTGTAACATGCCAGATGACAACACTGGGCACTCTGCTGTGCTCAAGCAAATTTGGGTTCATGACAAAATAACCTTAGAAAGATCAGGGGGAAGAAAAACAACAGCAAACTTCAAAGGTTAAACAAAGCCATCCTCTACCTAGGGACTTGTATAATCTACTGGTGTAAAGCAAAAGCAGCTGAGCAGGAGCAGAGTAGCCCTGGAGTTGTCAGTCCTCTCCTAAAGAGGTGTCCCTCAGGGCCCTTCCTGCACCAGTCACCAGCTCTACAGTGGTTCATTACTGGAATATTATCATCGAGAAACTTGGGAGAGAAAGCAAGTAAAAGGCACATTAGAATCACAAAGGTTGGAAGAGACCATGAAGCCAACCATTCCTAGCACTCCCATACCACTAACCCATGGCCCTAAGGAGAGCATCTCAATGTTCCTTAAACTCCTCCAGGGATGGTGATTCCAGCATCTCCCTGGACAGCCTGGGCCAAGATTAACAACCCTGCTTAGCTGGGGAAGGGATGCTAAAGCACTTGCTGCAGTGCTGGGGACCTCTGGGGGAATCAAACAACCAAACTACAAGCAAAATGTGCACTGTCAGTGTGAACACTGACATATCCTGCAGTGTTCTCCTACTGCCCATACAGTTCATACAATGAATCCTAGACTGGCCAGGTTGGAAGGGACCCTAAAGATCATCTAGTTCCAAGCTCCCCGCACTGAGCAGGGATGCCAATCACTAGCCCAGGTCACCCAGGGCTGCATCCAGCCTGGCCTTGAACACTGCCAGGGATGGAGCAGCCACAACCTCTCTGGGTAACCTGTGCCAGTGCCTAACCACTCTCTGGAGAAAGAACTTCCTCTAAAAGTTACACTCACATCTACTAACGGGTGCATCCTGCCAGGCTAGGTTAAAATTAGGACATAAACACACAGAGTTTTTAAGAAACAGTGAAAGATTTATAAAAAAAAGGGAGAAAAAGGCAGCAAGCTATTCACTCTGAGTATTTCCAAACTCAAACACATGCCACTCTCCACACACAACTTGTCTTCTTCAAGCCTACAAATTAAAAAGCCCATGTTTTTCATTATCCTAAAGACAGGGGGAAAAAAAAAAATCAAGAGAAGGAAGCCACATAAGAAGGAAAAACAGAATGACAGTGATGTTTTAGTTTACACTAGATATGGCAACACATACAAACTGTCAAAACTATGGAGTGAAAAAAGCTGTTATCAAGCAACTGTCAAGAGAGTCCTCTGAGATTTGGAAATCTTGTGTTTATTGTAACTACTGCACATTACACAAAGAAAGAAACATCCCTCTTCTCACCATTGCTGCTAAATATCATGCAAGAGAACCCAGATTTCTTCCTGACTCTTCAGATGATTTTTTTTCCTCCCTGTGTAATTCTGTGCTTGACAGCACAGGGCTCCTCCTTTTTGAGGTTTTTCTATTGTTTGGTCAAAGTTCAGAGAGAAACTTGAGGTTATATGAAACATTATTTCATTTTCAAGAACTGTCAACATCCATTTGATGTTGTTAACTTGTTTTCTGTTGTTAACTCCAACGTTTAAGATTGGAAACTGTTGACACCAAAATACAGAGAGGAAGGATTTCTCTCTTAAAACACCTATGTAGAAAGAGCACAGAGAAAGGAAAGAGCTCTTTTACTAGGCACAGTAAAAGTGCTTTTTCATCTATTTTAACATATTGATTAAAATTGAGATTTAAAGCTAACAGGCAGTGGACTACAAGACCCAAAGGTTTAGTCTGAATGTATTAATGCAGATTTGAAATCACTCTTTTGGATTATAAGAAAACAACTACTCCTTGGTGAGAAATCCCCAGGAGCTACAGGGTTTCAACATAGCCTTTGAAACACTGTTTTGAGTGATAGCCTTCTAGTATCTCTTATCAACAAGTAGCAACACCCCAATCACACTGATTACTAGTTAAAACTTGTGAGCAAAAAAATAACTTGCATTTTGCTCACTGTCTACTATAGATCATATTTATTACCACTTCTATGCTTCAGCTTTATGACTATAGATCATATTTATTACCACTTCTATGCTTCAGCTTTATGTAAAAATCATCCCAGACTTGACAGAAAAAAACCATTTGATCAGGTCCTAAGATTCAGCCTGAAGTTCTTGAGAAAGAATAAAACCTTCTGTGTGTGTGACAATGCATGTTTTTATGGAATTTTATTGCATCAGTTCTGGGCAGGGAAGTATAGAACCTAAAGGCTCTGTAAAAGAAGCCACAAATATTAGTGTCCAAGAGCAATGGTTGCCCCTGGGAAGCCAATGTGCCCACAGCATGCAAAGTAACTGATGTTATTTCATTCTAGATTTGTGATGGACATCACCTGATCCATGTAGATCTTTGATGAGGGACACATTTCTGTCAGCTTACTTTGTAGTAAGCAAGCAGCAGCTCCTGCTGGATTTGCTGGACTGGCTATGGCTCTGCAGACACCCAACACCTCCTGGAAATGACTGTCTGGAGGTGCCCAGTTTCTCAGTTCACAGCCTGCTACAACCCAACTGCTCCAACTAATAAGGACATCTTCACACTTTTGCATATCAAGATTTTTCTTAAGTCTTAAGAGCACTTCTCCAAAATGTCATAATATTTATGTTCATCAGAGGAGAACACTTGAACAAAAAAAATGTAGCTTGACACATCACATTTCCCACAACTACCATGACCACTCAGGGATAATTTTATCTCAAAATATTGGATAACCTCACGCAATTACAATGAATATTATCTCAATACAAAACACAAATTGAGAAACCTAATGGAAAGAATATTTCCCCTATAAAATTGCATTGTTAGCTGTATTATTTCCTAGCTTTTGACTCTCAAGTGCTTCCTCCTCCTAGCTTAGAAGAGTTAGAAAGCACCATAACAACTACTGCATAAACAGCTGCAGCTCCATGTCCATTTAACACAGTCTTCTAAAAAAGAGATGTATTAATCTCCTAATGTGAGCTTGCAGACATCCTCACACAAGTTAAGAAACAAAACAGAGCTCTGATCCTCAGAAATTTAAGAACGTGCAAGAGGTCCACAAAACCTCACTCTTTTCAGGAGTGGATAGATATGATCCATATGCTAAAAAAGTCTATTGCTCTTGTGAGTGAACTGCAGCAACAAAAGAAAGAAGATACAGGAAGTGTAGTGCAAAGCCAGGCTGAAAAATTGCTGAGCATGTCCTAGGCTTTGGTTAGGATTAGGATTAGGTTTAGACTCATTACTGAAGTTAGCCTGATGCATTAAGGTCTCTTCCTCTTATTCAGCCTACCAAACAGCCTTGGAAAGTTCATAAAAGCACTTGGATAGCTATTTTTTTTCAACTCATGTCTGACTGAGAAGCTTGCCTGCCAAATTCTCTCCTTCTTCATATATGCTTCCTAAAGGTTAGGAGACAGAGGGGAGGGGGGAAAAAAACCACCCAGGAGAGAAAGAGAGAGGGTCATTATAGCTGAAATTCAACACATTCAAGTTGGCACCATCACAATAAAGAGCTCCTTCCATTAATCATGAAATTTAGAGCACTGGAAGATCTACCAGACCTATTTTACTGAACAGGAAAATTCAGCAGCAGAATATTGTTAAATTGAGTTAGCATTAGCAGTGGAAAAAATATGCTCTATTTCCTATTATTTCTGAAGCCCTATCCTTTTCTTTCTTACCAATTACATTCCCTATCATTTCCAAAATATACAAACTGTTTTCAATCAACAGATTTCTTTATTACAGCGTGCTGCATGCTTGTTACTGCCTCTCTGCTATATTGAACTCTTGATTGGACAAGCATTTTGAACTGAACATGGCCTGTGATTGCACACATCAAACAAATTAAAGCTGCCAATCTCTTGCTGGAGGATATCCTTTATATCTACTAGCACTGAAGAGTACATTTGCTTAGGACAAATGGGGAAGGAGGAAAGGATGATTATGGCTGAGGCAGAAGACATTCATTTTCCCATGATGTGTAACTGGCCTTGCATCCTCTTTTGCCAAGGAATTATTTCATAAAAGAAAAAACATCCTTACTGACTTTCTCAGTGTCTGTCTTACAATCATCATCTATTTTTCCTTCTGGTCTAATGTTAATCATGTTGCAAAACTGAGCTGGCAGTAAGAGATGAACTACCTGGTAAGGCTGAACCTGAGCTTCCTGAGGCTAAGCATTTGCCACATAGTTCTTTGTAGAGGAACAGAACTAAAATGCACTGCTTTGGGGTTATGCAAACCTGTTCAAAATGACACTCAGCTTCTGACTGTGCAAGCTGGACTGAATTCTAGATGGAATTACTTCAAAAGAATACATCCCACAAGGATGAAAATAGTGGGAAGGTTTCTCCTTTCAAAAGGCAGTTTGGAGATGCAGTGGTTGACAAGAATGATCAAGTAGGAAAATCAAATACACAGGAAACCCTCATAATATCAAAAAGGAGAACTGGCCAAAGTCAAGACAACCAAAGACAAGTCAAGGAGTGAACAAACCCCACAGAATAGATCAGAGAAAAGTAATGAAGATATCTGCTAGCAAGACTTGACTAAAAGCATTCACAGTTCTCTGAGCTTATTAAAGCTCAATATAAATTCCTCATGAAACTGAGATACTCTTCTCTGGAAGACACTATTAGTTCTCTACTTTATCTGCATCATCAGAGAAACATAAGGAAATAAAAGACAAACTATTCATGCTGATTTTACAGTGGCTGAGCACTGAATCTTCATTCAAAAGATGTAGGTGTTACACTCAGCTTTGCCTCCACTTGCCAACATTGCACTGGCTCAGCAGCTGAATTAATTCAGGCTTCCTTTCCTTGTCTGTAGAACAGGTTTGATGGCACCTCCTCCTCTGACCTACTGCTTCTCTCTTGCACTGCAGGAGTGGTCTTCAAAACTGCCTATTTGTGGAGCATTAGACCTCTAGATAGCAGCATAATACAAATAATAAGTAATGATGTGAAGCCAGCCTTCTGAGAGAAGAGGTAAACCAGTATACTACCTAGCTCTGCACACACACTAGCTTTAATGCCGCCCATGGTTTGGAGCAGGCACGCAGGATCACTCTGGAGGAGAAAAGACAGCGGAGAAAGAATCGTGTCTTGCAGCTTCTACCTCCTGAGGAGTCCTTGTGCTGTGCCTTTTGCAACCGCTCTGGTCTGTCCCAAATTGGCCTTTGCAGCCAGCAGCGCTTGGAAAAAGCGCTTGGGAAGAGTGTGGATGGAGCCCTCCCTGGAGCTGTGTTCACCAAGCCTGCCCATGGTAACTTCCCAGGCAATGAAACAGGCACACACAGTGAATGTCACCATTCACCACGTGGCAAGCAAAAATGCTAGGGTGAAGAGGGATGTAAAGGTTTATGGAAGTAATAATTTGTTAGAGATCAGGGAAAGTAATGCTTCTCTTTTAACTCAGTTTTGTTCTGAGGCTTGGAAGGTGTAAGCATGTTGTGCCTACTGAAATTGCCTCCACTAACACAAATATGCTTTTTTTTTGTTAATGAGACAGAAACTGTGAAGGTCTTGTGATGATAGCAGCTACTATTCATAGCTAGAATGGCTTTTAGAATACATAATCCACAACACAATCTCAGGTTCAGATGACTAAGCATTCCACAATTCAGATGGGAGGAACTGAGCAGGAAAAATGAACCTTCTAGCCCACTCTGTCAGGCAAATCTCTTGCTCTGCAGACAACAGCCTCAAAATATTTTCTTAGAAATGCTTTGGATTTGTGACACTGAAGAAAAGAATGGGTTTGAGTCTAATTACAAACTTTATATGAAGAGAACAACTCAAATTTCACTCTTGCAGAAAACTACTATTGCTGAAACGCATCTAAAAAGAAGAAACATTGAAGTGATTAAAAAAGATACAAACATACAGACCCATTGAATTTTGGAAAGAAGATAAACCCTTTGGGGCAAGGGAAAAGCATCAGAATCAGAGCTGAGTGCTGGCTAACAGAGGTGATTAGATCTTAGTTATTCAGAATCAGAGCTGAGTGCTGGCTAACAGAGGTGATTAGATCTTAGTTACTATTATGGCATTAGATTGGTATTGGTAACTGCTTCCCAAAGCCCATATTGAGCCTCTAGAATATTTAAGTATCCTGTACAGGGATTCACCTGGAATGCCTCCAGGGATGGGGCCTCAACCACCTCCCTGGGCAATCTATTCCAGTGTTCTACCAGCCTCATAATAAGTTTCCACAGTAAGTTTTTAAGGAGACATCTGCTTCAGATCCATCTGGCTATTGGTAAATGAAGGGAATAAGCTAAGTCCATCCTGATCCAGCACTGCTGCCCACCCAGGTGCCCAATGCCTTGACTCCTCTGAGGGTTAGCAACTGCTATCTGGACACTAAGGTGTAGCTACTCCTCTCCCCAAGGGTTTCTAGACAAGGCAATATTCATGCACAGAATGACATCTACAGCACTAGAAAATATTTTCAAAATGCTGGAGCAAGTAGTAATTTTTCTGTTCATAAATGACATTAAAAGCCAATGCAGTATTGTAGGAAAAGAATGCAAGAATTCCTGTTGAAAGCTACTATGAAACTACTATTCTGTTGCATTAAGCTATGCACAAACCTGAAAAATTTACTTTGAAATATGAATTCAAGCTAACACCACTTTGCAAACACCAGATACTCACAATATTAACTTTCAGGGCATTTATCTCTGAGCAAGTAGAGGGGAATAACAAAGAGATTTCTTTTCAAAGCTAATGACAAGGAGAGGGATACAGAGAGCTTGGGTAGAAATGGATTCTGTCAGCATTTCTACTGGCTCTCCATCAGAAGAACCTACCAAGCTTCCTATAGCTTCTAAGAAGGTGTCAGTGAAACACTGCAGGGAAAGAGTGTCATCTCATAACCTGAAAGAAGAAACTCTTTCCTAACACCACATTACCATCTCTATAATGTCTAGTGCCTCAGTAGTTTAGAATGGACAATTCTACAATGGTCCAATTCTGTAGGAAGGTTTCAATGCAGCAGCCAACTGACAGAGGAGAGAAGAGAGGAGGAAGAGGAGAGAGGAGGGAAGGAAGAGGAGAGAGGAGGGAAGGAAGAGGAGAGAGGAGGGAAGGAAGAGGAGAGAGGAGGGAAGGAAGAGGAGAGAGGAGGGAAGGAAGAGGAGAGAGGAGGGAAGGNGAGAGAAGGAAGAGGAGAGAGAAGGAAGAGGAGAGAGAAGGAAGAGGAGAGAGAAGGAAGAGGAGAGAGAAGGAAGAGGAGAGAGAAGAAAGAGGAGAGAGAAGAAAGAGGAGAGAGAAGGAGAGGAGAAGAGGAGAGAAGAAGAGAGAAGGCCTCAGAGGGACCTACGAGTGACCTTCCAGGACCTAAAGGGAACTTCCAAGCAGGCTGCAGAGGGCCTGTTTGCAAAGGCCTGGAGGGAAAGGACAAGGGGCAATGGTTTGAAATTGGAGAAGAGTAGATTTAAACTGGACATTAGAAAGAAGTTCCTCCTCACGAGGGTGGTGGAACACTGGCCCAGGTTGCCCAGGGAGGTGGTTGAGTTGCCATCCCTGGAGGCATTGCAGGTGAGGCTTGCCAGGGCTCTGGGCAAGCTGCTCTAGTTGGGGATGTCCCTGGCCACTGCAGGGGGGTTGGACTAGATGAGCTCCAGAGCTCCCTTCCAACCCAAACTATTCTAGGATTCTATGATAAGAAGGACTTTGACTATATATGTCAAGAAGTGTTATCAGTGAAATGGTAACAATTTGATAGGTTTTTTTTCCCCTCTCTCCACCTTTAAGGTATATGCAGTACTGTGGAATGTGCTTCCAGAAGTCAGATATCCACCACTAATAAATTATGCACCGATTAGAGCTGACCTTTGGAGTTGCTAAAGATACAGTCACAATCATGCATTTAAAAAAAAAATAGCCTGCTTTCCACCATAATGTGTGAATGTATGAAATTAAATGAGGCTTGCAATATAATCAGTGTGGTTGGCTGCTTTCATCTCTTCCATTTCAATTTCAAATCACCACGAGCCAAGAGTGACGAATCTAATTTGATCAGTTGCTCACAAAAACACTGAAAAGACATGTAAAGGAGACCTATCAACAGCTGGTAACATGGCCTGCTTTCAAAAGCAATTAAATGCCTTTTTTTATAGAACCAGAAACCATATTCAAACCCAGTTAAAGCCTTGCAGTGTTAACCAAACGATGGTGGAAAGGAGTTCTCCTAGTAAAAGCATCCCTACGCATCCAGTTAGTGCTTGAAACCACAAAAGCTAGCAAATCCAAAGAGAAAGGTCCAATCTCTAATAAAAAGGTGCAGTTGGGTTTTGTGCTAGCATTGTAATTTGACTTCATAGGTTTGACTGCTCTTTCTGAGGTGTTTCAATTGTATTTCAGAGTTCTTGCACCTATTAAATCTGCATATTTGACTGCAATCGAGTCCACAGATGACTAAAAACTCAGTATAAAGCCTGTCATATGCAGAGAATACACACTTTCAAAAGGAGAACAAGCCCCCAAGTAATGTACATAATTAAAAATACACAAATCTCATTATTTCCCACTCGAAAAATACTGAGAGCAATTATCTGTCATGTTTGCCATACCTTAACTTGGGGGATTTTGGTCCTGTACATTTTTTCTCTCTGCCTGAAAAATCTTTTCCAGAAGCTACTGAAACCAATTCTGATTACTGAGACTGAAACTAACTTAGAAATGGAACTGCATCCAGTCACTCAGTCACTAATTAGCATCTGCAGGAGAGGAAAGGCTTGAAAGCATTTCAAATCAAGCAGAATTATCCAACCAAACTCTCAGATTGTAAGAAGAGATGACTAGATGACTGGGAATGCTGGAGAATGATGATCTGATGGATCAGCACAGCAGTGCTGTTGGAAGACTTGGAATTCAACTGCCATTTACCTACCCCAACTGTTCCCATTGTACAATGTGAGGGAATGGCTTTCCCATAGCATCATGCATAAGGACAGAAGTAAAACACCTGAAAGCAAATTGCTCTGTCATAAACCAGTCCCTAAAACAAAGGAGATGCTGCACAGATCCTGCTCTGGCAGGGGGGTTGGACTAGATGATCTTTCTAGGTCTCTTCCAACCCCTGACATACTGGGATAGATCAACCATAAACAACAGGAAAATGCTGTTTGTGATCTAGGTTTGGATGAAGCAATGTGGCCAGAATGAAACACCTTTGCTTTGTTTTTGCTTGGGATGGAACCACAAAGCTCACATCCTTGGTGAAAGAACAAGCACCACAGGAAGTATTTCATCCCAAAAAGCTTGAAATACTAACAGATAAATCTGTATTTAATAAAACACTTCAAAAAACTTACTTAGGACTTTTTGTCCAAGTGTTAGGTAACAGCTAGCTTTCTCCCAAGTTAAGCTGTAGACTGTTAGCTACCTATCAACATTACAACAAGGTATTGTTAAAATTTGAGCTTCTGTGACAGTCTCAAATGTCTGAGATCTAACTCACTGTCATTTTCAATGTTACTCACCTCACCTGCTTCCCACACAATGTTTTACACATTAGGAGGCAAAACAGATCCCCAAAGCACCAGGGGAAAAAAAAAAAAAGGTAAGATAAAGAGAACTTATCTCCTTTCTATCTGGAAAGGGAACATACCATACTCCACAAAGAAAAACATCTCATAAACCCTTACCTGCCTTCAATTAAATGTTTGTCTGACTGTGAGGAGCAAGATAACTGTATATGATATATGTTAATGATATACTTAATTCTAGAGGGGAAAAAAAAAATCAAATCCCACAGAACCTGGCTGCTCAGATACATTTCTGGAATGGCTGTCCAACACAGGATTCTTACCACCCATGTGCAGAGAAGTCTTACATCATCCTCTAGAACAACAGCAAAACATTGCAGTGTTTTCTTACAGGAGACTCCTATTTATAGGTACATACAGGTACCTATTAGATACATAGCAGCTGTCTATGCACCTTCAAGCTATGGATTAAACCAGAAGAAATTGCTACCATACTCCTTTTCCTAGCTGCACTCATGTCCAGTATAGTTAGCTTCACAGGTTTGTGAATAACTGGGAAAAAGAAGCAGCAGTTGTTGGCAAACTTGTGTTACCTCTTCCTAGTTCAACTAAATTTTATACAAGATCATAGAATCACAGAATTGTCAGGGATGGAAGGGACCTTAAAGCTCATCTAGTTCCAACCCCCCTGCCATGGGCAGGGACCATGAAGAAAAGATGAAGGAACAATTAGTCATACACCACAAGGAAAGGCACCATGTAACTGTTGTCCACTGCTGGTGGAACTTCTACCCTCCTCAGGAAAGCAGCGTGGGCAAACTTCCTGACAAGCAAGCTTTTCCCAGAGCAGATGTGACAAACTCCTCCTGGCCAACTGGAACTTGCAAGGACAGTTNGTTCCTGCTCCAGGCCAGGATGCCCTTGGCCTTCTTGGAGGAGATGAAGGTCACCAGGGTTCAGCACTTTGGAAACATCACCCCCTGCTCTATCTAACCTAGTGTATGGTCACATGAAGTAAGGTATTATTCTAACAGATTGGCCAATTTCAAAGGGAAATTAAACCCAAACATTTTAATATTTTTTCTAAACAACTTTTCCTGTTTCTCCTTTGAGTTAGGAGTTTAAGAAACATTGAGATGCTCTCCTTAGGGCCATGGTTTAGTGGTATAGTAGTGATAGGCATGGTTGGACTTGATGAGCTTAGAGGTCTCTTCCAACCTTCATGATTCTGTGTGCTCCTCCCCAATCCTCCCAATTCATCACAAGACACTACAGCAGTGGATAAACCACACACCTGCAGCTCTTGTGATGCAGAGGTTGGTTAATTCTTTCTTTTCAAAGCCCCCCCCACCCTTATGCTCTGTAAGAATTTGTATCTTCTGTCCTGCCCTTCAGCCATTCTGGAATAGTGAGGGATCACAGGCTCAGCTGCCAATAATACATCAAGGACACACCAATACACTCTGTCCCATTGAAGCAACCAGCCCCACTACTAGGATGTCAATACATTTGTTTTCTTTCCTCCCCTCTAGGGAAGGATGTGTGCTGATCATCTCCAATCTGTGAGGAGTCAGCAATTTTGAGCAGGGAATAGAGGAGATCTGCATTCAGCACAACAATGGATGGGGAACAGGTTACTTGGGTACCACAACATTAAGTACTTTCTGACAAAGACTGCATTAGCAGATGACAGGAGATTGAACACAGAGCAAACAAAAATGCTTTGCAGATTTTCCTGTCCTTGATGTTGCAGCTGATCTGGAAGAGAATGTGCAGAGTCCCTCATGCAGAGATAGCCTTTGATCTTAGTGTGCTAACTTGATACACTTAGAAATCCAGGTGTGCTTTCTGCCTTCCACAAGTAAAATAATGGACTGAAGATGCTCTGCTCTAAGGAAATATATTTTTAAACAGCCTTCTGAAAGTATTTTCTTTTCAAGAAGAAAGAAGATGATGTGCTATGATCTTTTAGAATATCAAAATTCTCCCTGGGGTAACTTCATCTGGAGTTGACAAGTCATATTTAGTAAATACAGGGATTCTGGTAACTGCAATATATTTTAAACAGCCTTCTAAAATCAACTTGGTAAATGTATTTTCTTCCTTTTTCATGCTTGACTTCCTTTTTTACTGTGAGGGTGGTCAAACAGTGGAACAAGATGCTGCTCAGAGAAGTTGTGGAAAAGTCATTACATGAAGTCTTTCATGTAAAACTTTCAGTGTAATTTCAACAGGATCTTTTTTTTTCCCCTGAGTGCTGTCTGTAGTTCACAGGCTGCAAAAGAAGTGCATTTTAACAACCCAAGTCTATAAACCAATTTGAATTACACTAGGAACATGGTTTATCATAATAAGGGCCTTCCAAAATGTACTATTCAACAGAAACATTGGCCTACTCCAGACATTTCATAAACAGCAGCTTGCAACTGCTGAAGAAACTTCCCAAGAAGGATGTAATCCATCTGTAAAACTGCTGAAATCTGCAGAGAGACACTTCCTCCCAGATTGGATTTTATCTTTAGAGGACATTGAAAAACCCTTTCTTCACCATATACTTTCCCCAGAGATTTTTTTTCCCTTCCCTGCTTTACAAAATGATACAAAATGCCCTGTTTTCCACCTAACTCAGCTCTAGGATTCTTCCAGAGATGGCTAATGCCCGTGCAAGGCTCTGCAGTTTTCAATAGCACAGGCATACAGATCTTATTTAACACTTCCCTTAACCCAGAAAAGCTTCTCCCATGATAACAAGTACAACCATCATGAAACCCAAAGTCTGGGAAGCTCCTGCTGGAACTGCACCTGAGTTTAACCTCACTGGGTTCAAACAACCCACAAAAAAAGAAGGCTACATTTTGCAATGAACTATTTCACCTTTCAAGTTGTACTGCTGATTTGCAGTAAACAAACCTTCAGGTAAGAACCTCTTTTCCTTTCTTTCTCTCTAAATGCAACCACTACAAGTGTTGCAGCAGTTGTGCTTCACCACATGCATGTATTTTATGTCCCAACATCTGCTGCTTTTGGAAAAGCATGGACATACTTGTTTCCAACCAAGGTGCTACACCCTTCTAATATCCAGTTGAAAAGAATCACAGACTCACTCAGGTTGGAAGAGACTTCTAAGAGGATCAAGTCCAGTCATCCCTATCACTCCCATGCCACTAACCCATGGCCCTAAGGAGAGCAGCTAAATGTTCCTTAAACCCCTGCAGGGATGGTGACTCCAGCACCTCCCTGGGCAGCCTGGGCCAAGACTTAACAACCCTTTCATTAAAGAAATTTCTCCTTATATCTAAGGTGACTACACATGTATATGATTTATGAATAGTATAAAATTAATACACATTGAAAAAGTTCCCTTTAAGGCTCTTTTGCCTTCCCCCAAAAATAGGTAACACAATTGCTATGAAATACATCGATCTGATCAATGAGCTGCTGTTATGTTCTGTTGCCTATTTATTGGTACACCAGAAATATAAAACAATGCCATAAGTAGCTAAGTGTCTTAATTCCAAGTCTGTAAAATTCTCTTAATGTCAAATATTATTTGTTTTTCTCACCCAAATAAACTAGGCTAGGCTGTCACTCACTTCTTTTGATTCCTTTTTTGTCTTACCGCACGCATCTCTCACAAAGTGAAAAATGTCTATTTAAAGATAAGTGGAAATACCACAGTACATAACATTTTCATGTCAAAATAATTACATTATTATATTCTGAGTTAAATAATATAAGATAGGAAAACATTTTGATATGCATTTGACAGTTGTAATACTGGCAGGAGCAAATCAACTTCTTCAAAACTCTCTTCTGCTCAATTCCAAACAAGCAGGGAGCTGCCTAACCCAGCAGGCTCCCCTCTCCCCCAGCTCAGCCCTCAGCACAGAGGAGGGACAAGCCAGGACAAGAAGGATGCCCTGCTCTATTTTTTTTTCTTCAAGGCTAAGCCAGATTTTGGCCTTTCACAGAAGACTCATTTCTTCTCAAAAAAAAACCAATTGGGAATTACACTAGCCTGACACATGAAATGTGGTTGTCAGATTGTTAATCAATGACCAACATCATTGTTGATCAATGATTTGGATGAAGGGGGAGAGTGTTNCAAGAGGAGACTGAGAGGAGACCTCAGCAATGCTTAGAAATATGTGAAGGGTGAGTGTGAGGAGGAGAGAGCCAGGCTCTGCTCCATGGCATCCAATGGTAGGACAAGAGGCAATGGGAGCAAGTTGGACCACAGGAGGTTTAGTATTAAGCTGAGGAGGAACTTGTTTGCAGTTCAGGTGCCAGAGCACTGGCCCAGGCTGCCCAGGAGCCTGTGGAGTCTCCTTGTCTGGAGCCATTGCAGAGCTGCCTGGACACATTGCTGTGTGAGCTGGTCTAGGTGCTCCTGCTCTGGCAGGGGGGTTGCACTAGATGATCTTTCTAGGGCCCTTCCAACCCCTGGCATTCTGTGATTCTGTGATTGTTAAGAAGAGATGCTCCTGGAAATAATTGGGGGAGGGGGAAAGTGTAGTTGATTGAATAAACCAAATTTAAGTTGCATTTAGACACTGATCTGTCTTGTGCTGAATTTTTATATATATACACCATGCACCATTTTTGTGTGCCCTATGGAATAAACCAAGTATTTTCCATGATGCTATTCTCTGCATGGCCTTGTAGTCCTTAATAAAGAGAAGAATTTATCTCCATCCATTTCTTAGAGGAAAGAGTATAACTATATTTTCATCACCTCTTTGATATAACTCCTTTGTTTGTTAAGGATACAGAAAGCTATTTCAAAAGAAGTGTCTCCTGCACAGTTATTATATTTCAGTAAGTATAATAATTAAAATAATTTCATTTGTAGCATTAATTTAAATCTTGGAGATCAAACAAGGATCCTGTACTCACAAATAATGACTCTGTGTTTCTTTTATAGGTCAACAGAATTCAAACTGGTTTGGAGACCAATTCTCCTCAGGACTTGGCAACTGCAAGTTGAGGTAATTCCATTTAACATCAAGAAGATGACAGATTCACATCACCTGCAGACCCAGACCAAGTTTGAGAGCTTAAAATAACTTTTGGCAATCATACAGTAAAGCAGTTGCCCTGTGTGATAAGCCCAGAAAAATTCCACATTGATAGCTGTGCAATACAGTATTAAGTCTTGGGTCTTTCCACAAAGGTCAATATTCCAGTAACCCATCTTCTGCATGTTTCTATTTCACCATGTGCCTTCTGACACAAAGATTACAATTTTCTTCCTCTATGAGCATCACCAATTGTGATCACTTTTTTACAACACCCCTTTCACCTGAATTTAGGGCCATGGGTTAGTGGTATGGCAGTGATAGGTATGGTTAGACTTGATGAGCTTGGAGGTCTCTTCCAACCTTTGTGATTCTCTTTGCTGTTCCTGGCAGTTATTTTCCCCTTGGTGGTTTGCTTTAATCCTCTGACATAATAAATGTATGCTTGCTGTACGAGTCTGAGAGAAAGCCTTGTCATTTTCATACAGTGTTACAGAATGAACAAAACCATCACCAAATCTAATACTTTACAATACACATATCCATGGCCATAAACAATACATCTGGACAGCTGACATCAGATCACAGTATCACAGACTGTTAGGGGTTGGCAGGGCCCTAGAAAGATCATCTAGTGCAACCCCCCTGCCAGAGCAGGAGCACCTNGCCCTAAGCAGAGCAGCTCAATGTTTCTTCAACTGAACACATGTTCCAACCAACATGCTACACCTTTGACTCCCTATTAAGTAATATTGGAAACAATTGAATTACGTGTCAAGTTATCATGAAATTCCCTGCATGATAACCACCTCCAAATCCATTAATTCCTGTACAACACAAAATGGAAAGTATGAAATAACGTTTTCCATGTCAAGGTCTTGATTCCTGTAGTTTGCTACTACTGTTCAAAGGCACAGCAGCTAATGCTCTTCATAAATAGCTTAACTCTATTTGTTTTGGTCATTCACCACTATCTTTCATTAAAGATATTTTAAACTTCAGGCTCAACTCTAGCAAAAAACAAACCAAAAGAATCACAGACTCACTCAGGTTGGAAGTGACCTCTAAGAACATCCAGTCCAATCATCCCTATCACTCCCATTCCACTAACCCATGGCCCTAAGGAGAGCAGTTAAATGTTCCTTAAACCCCTGCAGGGATGGTGACTCCAGCACCTCCCTGGGCAGCCTATTCCAAGACTAATTTTAAGAGAAATGATAATTAAAGCCATGAAAGTCCTTCCACAAGCTTCTCCAACTGTCCTGCCCATGAGCAAAGGGAGAAGGAGAGCTGCTATTAGGTACAACTCTGCACCTCATCTTCAGTAGGTCACTGATCTTTTAAATCATCTCTAGTGAACAAATAAGATTTCAGAAAGTTTTTAGTAGATAATTACACTTCCTGATTTTGTAATTAGTGGAACTACACGTAATTACATAATAATTATGACGGTAATTACGTAATTAAGATGTATAATTATGTAGTAAAAAACATTATGGAAATAAAAGCCATCAACTGTATAAGCACAATACATTTTTAAAAATAAATCCTGGATCATCTGTTTCAAGCTACCATTTTCCTCAAAATATCAAAGTGATTATGAGCCATCACTGGCAAGGTCTAAAATACATTGCTTATGAGGCTGAAAAATCATACAGGTAATTGTGTCTTTTAAAAAAGAATATATTTAAAGCCTTAGCTTTACCTTATCTTCATGTCTAGGCACATCTATACTGCATGGATTTTCAATTAAATTGGGTATATTTATCATTTCTACTAAAATAATACTAAATAAGCAATAAGCATTGATGGCAGAATTCTGGTAGCTTCAAGACAGGAAAAGTTCTTTATTTATTGAATATATTGCCAGATCTATCAGGCTTAATGGTCTTCTAAAATGGACAAAGATGCTGCCTTACACTTTCCACTAGAGCAAAGAGAAGCAGTAGACATTTAAAGAAGCTTTATCACTTCTGCCAATTTAACCACAGCAGCAGCAGTGGCACCCTGTTAAAAACCAACCCCAAACTCTACTAACAGAGATGAAAGCTGAAAGACAAAGGTCTCCAGAAGGAAAACGTTGAGTTGCAGACAAAAAAGAGTGAAGAAAAAAGTGCTTTAAAGAAACATTCTCTGCTTCAAGACATTCAGAAGAGAACTGATGAAGGAGGCAGATGGCATCAGGTGGACTATAACATCACCTGGGGTACAACAAGTTGGCAATTGACAAGATATTTCTGTTCACTTTTTCACCCCCACAGGGAAAAAAAAAAAAGCTATCAGTAGCAGCAGGATATTTAGTTGAAGAGGTTAAATAACATGAGAAGTCAGAAGTTAGTTAAGCCACAACTTATCCCACCTGCAAGATGAAGACAATGCAAGAAAGAAAGGTCTTCATTAATCAAACCTATTTTATTGTCATTCCAAGCCACACTAAAAGCACTCCTCTCATACTACAGATTTCCCACACATCCCACACNCTGCCTGCCTAAGCTCATGCTCTCTGGGCAACTTGCCCCTGGCTGTGGCAAGAGAGGAGCCCCGAAGAGGAGATGCAAGGACTCCCTGAAACAACAGCTCAGCCTTGGCCAGATTGCTGCCCTGAACTGCTCTCCTCTGGCCTCCACTCAGCAGCTCTGCACACACACTAGCTTTAATGCCGCCCATGGTTTGGAGCAGGCACGCAGGATCACTCTGGAGGAGAAAAGACAGCGGAGAAAGAATCGTGTCTTGCAGCTTCTACCTCCTGAGGAGTCCTTGTGCTGTGCCTTTTGCAACTGCTCTTGTCTGTCCCAAATTGGCCTTTGCAGCCAGCAGCGCTTGGAAAAAGCGCTTGGGAAGAGCATGGATGGAGCCCTCCCTGGAGCTGCGTTCACGAAGCCTGCCCATGATGATGATGAAATGCACTCCTCTCATACCACAGATTTCCCACATATCAGGACTGTTTTAAATAATTATTTCCATTCATTTCACTCACAAGCAGAGAAAATAACAATTCCTAACTCAAGAGAGGTGTTAGAGCTCATGAAGTTTTGTGCTCAGAGGGTTATAGAAATACAGAGTGTAACTGGGTTGACTTGGATTTTGTACATTTCACAGAAAGACAAGAAGACAGAAGTAGAACAGAGAGAAAGTTATACTTATATCTAACTGGCAATAAAAAAAAGGTCTGATCATTATGGGAGGATAACTTCAGGTTTACAGATGAGCTAACTGCCCACATATTACTTCAAAAGGGTCAAAAACCTACAAGGAATCATTTTCAGTAGTTTTTTTTGCTTTCAGAAAAGTTAGTGAGAGTTCAAAATGCTGAAGAAACAGTGAATCCAATTTAACAACAACAACAAAAAGTTCAGAAATCTCTTCCAAACACCACATTAATGAAAAATGAACAAGTGCTTTGGAAGATGGGCTCAAAGAGTCAATTCTTGAAAATCATTATTTTACAATCTCTTCAAAACAAGATGATTGGAAGACAAAGTACTTGACAGCAAATGTGCAGAGGAGCAGTTGTTTGCTTGGATGTAAAGATCACTAGAGTGAACTGAAGTCTGGAGATGTGTTTGCAAACAGAAATGCTTTATTTAGGGAACTGTACTCTCTGAACAGAGCTAGCCCAAATTTCAGGCACTGCCTCTTCAAAAGAAGTGCATACACACATATGCACACAGGTTATTGATATGATTTCTCCTTACCTCCCTCTGGAAAGCACATGTAGATCACTACAACCCCTTCCTTATTTATTGCAACAAGTATTTTTTTGCAGCCTTCCTGCAAGCATATTGATAAAAATATGGCTAATTATTCTGACGCCAGAAGCATCACAGAATCATGAAGGTTGGAAGAGACCTCTAAGCTCATCAAGTCCAACCATCCCTAGCACTCCCATACCACTAACCCATGGCCCTAAGGAGAGCAGCTAAATGTTTCTTAAACCCCTCCAGGGATGGTGACTCCAGCACCTTCCTGGGCAGTCTATTCCAAGACTTAACAATCATTTCACTGAAGAAATTCCTCATTATAGCCAATCTAAACCTCCCCTGCTGCAACATGAGGCCTTTTCCTCTTGTCCTCTCCCTGTTAACCCTGGAGAAGAGCCCTACCCCCAGCTCACTGCAACCTCCTGTCAGGGAGCTGCAGAGAGAGCTAAGGTCTGCCCTGAGCCTCCTCTGCTCCATTTCATTACACTTAGTCTCACATACAATCCAATCCTTCTGGCTCCATGTGACACATGCTCTGCTCCCTTTATCTGACTGAACCTCCACGCTTGTATCCCAGAGCAGCAACACATCCAGGCTCAGGCCCATCCTTTCAAGCCCAGCTGCAGGCAGTCTGTCTCCCTCAGTCTCACCACTGTTCCCAGTGACAGGAGGACATACACTAAACCACACTGACAAGCAGCTCTGCCAACATCCCCATTGCCAACTGCCTTCTTTCAAAGAGTTATAAAGAAGAAATAATCACTTTGCTGCTACTTGGCACATCAAGTTATGAACATAGTGAGGAAAAACACTGAAATGATAGGATTCACACAAATATTGAGAGCTGAATTTTATGGTTTCATGTCTAGGTCACACAGCTTAGAAGAGTTTCATTTTCTTCAACACAATTTTGCAGTTTATTCATGCATAAAGTAAACTAGGCTCTTTTGGTGTTTGCATGGGAGGGAGGAGTGAGGCACACACAAAGCTGTGATAAAAGTGGGGAAATATCCTCTGAATATGCAGTGGGGTTTACAAAAACCACAGTGATAAGCATATGATCAAAACAAATATATTCTACTTCTACCAAGTGGCATATACTTTGAAGATGCAGGTCTTCCTAACAAATGGGGACATTTAACCACCTTTCCCCAAGTTATCTTGCTCCCATGCTCACTTTCTTCGGCTTACCCATGGAATGGCTATGCTCAGGCTTTTTGGAACTCACTAACCATGGGCTCAAGAGTTGAAAACACTCTGTGAGAGAATATACCACCTGGAACATTTCAGTGCCTTGTGAACAACATTTGTGCCCTTCCCTCTGTTAGAAAAAGGACAGCAGAAAGCTGATGGAGTTCAGACTCACTCTACAGAATGGAAGTGAAAAAATCCTATGACCAGGATCCTGCACCATAAACAACCTCAGTGCTATGAATGCTTTTGGGATAATGCAGCAGACATAGTGAATGAGGAGCCTGCAGCATCTTTATCTTCCATTAAGACTTCTGTTTGATGCCAAGAAGAGGAATTGAACTAGGGAACTGAATTCAACCCACCACCCAGCTTTGGAAAACTAAGGGTAAGAGAGTGCTGAAAACATTTTGAGTATGTTATTAGCCACAATAGAACACTTTTTTTTCTTTCCTAATTAAAAAAAAAGAATTCAGAACAAATAGCCCTGATGTTATCATTGCTATCTGCAAATCAGGGGGTTTGGCATAGAGATATGAAGATTAAATTGGTTTTGGACCCCATACTAACTGAGCAATAGTTCCTAACTTAGAAAGACAGCAAAGAAAATCAGAATTTCACTTCTTGTAGTGTGAAAATTCAGAATCTTGCTCTATATTCACAATGTTAGTACATGAAACTGGATCATCAGGACAGACCTTAAACTTCCAACTCAATGGAAACATTTGGAGGATAAATGCTATTATTAATAACAGAACTAAAGGCCCATATCTATATAATTGAGATATTCCTGAATGGTATAATTGAGAGCTAACTCCACCAGTCACTCAAATAATAAAGCAGCATGTAGACCAACACACTGATTTCTTATTCTTACAGGGAAAAGATGGACCAACAATGATTACAGTAGATCACAAATGACATAGGAGTGAGCAATGTTGTAAACACCATACTGGTATAAATAAACAGAAGAATGGTCTGCAAAACATCTTCATTAGTCCTTCTGCTATATTGCAGACCTACTGAAGGTCTATACAAAACCCCAAATATAAAGAGAGGTGGAGAAATTCTCTCCTTGTTCCCCCAAGAAACTCCAGTCTGTAGTGGAAAGCCTGAGATGATAGCACAGAGACTGCAAAGATGCAAAACTAAGAGAAAGAAACTATTCTATCACCCATTCTGCGTTGAATAAGCTTCAGAAAGCAAAATGCCTCTTAAGACACTAAAATGCTCTCTGTAGTGAGTGGAGTGAAGCACCTGAAGCAACTGGCTGTGCAAGCTGCCAAGTTGTGGAAGCTGTACCCTCAGAGGTGTTTGAAATGTAGCCTAGCTTTAAAAAGCAAGCTATGGTATTGATCCTCTTGGAGGGAAAGGGAGCAGGTTCAATGTGCTTTTGAACTCCTACTGCTATCACAATTACTATTTTTGATTCCATTTCAATAAATAGGATGGATGTTCAATATAAAGAGCTGAAAAAAAAACCCAACCAAAAGCTGTTCTGAAATTAAGGTTCTGTATTTTGGAGAGGCAAGGAGAGAAAATGCAAGTGAACTAGTAGCAAAATCTCAAGGTTCTGAATGAGACAAGACATGAATTCTTTTCAAACTAGATTGGAAAATGCATTTAGAGCTTGAAACTGCAGCCACTGAAAAATCTTTCTTTTTATAAAAGAATACTCCAAGATGAGTAGCAACCTAAAGCTTCAACAGAAGAAAGGAGACATATAACATACTCTTAAAATGGTTAACTCCAATATAACACATTCCCCTTGCTGGGGATTCCTAAATTGATACTTCCTTCTATTTTCTGCTTTAGATTACAGCCTCATAGTTCAGATATGAAGAGTACAAACATGTAGCTCTATCTTCTAGCATGAAAGCTGCTATGAAACTATAGTTAGTTCATGGAAAAATTGAAATGTACCTTTCTCCTCTTCAGAAATGACTTTATCCATGGCATAGTCCACATCAAAAATGTATCTGTAGAAGCAGAGCTGAGTGTACAAGGCCTTATCAGAATACTGTAACAGAAGAAAAGAGTCATTAAAAACACAAATCAGAAGTGTGTCGAGTCATTAAAAACACAAATCAGAAGTGTGTCTCTTGCACTCACTTCTAAGTCTACTATCAAAAGTGATTCTGTTTTTTTTCTGACAGTTTATATGCTCCATTCACATCAGACTTTGGAACTTACTATATTGCCAAATCTTTGAACTGCATGTCTACCAAGCATTTCTATAAACCATATTAAACTCATCCATTCTCACAAACATAAATTGTGTTTATCTATTCTTCTAGGTACAATGCTGCTTTAGTAACAAAATGGAAGTCATAAGAATGATGAGACAAAGCAATAACTTCAGTGTTTTACTGTATTGTACAATGCAATGATTTATGCATTCATGGCCAGGCTTCGCGAACTCAGCTCCAGGGAGGGCTCCATCCA
>VWZO01013835.1:52387-62343 GCA_013396975.1 Bucco capensis | reverse complement strand
CAGCCTTGTTTCACGCCATTAGTTGTTAGAAAGGGCTCAGAGAGTGCATCGCCGTGTCTGACTTGGCCATGCTGGTTCTCAGACAGAATGAATGTGTATTTTTGATGAATACAGGTGTTTGGCTGTGTTCTCTCCCTTCTCACCCACACCCACAGACAGCTGTGGGTTACATCAACTGTGAACATGCCATTCAAATGAGAACAGGTGCACATCTACCTTCAGAGCTATGTCACCACCTTGCTCTACACATCTGGGAAGGCTACTGCATGGTTTAATCACACATTTAGTTCACAACTCTGCAGGTGTGCAGATGTGGAATACAATATTCAATGAAATGCTCTAGATGTCAGAGATGTCTAAACCTCTGTGCTGTTCTTCTAGTTCAAAAGTACATGCCTGCATGCATTCAGATCACTGCCAACAGAAGATTGCTCCAACAGACAGGAGATCCATCTTGCCCATGCTACAACAAAAGTCTTTCAGGTTAATCTTCTTCAACTCTTGTTCAATAAAACCACATTCCAGTCCCTGCTGTTTAAGATACTAGAGTTCAAATGTTGGCCAGCAATTGTTTTTAGAGCTGTGCATTACAAAAACTGCTAATTAAGAGTGATATAACTGTAACACCATCAATTGTGGAAGTAATATCCATTCTAATACATTCAGTACACACATAGATATGCACAAACTCTTGCAAATTTTCTTGAGGAGCTCTAAGACCACCAAAGAATGTGGTTAGATGAACATAAAACTAGGAGTCAGTATCCCACAAGGAACAATCTTGAAAATGCAACTGGTAAACTATTTCTGCTTAGTTGAATTCTTCTTTTAACTTAGCTTTTCACTCTTCTCTCCAATCAAGCCAAGTTTTGTCACTAAATTCAGGTAACATTTTCACTGACAAGTAATAAAGTATCTATACCAATTCAGCAACTCCTGTTGAGACATTTGACAACTATTACAACTGCTCAGTTATTCTTTATCTATTTTAACAGAGTACTTTTCCCCCCCCCCACTTCATGTGAACCTACTTGGAGAAAAAAAAAAAAAAGAGAGAAGCTTATTTTATTCCTTATTAGCTATTCTACGATATGCATCATCATTATACTATTATACACCAGTTATTTTTAGTAAATCCTGATTACTGCTTCCTGAAGAAGAAAAAAGGAGGACGACAGCGATTAAGTTATTTGTTTAGTTTTTTAGACTCAGCTGTAATTGCTGGTACACATCTCCCTGACTGCACACATGAAGCAGGTTGAATAGAACACTGAAATTACCTCCTTCATAATAGTTTGTTTTGATAATGCATTGTGTGTCGAGATGATGAGAAACAGTTGCTGTCAATTTGATTAGCCATTATATTTTTATGTTAATTGCCATTATTGGGTCCATTCTGTTTAGTGTCACCATAGAAGCCATACAATGTTAGCATAAATAACAAATTGGAGTAAATTAGGAAGATATATTTTTGCCAATTCATTTTAATTGCCCCTCAGTCCTTCCGTTGGTTAACGCAGCTGTTGACCCATAATAAGCTCTAGGTCAATATAGCTGCTTGTCAATTCAGAAATGCAAAGTGCTGTGCTGCTGGTAATGGATATACAACAACCTTTGCCAGCCAACTGAAGCAAACGAATGACAACCCCCAGGAAAGAAGAAAGCAGCAGCTAGAGAGTGGAGTGACCTGATATTAGGAGGCAGGCTAATTGAAAGTCACTGCTTAAATGGATCAAGAAAACACCACAAAAAAAATCAGGCTGTAAAAATGGATACATGCACACAGAGATAAAACACTTCCCCCTCCCCTCTCTGATAATGTGTTGGGAACTTCTTTCCCTTCAGCTTCCTGCCACATCTTATAGTTACTAATTGGTGGAAAACAAAAAGGGGTTGGAGATTTTCATGCAGTGAAGGATAAATATTATGGCATACTTAGGAATCCAAGGAAGAGGTACCCTAAATTTAAAAGGACTTTAGGAACATTGTCACTTATATTTCCAATCCCTAAAACTTCAAACCCAAGTAATATTTTACTTATAATGGTGATTTTAAAAAGAAAAACTGACACCTCTAACATTATGGTAAGAACTTGGGCTAAGTTTGTGTCATTTATGCATTCTATCTTCCCAGGAAAGACTAATCATAGAATCATAGAACAGTTACAGCTGGAAGAGACCTTGAAGCCCATCAAGTCTAGCCTTTGTCCTAGCCCAATGGTGAGAACATGAAAATACAACTCTATTTTGAAGTTCTTATTTGTTCCACAAGGTTCCATTTCTAGATTTCATTAGGAACTGATTTCAGCAGGTAGACCTGCTTCTTTGACAGCTTCCACTCATGGAAAGAATACTTTGTGCATTCAATTTTGCTTTGTTTTGTTAATTGCATTTGAGACAGCAATAAACAGATGAAGGCCCCAAAGGTATATAGTTTGCATTCAGCATAGTTATTAATTCCTTTTACAGAAAAATTAACCTTCTAATAGAAAAATAGCAGAGGTAATTAAAAAAATTCATTGTACTTGGCCAACAAACTATTAATTTAAAGAAATGTAGGTTTACTAGGGTTGCAGAACTGTTTCCTCATCAGAAGGCCAACTGCACATCTCCAAACTGGTTCCCAGGAGCAATTTAAGATGACACAGATTATGTATGCCCAGGTCCACCTTACTTTGCTGCAATTCCTAGCTTGGCATTTGTCTTGTGCCCACAGCTGCTGATGTTAGAACCACACACCCGACTGAAGGGGAGCATCAGCTCTTCTCCTGTCTCACAAATGCCTAAAAACCTCAGCTCTGGAGCAAGGCTACCTCGTGTGCTCACTGCACCTCTCCCTGGCCCAGCAATTGGTGATGCATTTCTTCTAGACCAAAGTGAAATTTCATGGAGAATGGTCCCAGCTCCCTCAGCCCATAACAGCATAGTCAGTGAGTAGGGGAGTTTGACAGAAGCAGCACAGGTTTTCAACCCTTCTGGCAAGAATAGAGAATTGAACTTGCTTTCCTTCTACCTTTCCTCCTCAGTTTTAGAAAGGCCAAAGCTCAACCCTCTGAAAGTAAAGGGACCTGGAAAGATTTAACCATTGGTAAGCATCTTCCCACCCTAAACACAGTGCCTGAGGAGAACTTAAGACACACTATTCCCCAGCTTCCCTGTTATGGTGACCTAGAGAATCCAAGTAAGAAAGGTCCAAGGAAAGGAAAACTAGAATAAGTTGATTAAAATTCACAACAGCAAGATAGCAGAGGACTGAACTAATGATTCTAGTGCTGATGTTTTACTTACCTACAATGCTTTCTACCAAATACCTTTTAAGCAGCATGTAAAATCTCCTTATCTTGAAAGTGTGCATCTCAACAGGCCAGAAAACTGAATGCCTCTACTTAGATCAGTTTTCTCTGAATCCCTGTGAATTCCTGCATTAACCAAAGGTTTGATGGTCAATGCTTTTTCAATGCTGATTAAATTACTGCCTTTTATTTCCTCTTTTGCATCTCTCAAGTTCCCATACTTTAGTCTCGCCACACTCATGACTCTTTAAACCTTTCCTGCATTCTTGTGTTTTTCTGTCCTTTTGCTTTCTTCTTCACTGGGCTCTCACCCATTTCTTCAAGTCCTCTCTGTGGTGGTGGCATTTTGTGTTTTTGGTCTTCTGTTGTGTCACCTATGATTTTATGGATGGTGAAGGCAACACAGAATTAACACCCTCAGAAAAACTCCCCCTTCTAGTTTGCTAACTCTATTAGACTGCTTTGCAAAGGAGGTAATTTCCACAGGCTACAGAAGTTATTTGTATTACTTCAATTAATTAGAATACAAAACAGTGGTAGCACTTCATTAATCAGCTGCTTGAGAGAGTTACTTTGGTGAAAAGCCTTTTTGGTAATTTGATTAGAAAGAACAGTGGCTCTTCTTACTGTGATATGATTCAGTATGTCCATCAAAGACATCCTTTAGTTCTTAATACTTTAAAAAGAAGAAAGAAAAAAAAGGGATTAGACAAGAAGCCTCTTGGCAGACAAATATGTCTCAGAGACTCTTGCAAGGCTTCGATGTTACGGAGCAAAGCGTCCAGGAAATACTTCAGCACTTGGAGAGGCATTTCCTCCCCTCCCCCCCCTCCCTTAGAAAGATGCAGTAATTAAAACCTAATTATTATCTTCATTTTAAACAAAACCTAAAGTGAATACCAATTAATAACAACATACTAATGAGCATCTGCTGTGATGAAATTGAATATGAATGTGCTGCAAATTTCGGGTAATTTCTTTTTTCGGGGAAGCGCCACTGGTCTCAATCTCCTCATCTCTCATGTGCAGCAATTTCTAGGTTCTACAAGAGGGCACAAGCTCAGCTTGCTGGATGTTTATAAAGCCAAATGCTATCCCTGCTACAATCATCTCGAGGCAATAAACTGAAGTGTTAAGGATGTGTTTTACACACCTCAGTTGCATTGCACACAGCTCCTGTTCACCACCAGGCTCTGAAGGCAGAGACTCCTGCACTAAAAGAGCTCATCAAGTGTGAATTCATGGTACACTAAATACTCTTCATGTGCAAAACACATTTAGGGTTGTTAAACATTAGCCCAGGCTGTCCAGGGAGGTGCTGGAGTCACCATTCAACATTTCGATGCTCCACTTAGATATATGGTTTAGTAGCACATTGGTGATAGGTATGGTTGGACTTGAAGAGCTCAGAGGTCTCTTCCAACCCTTGCCTCATGCCAATGCTGATGGATACTGAAGCCTGGTCTTCTCCTGCATCCTGAACAGTACTCAAGCTCATCTGAGCAGTGCAGTAAGACCTGGCAGCAACAATCAGTCTTGTTTGGGGTGAGGGAATCACTTGCCTCACACCCTCTCAGACTACACAAGTCATTGTGAAGTGTTCTTCACACTGAAATTCTCAGCATTAAGAAGGTTATGACTGTTTTGTTAGTATTACTAATATTTAATACAATTATACAAGACACAAGCACATGAAACTTGTGACTGAGTCTTGAACAAGACCAGCCACTATCTGCTCTAAGGTATCTTTTTTTCTATGAACATTATAACTTCAATCAACGACTACGTGTAAAGAAATTAGCTCTAAAGGTGATAAATATATCTAAATATCTATCTGTATGCATATGTTTATATAACATATAAACATACATGTGTTTGCACAGATGTATGAGCACAGACATCTTAATAAAAATACAACAGCAAGCAATATAAAAGAGAAGTTCTAAAGTAAAACCATTCATATTTTATAGAAACATTGCTCCAGATTCTAAGAAAAGGCCAGAAAGCCCTCAAAATTCATAATGAAAAGAATAAATAGCTGGTTTTCATACAGCAAGCTTACTAAATTGATAAAAAGGATCACATGAGGTGGTTAATTCCCATACTAGAGGTGTCATCAAAGTTCTTCCCTGCTCAACAAAACAGGGCTGATAAGCTCAAGCACTGACCTGGACAGCTGATGCCAGACAGACAGACATCCCTCTGGATCCAGACTCAGCCAGCAGCACATACAAGCAAAACTACAAAGTTTTATCTGCCCAAACACACTGAACATTACTCCAGAGAAGCATCAGCACGACCCCAAAATCAACTCTTTTAAAAACCTCTAATCAAGAATATTTGCACACTTCCCAATAAATTGCTGCTTGAAATAAGCAATATATATATATACACACACTCTACTGAAACATATCCTCTCCTTGGTGTAGAAGACAAATCAAATAATAATAATGATTAAAAAAAAGTTCCAAGAAACAACATTAAAATTGAAAACCATCTCTGGAAAACAAAGCTGGTATTTTGCTCTGGAAATAAAGTACCATGGTCAAATATTCCTTATCTGTCTTAAATGTTACAAAACAACCTAATGCAGTTCCAGAGCTCACTCTCCTTCTAGAGAACTGATGGATCTGCTCATGGAATGAATCCTAGACTGGTTTGGGTTGGAAGGGACCTCTGGAGCTCATCTAGTCCAACCCCCCTGCAGTGGGCAGGGACATCTCCAACTAGAGCAGCTTGCCCAGAGCCCTGAGTGAAGAGCAAGGTGATTCCACCACCTCTCTGGTTAGCCTCTTCCAATGCTTGATAACCCTTTTGGTGAGGAAATTATTCTTCCTAATATCTAATCTGAACCTCCCCTGGTGCAAGTTGAAACCATTTCTTGTCCTATCTCTTGTTATGTAGGAGAAAAGCCTGAGCTCCACCTTACTACAACCTCCTTTCAGGTAGTTGTAGAGAGTGAAAACTCTATCAAAGAGTCTGGAGAAATAAACACTGGAAGAAAAGTCCAAAGCTCAGNGCGTGGATGGAGCCCTCCCTGGAGCTGCGTTCACAAAGCCTGGCCATGAGGATGAGAGAGTGAAAAGGTTATCCTTGAGCCTCCTCTTCAGACTAAACAACTCCAGATCCCTCAGCTGCTGCTCAAGAGATTTATGCTCTAGATCCTTCACCAACTTCCATGCCTTTCTCTGGACACACTCCAGCAACTCAATGTCCTTCTTGTGGTGAGAGGCCCAAAGCTGAACCCAGCACTCATGGTGCAGCCTCCCCAGTGCTGAGTACATGGTGACAATCACCTCCCTATCACCTTCCCACTGATTGATACACTTGACACAAACATTTGGCACTTGTCAGCTATCCAGAAGCATATAGTATAAAAGTGCAATTCATGTAAGCAATTTGGCTTATACATATTTATTTAAATGATAATTCTGTTCAAAAATGGGTAACACTGCATTTCTTTACTAAAAATAATCTACCAATATTTCTTAAAGCCTTTTTTAACTGAATCTTGATTATCATTCAAGAAGCACAACAACAGCATTTAAAAACTGGTTTATTAGTAAATAAGCAACACTATAAATAGGCTAAACACAGAAGCAAATAAGCTTATCTAAATGTGTTTCAGATGTAAAAGCATGGATGTGAAAACAAAACAAAACAAAAGTATCATTTACAGAAAGGGAACTAAAATACTGCTTTGAATTACCATATTCCTATTTCTCAAGACTTAGGATTCATTCCCTCAATCCTAGGTTTTAGTAAGAGAGTAAAAAGTTTGAAAAGCTAAGTTTCTGCCTTCAGCTCCTAGTTTCTTAATTTTTGTCAAACTATTCTTTGAACTCAAGTATATTTAAGTGATCTGAAGCAAGGAACAGATCTGCTTCAGAGGTCACTAATTTGCCTAAAGCAAATTTGGCATTTCAGTCAAGTCTAAAGGACTTGGAGTCAATGTTCCTTGTTGATCTTGATTTGTCCTAAAAGCTAAGACAATAAGAAATCTAGGCTGAGATGTTAAAATGCTTCAGCTACTCATCATGAGACATTTTACTAGCAGATCAGAACAGAGACTGAATCTCCATCTCTATGGTCCCAACGATACAAACTAACTCTGGAAACATCTCAGACTATGCAAGATTACTGCTTCAGCTGGAAAGGCTCAAACTTTTAATACAGTTTATATAACTTGCTTAACTTACTCTGGAGCCAGGATGTGCACAGGTGACTCCTCTGTTAAATAAGACATTTCTTCCTCTGTTTGGGTTAGATAACTGTCTCCAATAGGTGATAGCAGCACTTGTCTATCTGCAGCAATGCATATGATCAGCTTTAGCAATGCAAGTCTTGCTCCTGTGTGTCTGAAGCAGCTCTCTCAGACTTAGGTAAAATAGCTCTCTACTAAATGCTGAAGAAAAGTCATTAATGCAGATGACAAAGCAAAGGAGAGCATCTTTCCTCTGGGTGACACTGAACTGTTAAGATAGTTGTGCACAAAGGCACATCTAAGACAACTTTATCTACTACCCTAGAGTAGCCTAAGGCTTCCAGAGTGTATTACCTATGTTTGGTCATCCATAACATTTAAGGTGATGCACTGGATGTGTTCAGTCAGGAACTGTGAATTCTTTTGTTAAGGTTTACACAAGTACAAGGGAACCACTACAAGTTCAAAATTCTATTTTCTGCAAAAAGTGTGGATTTCAGAAGAGATATTTGTGTGGCCAACAATAACTAACTTTGTCCATCTAGCACTGCTAACCAGAGGAGCTGTCTCGAGCAGAAAAGTCATTTTTATCATAGCTAGGCTCACTGTCTGAAGCTTCTATGTATGAAGAATGAGGCAGAAAGCTGACTAGAAGACATAAATTAGGTTAGATAACAAGCTTATGTGGCAGCAGGAAAGCAGCCAAACCTCATCTTGTTTATTATCCATGCCAATAGACTGTTTTGTTAGGTGAGGATGTTGGAGTGGTTTTTAGCAAGGGGAAGAGCATGCTAGCTTTGCCATCCTTCTCGTGCAGTACTCCTCTATATTATGCACTAGCTGGAACCTCTGAACTGTCTTAACATGATCACTCATGCAAAAAATGTAGCCAGCCAGGATTAGAGCATTGATGAACAATAAAATAAAACCCTGAGAAAATGGCAGCATTTTTGTTATCCATGTGGAAGTACTGGAAAGTATTTCACCTTTGCTGCTAGCCGGGTATTCAGAAGCATGACATTCAACAAATCATCTAGATCATGAAAACAGAATAACCAAATGCATCTATGTCTCTTCCAGCAAGAAGTTTAACTACTGTCAATCCACCCAGCTCACGAACAACAGGCTTTCCTATTCTAGCTGAGATAACCTATGGAGCAGAAAAGCATTTTCCCTAAGTATCTCATCACAGGGCTATCAAAAAACTTAAAAGTAGTTTTGGCAGGGTTGTGCAAAGTGTCAAAGGGAGTTGAAGGTTGATGAGACATAACATGAATATTTCAGTTTTGCCCAGCACCATGTGATTAAACAAGAGAACTCATTCTTCAGCTCCAATTATGCTGAAGGTTTCACATAGCACCAGAGCTCTCTTAGCATAACCTGGTCAGAACTTTTCCAACAGAGGGAAAAATAAGACAGAAAAAACTCTGTCTCATGCATGATGAAATCTGTTACCATTTCCATTTAGCTCCTAGACCATAGCTTTAACAAATGCTATTTGTCAAGGGTTAGGGCTAGATGGGTGATAGATGCTCTCTATTAAACCTTCTCCCTTCCCAAACGGAAAGGGAATGGGAATGAGGGAGAGAGACTTATGGATTGGAAAAGAAAACTAAGAGTACTTTAATGAAATTAATAATAATGTAATTAAATATCTACAAATATACACAAAACCAATACCAAACCCAACCTCTCTGATGGCAATTCCATTGCTGTCACCACTGATGCTGTGGCAGGCACTGGGGAGTCCCAGACTGGACTCTGCAGCAGATGGGAACTGGATTCAGGAACACACAGCTAGGGCTCAAAGGAAGAATGGACAGAGTCCTCCTCAGCTGCCAGCTATTGAAGAAGAGAGCTTGAGCCTTGTGATCCCTCAGTGTTATACTGAATATAACATATCACAATATCACAATATATCAGGGGTTGGAAGGGCCCTAAGAGAGATCATCTAGTGCAACCCCCCTGCCAGAGCAGGAGCACCTAGACCAGCTCACACAGCAATGTGTCCAGGCAGCTCTGCAATGGCTCCAGACAAGGAGACTCCACAGCCTCCTGGGCAGCCTGGGCCAGTGCTCTGGCACCTGAACTGCAAACAAGTTCCTCCTCAGCTTAATACTAAACCTCCTGTGCTCCAACTTGCTCCCATTCCCTCTTGTCCTACCATTGGATGCCATTGAGCAGAGCCTGGCTCTCTCCTCCTCACACTCACCCTTCACATATTTCTAAGCATTGCTGAGGTCTCCTCTCAGTCTCCTCTTGTCCAGGCTGAAGAGACCCAGCTCTCTCAGCCTGTCCTCCTAGGGCACATGCTCCACTCCTTTCAGGATCTTGCTGGCCCTGGGCTGGACTCTCTCCAGCAGCTCCCTAGCCTTCTGGAGCTGAGGGGCCCACAACTGGACACAGCATTCCAGGGGAGGCCTCCCCAGGGCACAGGAGAGGGGAGAAGAACCTCTCTGG
>VWZO01013835.1:19887-47387 GCA_013396975.1 Bucco capensis | reverse complement strand
AAGGCAGAGTAACCTCCTTACCAGATCTCATGGGGTAAATAAAACAATGTTGTTCAGAGTCTTCCCTTGACAGTCACACCTCAAATCCTTGATTTTTGTAAGTTTTGTGGAAGTAAGGATAATTTAAAGCCTTACTACAATCTGAAACCAACCCTGATCAAAGATCCTCTATTTTCTTTATGGAATCTTTCCCTCTCGCTGGTAGTTTTATGTAAATTCTGGAAAATATCAAGATTTCTAAATGACAAACTTTTTTTTTCTCCCATCTTTTTTCTAACAACCAAATTGAAGTCCTTTTCCAGAATTTTACAACATGAAACAGAACCAGCTTCCTTTAATCTCAGCATACAAGAGAACAAACTAGGGAGGGGCAAGCAGTCCTGAATTCTGGAAGGCCAGATAATCTAGCTCAATGTGAAGTTTACATTTTTGGGGCACTGTGTCAAATCCAAATATGCAGAATCCAGAACTTTTCACCTTCTGAAAATACTTGCTGCCTTAGAGTAAAGATGGCATGAAAGCCCACTTCCAGCTCCTTAGCACCAAACTTAGTCAGGTGAGAACCAGTCAGCAGAAAAGCAGGGAGTTGTTTTTGTTTTGGAAGGTTGGGTTTGTTTGTCTCTTTTAATTTACCTGCATTCTGGCAGAAAGATTCCAGCAAATTCTAGTTTGCTGACCAAATGCTCATCAGCTGGAAGATTTCCAACCACAGCAGCTGCATGGCATGCTCTCTCCACAGCAATGAGGATGCAGATTAAATGCCGAGTAGGAAAAGCATAAACAGTTCCCTTTAATAAACTAATGAAAAATTCCTGTGGAACCCTGCTAGCTTGGAAAAGCAGAGTTAAAGAGACAGGTGAGAATTCTGTGTCACTCCTAAGCCACTCACCTCTGGTCTCAGCACAGCTTTCCTGCAGGCCTGGCACACAGGGCCAGTCCGGGAGAAACTCAGGGGAAGTCGCCGGGTTCGGTGCTGGCATGTTGGGTCCTCACATATTAACCAACCCTGCACGAAGGGAGAACACAGAAGAAAATGCATTTTTACTGCTAATTCCAGTTAGAGCTTCTTTTTACCAAACCTAAACAATGAACCATACTCAAGGAAGAAAGAAAAAAAACAAATCCCAATGTTAACATCCTCTGTGAAGCTGAGACAATAACATATCCAAAGAGGTGAAGGTCCTTGGGTAAGGTAACACAATCAATAGTGGAGAACAAAGCTGCAGTCTTCTTGCTTCCAAAATCCCACATTCTGCACACTGTAGTTATCCCTTCCTTGAAATATAATGAAACCTCTTCTCTTCTCCAGTTCAGACATTAACATACAACAGAATGGTTTTTATACAACTCTGTAGACCAGACAAGACACCCCAGAGACCTGTAACAAATCAAATTTTAAAGTGCTATTGCCTTGCTTACACTTTAGAGGGGAAAACAAGTTTTAACTTACATGTTCTGCTGACAGTCAGCAGCTTTCTTTTTAAATACATTTTTTTAATAGAAAGCTATCAAGACATAAACATAAACTGACTAATTTAAGAAAACCTGAGTTTTCTGAGTTGGAATACAATGTAAGTCAGTTTGCACTATGTCAGCTCACAGAGACAATGCTGAAGAGAAAGCACACAATAGAAGTTTTCCAGAAGATTTCCCCAGCTTTTGGAAATGGCTCAAGGCCCTCCTGAATCCCTGTATCAGCTTGTACCACCCTCATTCCAATGAACTTCAAGTGCTTTTTGAGCCTATGTAAGTTCTTAGCATCCACAACTTCCTGCAGAACAACTAAACACTAGATGAAAAAGCACTTTCCTTTTTTTTAAACACATATCCACCTCAAAACCTCTTTTTTAATACCTTCTACGCTCTTCTATCAGGAGAAACTATGAATAATCATTCTGCATTCACCTTTTCCATGTCACTCATGATTTAACAGACCTCCATCAAATAATCTGCAATCAAACTCTTTTCCAAAACCACAATCCTAAATTACTTAGTTGTTCCTTGCATGGAAACCACTCCACATCTTTGTTGTCCTTCTCTGAACCTCTTCCAGGTCCTTTTTGAAGTGAGGGGATAGGGGAAAATGGAACCAAATGGGTAGGGAGATAAAACCAGTATTGTATGCTGTATTCAGGATGCTAGAAGAAGAGGAATTGATACTGAAACAGAATTTATACAAGATAGTATTTACCATCTTGCCAAGCCCATCCAAACCCTTCCTGTTGCTCTTGCAGAAAGGAGGTTTTATGCCTATGTGACACACCAGAAAAGCTTTGTGGGCAAGTTCACAGCAGCAGCAAGGTACATAGCACTACCTCAACTGTGTGTTCAAATCCTTAATGGAGAAATGGAAAGAGTCCATTAAGATACACAGTTATGGTTCATTTCACCCAACTTTTGCTATCTAAAAGCCTGATACTCAGTCTAAGCTAGTCAGTCACCCTATGATTCAGTTATGGTAAATGGAGGAAGAGGAAAAAAAAGCATCTCCCAAAAGCAATTTACCCAACAGGTTCTAGGATGAGGTAAACCCTGCTCTAGACTCTCTTCAGAAAGTCAGGCTACTCCTCAGGTCAGAACAAACACTTTGGAAACAGTATCATCAGTGACCACTCTGAGTTTTATTGTTATGGAGATTAACAATGTAAATCATTACATATTAACATGGCACAGTGAGAAAATACCAAGAATTTGGAAATAATCTATGGATTTAGTTTTGCTCTCTTGCACAACTGTTGCCTTAGCAGTCCTAGTACTAGCCTCTTTGTCATGTACCAATTATTCATGACAAATACTTCACAAGTGACAGCAGAAGGATAGATGTTGCTCAGCAGGACTGAGCTACTTCATCAGCTGATGCTTCACCATGAAAAGTCCTAATTTAGGACCTGACCTAACATACACCTGACCTGTGTCTTCTAGAGTCAGCAGACACAAATGAGCCTGAAGTGAAAAAGCTACTCCTTGGGTTTGGTTTTGCAAATGAACCTCAGATTTGTTTCTAAAAGAGGAAGCTGTTCAGGGCCACAAAAATGATCAGGGGGCTGGAACACCTCTGCTCTGAGGACAGGCTGAGGGAGCTGGCATTGTTCAGCCTGGAGAAGAGAAGGCTTCAGGGGACCTACTAGTGACCTTCCAGGACCTAAAGGGAACTTCCAAGAAGGCTGCAGAGGGCCTGTTTGCAAAGGCCTGCAGGGAAAGGACAAGGGACAATGGTTTTAAATTGGAGAGGAGTAGATTTAAATTGGACATTAGGAAGAAGTTGCTACCCATGAGGTTGGTGGAACACTGGCCCAGGTTGCCCAGGGAGGTGGTTGAGTTGCCATCCCTGGAGGCATTGCAGGTGAGGCTTGCCAGGGCTCTGGGCAAGCTGATCTAGTTGGGGATGTCCCTGGCCACTGCAGGGGGGTTGGACTAGATGAGCTCCAGAGGTCCCTTCCAACCCAAACCATTCTAGGATTCTATGACCTGTTGTGTCACAGGTTTTAAGTGACTCAAGTTTAATAGACAAGGAATAATGTTCTACTGAAAAAAAAGCTACTCAAGGATAGCACTGAGATCTTCAGGCACTCACTTACGTGAGCACTGAGAATATCATTAGAGCCACTGTGATGGAAAACACAAAAACATTGCTGGAAAGGATAATGAATTGTCACACATCTTAAGTTAATTCTTGGAGACAAAAGCTCTGCTTTGTGTGGAAAGCTGTTTATGCTGTATTTGCTTATTGTGTGGCATCTCTACCTTCCTCTGAAACATCTGGTAGCAGCCTGATACAAACAGGGCCTTAAAATAGAGAGGCATGCAGGGGGAGGCACAGAAGGTGTCCTCACCCCTTCCAAACCCCTCCTGTTTGAGAGCAGAATTGTTTCAGCTGTAGCTAGGAAAAGATTCTGTGTGCACCACGAGAACACTCACCACTCCAAACATATTAAATGACTACATCTGAACTTTAAACCAATTTATTATACTGGAGAAACAAAGCATGGAAACTGCCAGATAGTAAGGTATTGAGTTTGTTTTTGCAGTTGCCCTTGCCATTCCCTAAGTCTGGAATGGGAGCAGCATCCCAGCTTCAGCTGAGCAGAGTACTCTTTTTAGACAAGCATGAAAATCATGCATGGTAAAAAGAACAGTGTGTTTTCTGCCACCTATTGGCATTTTTAGCTAATAATTAGGAAACAAAAGACCACATCACACTTCCTATTGTCTTAGGAGAGAATGCATAGATGGTCCACCCAAACTACCACTGAACAATGACATTCGAAGCAAGTTTCTTTATACACTTCTGGTCTAATGCAGTTGCTTGTTGAAGAAAGGGCTGGGAACTTTGCTGGTCACAAAATACAGGTGAAAAAAGACTGAAAAACCCAGCTAAAACTAAAACCAAGTGCTCAGGATAAAAATAAGCATTCAAATTTAACAGCTTACTGTTACATTTGTTTTCAACTCCTAAGAAATAATGATCAAAACATCTAACTTTCACTGAACAATAACCTGTTTTTAAGAAATGGAGCTCTAAGTTGTTGCCTACAATAAAATAACCAAACCTGCTATGTAGACACTAACTAAATGTCCTTTTAATTCATACAGAGAAGAGATAATGTCATTTGTCTAGACTTTCCACCAGTTATAATTACCATTAAAGAGGTCTTTTCTTCTCTGTCACCTCTCTATTCAGGCCTTATTTGCGTTTGTTTGTACTTACTATCTGTTAATCTCTCTTAACAAATGACAACAATAACTGTTGCTATTATTCATGGAAATTAAACCTGTAGATAACTGTGTGAGAGGAGCTACCTTTGAAAAAAAGCAGTATCAGAAACATGTAGCTCTTTATGTCTCTTGTTTTGCTTTGATAATTACTCCATAGCCTTGATTTGCTTTCAACAAAACAACTTTTCCATGGCCATGCAGGTTGCAAGCAAATTCAATCCATGCATTATGTTCTGATTCAATTTGTTCAAGTGCATTATTGTTAACCCTTATTTGATCCATGCCTGTCATCTTCACTGACCAAACAAAATCAATCTTTCATTTCCTAGCAGCTATCACTGAGTCTGTAAATTAATTTGCAATAGATCAAACAAAACTCATAATAGGAAACCTTCAGGTTTTGTTCTACTTGGTATCTGCAACACTGTGAGAAAAAAATATACAAGTTGAGAGGGGGAAAAAAATAGCAACTAGCACTTCCAAATTGTTCTGTCTACATAATGCTTAGTTCATTTTAAAATATAAAAAATAGATGCAAAAAAAAAAAACCAACCCACCCTGAAGTAAATGCACAACAAAAAAGAAAATCCCTGAAGAGCACCATGTCCACAAACTGTAGCTAATGGGAAGAAATTTGCCAATCAAAAGTAATTTTCTTTCTTTGTATGTCTGTTCTTGAGAATTAGCCTCTCATATTCTAGTGATAAGCAAGCATTAGAAACATTACCCCAAAATACAGAGGCAAGTGGGTTTGGAACAGCCTTTCAGACAGAAGTTAGGGGAGTCAAGAACCTCCATTTATTGAGCTTTATCTTCTATTGGTTTTACCAATCCCATTTCACAATGTAGCTTGGTCACCTGCTACAGGAGAAGATGCTGAGGGACCACAATGGAGGAACAGAAACAAGGAGATAGGAATTGCTTTAGAAAGAGCATTACTTGAAGGCAGGAGTGATCCTGGAGATGGATGGTTATCCAGCCAGCATTATCCTCACAGGAATCACATTCAAGGATGGTATGAAATTGAAGCATCTTAGCCAACAACTTCCTAGGGGAAGGCAAACAATCACTTTACCACCCAAAGACACAATGCTGCTGGTCCAGGAGAAGGATATTGTCCTGCTTGGAGTTACAAGAGAATTAACTCTGTTCACTCATTTTACTTTTCAGCTAAGTCTCTGCATTTTCTCAAGTTAACAGCAGGTTTTCACAGTGTCTGCCTCTAGAAGTGATAATGCTCAGTGTCTATAGTTAGTAGCACAGCTTGGTATGCAGACCAAGGGCACTGCTGAATCTTGTGTAGCACGTGGAGGGGTGCAGAACACTCCAAGAAAAGACCCAAACCTAGATCCCTTTGGATAGCACAGAAAAATGGACACAAACCTAAGAAGATTTAACCTAGAAGAAAATTCTGTCCCATAAACATGCTTTTTTAGGAGTTCTTTCAGTACTTGCATACCTCACTCAATGTCCTATCAGCAATGCATTACTCATGATACAAACTCAGTCACTAAATCTTATATACCCACATCTAGGTTAGTGAAAATGCAAGTCTGTAGATTTTTAGGAATGATATTTCATGATTTGGATACTCTGAAACAATGGAGCTGGAATTGCTCTCTAACCCAGAACCGAAAACAAATGTGGAAGACTGAAAGCAAACTTCATTCACTAGTAAATTCAGAACCGAAAACAGATGTGGAAGACTGAAAGAAAACTTCATTCACTAGTAAATAAGATAGTAGATAAATAGATAAAGCATCTTTCTCTATCCCTATCTATTCTTTATCTCTCATCAATTTGACCCTTATAAGTTTCAAAGGGTAAAAAAAAAATAAATCAAAGCAGCAGATAATGGAAGAAGCAAGAAATGCTCCCTTACTCCCTCCAAAAACAACCCAAATGCTCAAACTAATGTAAAAAATGCTTTAAACAAAATTATCATCCAAGACAAAAGTGAAAAATCTCTTGTAGGTCAATGTAAGAGTTTTACATGTTATTAAAAATTGATTTTTTTTTCCTCAGAAAAGGTAAGCCATCTTTAACTGTACAGTCACATGTCATTTCATACAAGTGATTTGAAACTTATTGATCTCATCTGTGCAAAGACCTGGCTCTGTCATCAGGCTGCTGAAAGGATAATAGAGCTCTCCAAAGCCTTATGCTAGGTTGGATGCAAACAGTGGCCCTCATTTAAACACAGGTAATAGCACCACAAGTGGGCAAATTCTAGCCTTAACAGTTCCACATTATCAACTAAATTAGCAAGGATCTTCTGCTTTACTTCACATCAAAAGCCAATACCTTGGTCTTCTTATCTTCAGTAAAATAAGGTTCTAGGCACCAAAATAGGCTCTACAAAATGTTCACAAGTAGAGTACAACTGTTCCTAGGCTAAGATAGTGCTCACAGAGAGTCACCAATTGCCAGCAATTTCATTTTACTTAAGACAACCTGAAAACAGCTGAACTGGATTTCAACCCAACAGCTGAGAGCAGGCAGACTTGAAAGGACTACATGTGGAAAAGGACATTTAGAAAAGGAGGAGTGACAGATATCTTCTTTCTGCATGGAGAACTAAAACCTCGAGAAGGATCCTCAAGCCTGTTCTCCCTGTCCCAAGTCACATTCAGAGGCTAGGACAGATCACAACCAAGTACAGGATCTTGCTTCAGAAAACATTCTGCTTTGTCTGTCAACTGTCAACAAGGCACAAATAGCTCCTACAGCCCATCCATGTATTGCTAACAACATACAAGCAGTAAGAACTTAAGATCTCTTATGATCTGTGTCACTACTTTGGTTAGAAAGCTAAAAACACTCTACTTCCATCCCCACCTTCCCCTCCCTCCCTGCTCCTGCTCCCACAGCTCTGTCCCCATTCCTCTTTCCTCAAACATCCCTACAATCCTTTTTCCTCGGTCCCAGACTTGTCTTGCAGGAAATTCAGGATAATATTGGATATAATGCAGAACACACAGAGATTTTGCTCAGGTATGTGGCAATAACAGTAAGCTTTGTCAACTCAAGTACACATTTGGACAAAGAAGATAATTCATATGAAAGATTTATCTTTACCATAAGGTTATGAATATCTCTAAATACTGAAGGAGTTAACACAGTTCTGTAATCTTTAAAACATGATGAAGCACATATATAAAGTTTAGAGGAGCTCAATGGAGTGAAAGGAAACGGCAGAGGAAAAAAAAAGTCTCAACAGTCTGGTCACCTTAAACTAGACAAGTTTAAAGCATCACTAAGCAGTGTTTGTTCATTTAAGTTTAATTAATTTCTCCTTGAGATTGGCACTAATGAAACTGACTATCTTTCATGGCTTGGAAGAGCAGCCTTGAATGGTCTGCAAACAGGGCTGGGGGTAGACAAGAGAGCTGGCTGAGCCAGGGGGTTGCTATGGGATGCACAATGTAAACCCCCAAACTTCTGCAGGTTTCCTTGGCTTTCATGCTGCTCTCACACTGCCTCTCCAAACTTTTAAGAATCCATTTCCAGGTAGCTATTAAAAAAAAAAAACAAACCACAAACCCAATAACCCAACACAACAAAACAAAAAGTAGAATAATTAAAAATAAAACCAAACAGAAAAACCCTTAATCCTCTTCACCTCTGTCCTCATCCCCCACAGCAGCAGGGGAAAAGAGGCAAGGAAATTCACAGCATTCAAGCACAGGAAGGCTAGCAGAGTGTTTTGAATACAAGGGGACGAGGAGCACTCCCTCTGGATACTTGTGTGTGACTTGAGGATTGGTGATTACAAAGAACTTTTCATCTTTGCAGATTCATTTATTTACATATATATATATATCTGGAGCAATATGCTAGCTGTAAGTAGTTAAGAATAATCATATTTACTAATATTTCCCCTGCAGATTCCACCAGAAACTTTTTCAGTGCAGCCACCTCTTTCTACCCCCATCCTTTTCAGAGCTGTGCTTATCTTTTTTTCTTCCCTTTTCTTTTTTTTTTTTCCCCCATCTTTCTCTAAAGTATCTGATCAGAGCTTGTCCAGTAAGAGCACTTTATTAGATCATCAGCCAGAGGGGTTTTTACAAGCACCAAGAGCTATGGACTCAAATGCAGCACATCAGTTTTAATAGCTGAAGGTCTAATAGTAAACTGCAGATACTGCTGAGAACTTTCCATGCACTGAACTCTTGAACAAGCACCATCTCTCCAGCTTAAATGCAGCTGCCTCTTTCAATGCTGCAAATGGGTAAATTTGACAAAAAAGCCACCATTAAGACTACATGAAAGGCTCAAGACAACATCCTTTCAACGCTTTGTACTTCAGTAATCAGATGTACTTACTCCCCCCCCCCTCCCAAACCCGATCAAGAACTATTTCTGAATGGTAGGAAATAATTCCACTTTGTACATCTTTTAGTTAATCAAGACTTTCTATTCAGCAATTTGACCTTTTGTTCAAAACAGGATTATCAGTTTTTTCGCCAGTTACCAAGGGCGACTCGCATGGTGAACATAATTGCAATAATTTGCAAAACACCATGGCAACCCACATTACAACTAGGTAAATACTGGGCTTTTGTGCTACATTGTTATTTTCAGAGATGCTGAAGTCAAAGAACGAATGACAAATGAACACAAAATTTATATTTGCTTTGTCTCAAAAGAGAAGAAAATTGATAACGAGAATTGGGGGGAAAGCGACTACAGCTGTAATTTCTAACTTGATTAATTAGGATGCTAACAGTCCTTAACAGTAGATTCAACAAACAGCCCTGACTTAGTCTCTCCACCCACCTCTCTCTCTCTCTTTCTACACTACTACCACTAACCCCCCACCCCAGACAAATTTTTTCAGCTAGGAGAACAAACAACTCCATTTGCTCTTTTCTTCAACTTAATGGAATCCTTAATTACAGAACATTGTTCTCCTGCTCTTCATTACACTGAAATGTGAAAGTGAGAGAGAGAAGGAAGACAGTGCCAAGCAGACATAGAGTAGCTACAGTCATCTTCTCTGCCTTTGCTTCTTTTTTTTGTCCATAGTGGACTTTAAAGATGAAATAGCATTTTTAAAATGTTTTATTGTTAATTTAATGTTAGCAGCTGTCGTGGAGCAGATCATGAAGGAAACTAGTGCTCAAATCCTCTCACTGGCAATATTAGTGAGACATGGAAGCTTCAGGCAAGTCATCATTTAAACCCCAAAATCAGAGAGGAAGTAACTGCTTAAAGAGAAATAAATTCTCTTAAAATCAGATCAGGTGCTTTCTAACAATATCTACTGGATTAAAACATTTGCCTAGGAATGGAATGAAATATTTAAGAAATAATGAAATTAGTTAATTTCCATTATTTATTAAATTAGTTAATTTCCATTATTTATTAAATTAGTTAATTTCCATTATTTATTAAATTAGTTAATGTCAATTATTTATTAAATTAATAAATAAATTTAAAATAAAAATAATAATTTAAATTAAATTATTTATTAATTTATAATGAATTTTTCACTTATTTTCTTCATAACTGAAGAACTAACTTAGTGTTAGAGCACAGGCTTTTATTAAGACTTCAAGAAACCACATTAAACCCAACTGGTTCAGAAATGCTACAACTCTCCAGAAATAATTTTACTTAAGACAAAAACCTGATTAAAAGAGTCTAATTTGTGTTACTAAATGACTTCACAAGAAATCTGCTACGTATCACTGGAGCAGGAGTTTTGTGCTAAAACATTTATTATGCCACAGTGAACGGAATGAATGGTTGAGAGCTTAATTTTCCTCATATCAATAACACAGACAAGTTCTGCCTCTACACAGGCCAAATTCTGCCATCAGATGTATGCATATGGTTCCTCTAAAATGCAACAGCAGCCTTTAGCAAGGGATGTTCCTCCCCAGAATATAGGAAGAATACATTATGCTGCAAGAAGCATGCAATCAGAAGGCAGAGTAATCCTCACTGCACTTCCCTCGACATACAAATCATGTGTCAATTGGCAGTCAAAGGACCACATCTGTATTTTAATTCTCATTGAAGGATTGGATTGCCACTAGGATAAAACAGGCTGGGCAAAGTGAGCAAGAAAACTACTGCTGCATCCCTACACATGGTGAACACTGGAGAGCATCTAGCAAAATGAAAGAAAGGAAAACAAAGTGCTAAAAGCAACTGAATCCAGCTCCAGGGAGCTGAAATCATGGAATCATTCAGGTTGGAAAAGTCCCTTGGGGAGTCCAACAATTAACCCTACTCTACAAAGTTCACTCCTAAACCATATCCCCCAACACCACATCTAAACAACCCTTAAACACATCCAGGGATGGGGACTCAACCACCTCCCTGGGTGAATGCACTAGTGCCTCTGCTACATGGATTCTCCATGCTGCTGGACAAGTCACCTCCAGTTTATGAAAGGACTCACAAGTTACTCACAAGGAATGACACTTCCCAGTGAAATGTGAAGGTTTGAGTAGACCCAACTGTAGGCTGAAAGCTGTGCTTTGGGCAGTTACACAATACTACAGGCTCAGAAAAATCAGGTCCTTTGTTTCACAAACTAGGCACTCAAACTTATGGACACGTTTGATGTTCATTTTCCTATGCCTCATTTCACTGAGAAATAGAAGGAATACTTTGTGCCTTTGCTTAACGCAGCCCTTGTAAAGATGTTCTTTAAGAGCCACTTGATCCTACACTGAAGTGTGCCACAGAAAGTTCCAGCAGAAAAAGAAATAATTCCAGGCAAAGTTTCAGAGAATTCACTTGGCAAAGGGCATCCACTGAGCACCAGGGAGAATAAATACAGACAAGTTGCTCATCTAGTGAGTGCTCTCCAACATTGAGGCTGCAATGGACTAGAAAGAAAACAGAATGAAATAACATCATACCTATCCTGAGCCTCCTCACAGAATCAGTAAGGTTGGAAGAGACCTCTAAGATCATCAAGTCCAACCATCCCTATCCCTCCCATGCCACTAACCCATGGCCCTAAGGAGAGCAGCTAAATATTCCTTAAGCCCCTACAGGGATGGTGACTCCAGCACCTCCCTGGGCAGCCTGGGCCAAGACTTAACAACCCTTGCAGGGAAGAAATTCCTCCTTATATCCAATCTAAACGTTCCCTACTGCAACTTGAATCCATTTCCTCTTGTCCTCTCACTGTTAACCCTGGAGAAGAGCCCTACCCCCATCTCATTCCAACCTCCTGTCAGGGAGTTGGAGAGAGAGCTCAGGTCTGCCCTGAGCCTCCTCTGCTCCACACTAACCAAGCCCAATGCCCTCAGCTGCTCCTCAGCACACTTGTGCTCTAGAACCTTTACCAGCTTCTTTGGACATGCTCCAGCAACTTAATGTCTTTCTTGTGTTAGTAACAAACATCATTTGAGGGAAAACCTCCATACATGGCACACTGTCCAGATGCAGAGTTGATATCATGAGGAGAGATAAGGAGGAGATGGAATTTTGAGAGAGTTTATAGCCTTTTCTATGAATAACTATGTTTTTCAAGGGCTTATAAATTGGGTCAATCTGCTACTTGCTATGAAAGACAGAAAGCAGTCAAAACTCTTGGCTGATCTGCTCAATCTTAAGCACCCAAGTGAAGCTAGAAAGAGACAACAGCATCTCAGCTGAGCTGCTGTGGATTACTTTAAGATAGAAAAAAGATGTTTTTCTTAACCTTGAAAAAAATGCCAATGCCTTTTAGTTTAAAATCTCAGCTAGAACTCAGACAATAAATCCATTAAAAGGATAATGGTTCAGAGAGAACACATGACCATCTGGATCTGGTGGCATGACTACTCAAGATAACTAAGGCCACATGCTGTATCAAGTCTCTAGAACTTGGATTTCCTATAATCTGGAGAAAATACTTAACAAAAAATATATCTGAAACAAATTCTGAATTTCATGATGACAAGTAAAGAGAAATTAAATGACTGGAGTAGAAGACTGTGACTACTTATCAACCAGTATTATGATCTGATTACATTTTATATGGGTAAAAGAACAGTTCCAATCAACTTGAAAGTCATTTTTTCTTAAGGCAAGGAAAATCATAAGCAAATTTTAACTTCTAAAAGAGAAGCATAAGAAATGGAGACTGAAAGCAGACAGCTGCTGACATAAATCAAAAATTTCCTGAAAGAAAAATTAATCAGATATTAAGCAAAAATACAGAACTGAGATGGAAACAACAAAGTAGGTTACAACACAAAAAAACCCTAGAAGTATAACTTTTTCCTGTGTTATGGAAAAGCACAGCAACAGTCTAGTAGCAAATAAAGATGAAAAAAAACCCTGTATTTTGCTTTGTTGACAATAAAACAGTTAAAAGGCCTCCAAAATTCAGCATATTCATATAACAAATGCTTGCACCTAGTAGTCCTATAAGAGCTAAGAAGATCTATTACTTGATAGACTTCTCAACACTTGACTCTACCTCAAGACTGAGACCCATGATCTACCAAAATGCTGATTTTCCTTGGAATAGTAATAAAAGCAAACCAGAATTATTCATGTAACTCTTTGTATTCCTCAGTCTTAACATGCACCTGAGGAAAACCAACAGAAATATTGATAGGTGATCAATAATTTAAGAACAGGAATGTAACTAAAAGCAGTCAATATGCTTTTATACAGAACAGTCTCAACCAAACAGGACAGTTTGGTCAAGAAAGGCAGATGGACTGTAATTAATTTCTTGAACAGTAGAATCAGCACTAGACAGTGTTAATAAAGTACTTGCACAATGGATTAAGAGGTGCAAAGTTGAAGCATCTGCCAAAAAATCAGTTGTCCATAAGACACAAAGGGATGACAGTCAAGTAAACATTTATCAATATGGGACAGAGAGAGATTCTGGTGATATATCACAAGGAGAAGGTTCCACTCACACGTCAACACCTCCATCAGTGATTAGCAGAAGAGAGAAATCAATTCAGATTAAATTAAGAGATGACAAAAGCAGAACAGCAAATAATCAGAAGCATGAGGAAATTGGTTGAGTAAATGGTGCTCGTTCAAAACAAAATGCACATCAGTGTAGTGAAACAAAACCAGCACACTGGGAACAAAGACCACAGCTCAACCTACAAAATGGGCATAGTGTATGCCAGAAACTACCAGGTGGAAAAGGGTCATGGGAGATAACTTATTCAACATCAGCTTTAAAGGCAGACCTAGCAAGATGGGGAGATTCAACATGGAAGAGCAGTTTCTCACCAGCAAAAAAGACAACTGAGAGGTGACTTCATCAGAATGTGTAAGTATATTCATGGGAGAAAAGCACAGGCAACACAGGGTAGTTAAATCTAGAGAATGAAGAAGCAATATCAGCCAGCAGTTGGAAAAACTTGGTGGATTGAAAACTAGCTCAATGTTTGGGCCCAGAGGGTGGTGATCAGTGGAACAAAGTCTGGCTGGAGGCTAGCAAGAAGCAGTGGAGCCCAGGGATCCAGTTCTGTCCAACAGCCTCATGAACAATCTGGATGCTGAAGCAGTGCAGCCACAGCAAGTTTGCTGTGTAGTATCAAGAGAATACTCTATGTATGTTTTAGAAACATTTAAAGAAATATACTAATAGGCTCCCTCAGTTACTATGGTAATAAGCATTTTGTAAAGCATATCAATATATAAAAGGTGGGGTTTTACTTCATATTGATATTAACCTACTCTCCTATGGTAGAAAACAAATCAATAACAGAAACTGAAGAAATAAGCTGAAGTTCTACTACTGAATATGACTTCTTACAAGAGACTTCTTGGAGACTAACAAATACTTGTTCATTTGTTGTGAAGTTGCTGATTTTTAAGGCAGAAATTTCATATAACCCAGGCCTGAAAGTCACCATTCTGGGCAGACAGCATATTAAAACATTATGGAAACAGCCAAATGAGAAGGTATGATATCTACTTATCATACAAATCTTGGTCTAACTCNAAATAAGCTGAAGTTCTACTACTGAATATGACTTCTTACAAGAGACTTCTTGGAGACTAAAACATACTTTTTTATTTGTTGCAACGTTGCTGACTTTTAAGGCAGAAATTTCATATAACCCATGCCTGAAAGTCATCATTCTGGGCAGAAAGCATATTAAAATATTATGGAAACAGCCAAATGAGAAGATATATCTACTTATCATACAGATCTTGGTCTAACTGNTTTGGTCAAGAAAGGCAGATGGACTGTAATTAATTTCTTGAACAGTAGAATCAGCACTAGACAGTGTTAATAAAGTACTTGCACAATGGATTAAGAGGTGCAAAGTTGAAGCATCTGCCAAAAAATCAGTTGTCCATAAGACACAAAGGGATGACAGTCAAGTAAACATTTATCAATATGGGACAGAGAGAGATTCTGGTGATATATCACAAGGAGAAGGTTCCACTCACACGTCAACACCTCCATCAGTGATTAGCAGAAGAGAGAAATCAATTCAGATTAAATTAAGAGATGACAAAAGCAGAACAGCAAATAATCAGAAGCATGAGGAAATTGGTTGAGTAAATGGTGCTCGTTCAAAACAAAATGCACATCAGTGTAGTGAAACAAAACCAGCACACTGGGAACAAAGACCACAGCTCAACCTACAAAATGGGCATAGTGTATGCCAGAAACTACCAGGTGGAAAAGGGTCATGGGAGATAACTTATTCAACATCAGCTTTAAAGGCAGACCTAGCAAGATGGGGAGATTCAACATGGAAGAGCAGTTTCTCACCAGCAAAAAAGACAACTGAGAGGTGACTTCATCAGAATGTGTAAGTATATTCATGGGAGAAAAGCACAGGCAACACAGGGTAGTTAAATCTAGAGAATGAAGAAGCAATATCAGCCAGCAGTTGGAAAAACTTGGTGGATTGAAAACTAGCTCAATGTTTGGGCCCAGAGGGTGGTGATCAGTGGAACAAAGTCTGGCTGGAGGCTAGCAAGAAGCAGTGGAGCCCAGGGATCCAGTTCTGTCCAACAGCCTCATGAACAATCTGGATGCTGAAGCAGTGCAGCCACAGCAAGTTTGCTGTGTAGTATCAAGAGAATACTCTATGTATGTTTTAGAAACATTTAAAGAAATATACTAATATAATAGGCTCCCTCAGTTACTATGGTAATAAGCATTTTGTAAAGCATATCAATATATAAAAGGTGGGGTTTTACTTCATATTGATATTAACCTATTCTCCTATGGTAGAAAACAAATCAATAACAGAAACTGAAGAAATAAGCTGAAGTTCTACTACTGAATATGACTTCTTACAAGAGACTTCTTGGAGACTAACAAATACTTGTTCATTTGTTGTGAAGTTGCTGATTTTTAAGGCAGAAATTTCATATAACCCAGGCCTGAAAGTCACCATTCTGGGCAGACAGCATATTAAAACATTATGGAAACAGCCAAATGAGAAGGTATGATATCTACTTATCATACAAATCTTGGTCTAACTCGCAAACCCAACGATTAACAAGTTCTCTGAAAGTAGTACTTACAACAACACCCATCATCCATAAATATAATTACTAATTAAACAAAGAAAAATATAGTTGAGAGAAAAAGAGAAAAGGTAGAGGTTTCAACCTTTAGACCACTCCTCTGAAGAGAGCTGCTGGCCTATCTGCTCCTCTAGAGTGAGTTCAATAGCAAGCTCACCCCTGTGCTAGTGGATTCCCTTGGGAGACTAGTCCTTCATTTGCCACCAAGACAACTTTCCTCAGAGTTTTCACCTCCTGCCTGGGTGGATCCTGAGCTTTTCCTGGTTGCTTTTTTTACAAGCTAAAAACTAGAATGCATTTATTCTAAANTCCAATGGATGGTTAGGATTGTGCGGAGACAGCGCTGCTGGAAGCGCTCCAAGAGTCGTAGGTGGTGGCCATAGATGAGCCATGCTTGGGAACCATATCAAAGAGTAGACAGCACAATGGCTCTAGAAACACTGAGCTTTGGACTTTTCTTCCAGTGTTTATTTCGCCAGGTTCTTTAAAAACACAAAGAGCAGAGCCTAACCTGTGGATGTGAACTTTGAATGCTTCCTCACAAAAGAAAGCAGGCCCACTTAGGAGTCTTAGCAGACTCTCTACTCTTACCTTAGACCATTCAATTGGATTTGCCCATTTCCTAGCCTGTTTCCAGCGATTAAACCTGCGCTGCACAGTTTCTTAATGCAATAATTTTTGTCTCTCCCCTCTATTTGCATGAAGACAAAAAACAATAAGACAAGAAAATCTTAATATGCAGTTTGGTAAAGCTGTAGGCAGCCTCTGAGCACCACGTTTAGCTCTCCAGTAAAGCTTGTGTTAATGTGATGGAAGAGTTTGGCAAATTCAACTCTAATGGAGCAGAAAAGTGCTTTTGCTTGAAAGTGAGATCATCTTTAAAAATTCAAAGCATGATCACTTCTTCCCTTTTTTTTTTGGTGGGTTTTTTTTTTTTTGCAGGAACAATCTGATCCAAGCAGCAAAGCTTAAATAAACTAGAAACATTTCAAATGATCCATAAAGGATTAATAAGCACTGCAGGAAGTCCTATAGGCTCAGGGTATACGTTTTCCATCTTCTCCTCCTCTGCTAGGCATGACATGAAATTCTAAACAGAACTCAAGTTTCAAAGTCACTGAATGTTAAGGTCTGCAGTTTGGATGCTAGCCTAGAGTGGGGGTCACCATCTTGGAAGATTTAATTGAAATAGATAAGAAAATATTGATGTTATTAGCATAATAAAGCCCCTAAATGATGGTTCCTCACCCCTATTTTTTTTTCTTCTACTCACAAACAGACAAATGGACAAAAAGATGGCAAAAGGGGTAGGAGTAGGAGTAGTAAGCTACAGGCCACTAATATAACAAGAACAAAATGACAGCTATTATTTTGGCAGAGATAATCTATGCTGAAACACAAAACACACACGCACACAATTTCTTTCAATACAATTTTCTTGTCTTCCCACTGACTTGTGTGATTACCCCAGAAAGCAGGGTTCTAAACACAGTTCTCAATTGAATCTGCAATCAATAACGGGGGAAAAACTTGAGAAGGGAGAGATGGGAAAACATATTATAGCATTAGGAAGTGTTGGCAAAACAAAGTGAACTTATCAATATGCATAAAATTGGAAGGAGAAGATAATAAAAAATATAGCAAGCACAATGCGGCATATGCCTTAACTGAAATTAGGAAACAAACCAAAAAATCCACTCCAAGTCCTGAGAAATTCACTCAGAAAGTGCCCCAAGCCTGGACCAAAAGGATGTAGTCCTGCTTTCCTCTGTAGTTGTAAAAAAAAGAATCATTCTGAATTATCAAACAGTGAACACAGGTACTTCTGAAACAGTGAGAAGAGTGATCACTTCAATAATTTACAGAAAGGAACAAAACTAAGCTAAATAGAAAACCTATTGGTGTTAGTTTCATGTCATAAAAAAAAAGCAAGCCTGAAAAAACCCCAAATGAGAAAAACTTGTGGGATCTCAGTTGGAGGTCAGCTTGACCCAAACAAACTCAATTTGCTAGCAAGAATCCAGACTTACTTGAACACTGACACAGGAGAAAAGACAAATAATTCATACCAGAGTTGAGAGCTCCTCGTGTTGGAAGATGGAAAAGTTGAGCCTCTGATAAACTTATAAAGCTGTTTACAACCCAGGCTTTTCTGCTCAGAGCCAAAACAATCAACAGCAAGAAACCATTTAGGTGACAGTTATATACAAATTGGAAGAAGTTCTTACAAGAGTGGAAAATAGGAAAGAGTCAGAAATGCAACAGAAAAATAGGAAGTTAGAAAAGAACACAAATATCCAAGCCAGCACGGATAATATTGGCCATACTGGGGGGAGAAGGAGGGAGGGAGGGAGAGGAGATGTGAGAATGATAAATGTTAGCTCACAGTGAGAGCCTGATGCTGAAAAGCAAAAATTATGCTAAAATAATACACTAATCAAAAGGGAAAGTGAGTGAGAAGAAAGAAGTAGAGGGGAAAAAAACCCCACCTGAACAAAGAACCAAAAGTAATCATTTCTCTGGATAAAGGCAGCAGAGAGGCCTCCCTTGAAATGCTGTCTACAATCCTAAGCATATCACTAAAACCAGATAGAAGAAAGCAAAGCAAAGAACATCAACAAAGCCAGCTCTAGACATTAAAAAAAGTATGAACCATGTAAAAGAGTAGACAGCACAATGATATTGCTGCTCTTAGTGAGGTTCATTTCCACGAGGAAGGCAGCCTTAGAGAACATGGTGCTGGTTACACACTCTTTTGGTCACGTAAACCTAGAACTGAAAAGCATCTTTCAGGGGTTGGTTTTATGATTAAAAACTCCATTGTTCCTGGACTTGAAAATCTGCTGATGGGTCATTCTGATCATAGAATCATAGAAAATCTGCTGATGGGTCATTCTGATCATATTATCTCCTTACACCTTCCACTACACAATAAGCAACATGTTGTCCTCTTTAGTATATATGCTCCAACTCTCCAAGCTAACCCTGCCAAAAAAGATGAATTTTACACCAACCTGNTTTGTTGAAAACAATCAAGAGATCCAGGAATTGTTGAGGAAGAAGAGATCTGCTCACCAAGCACACCTTGCATTGCCATCCTGTCATGTAAGAAAAGCAGCTCAGAAATCATAAGTGAGCAATTATGGAGGAGAGGTAGAAGACAGGAGAAAAGGATTTCTTTTGGTTTTGCCTAATAGGTGATCAATTTGGTAGTTTCACTGAACTAAAAAGGCAAAAAACGTGTGCAGAGCAGAAATGTATTTTGCCAAAGGCATTATTAACAATTAATAATCATTACACAGTGCCTTGTTTGCCTGACCTTGTGTAAATTCAGCAGCCTTGTAATTAGACCCAGCTTTTGCATATTTGTATCTTTCCATTTGACTCATTCATTCATCCATTAACATTTGCTTGACAGACATAGATAGATAATCAGGGTAAAATTTGTATTTACTAGATTATAGAAAATTGCCCAAACTGTTAAGTTCAAGGGAAAATACATTCTTGGCTTTCTATTGAAAAAGATGTAAAAGCAATTAAGTGTCTGAGGATGGTCACAAAGCTCTCTAAAGAAGTAGCAGAGCTTTCATAATACTATATTTGGGTTTAAAAACAAACAAACAACAAAAAAAAACAGAACCCCAAACCCCTCACCAACTAGAAAGATACAATAGTAGGGTCTACGTTTTCCTTTAGGCAATGTAATTCTTCATATAATTTATATCCTGATATATCCTATTATATAACTGCTATTAATATATCTCCTATAAAAGCTAATAACTTCATATTAACCACAACCTCTTTTCCAGACTATAAGATACTTGCAATAAAGGAAGATTTATGTCCATTTAACAACCTTCCAGTAACTTCCTAACTTTCTGAGCAGCTGGAAGAATTATCTTAACTACTTTCCTGTTGAGGAGAAACAAAAAAAGCTCTGTGGAGATGGCAGTTATTAACACTAACATACCTCTGGAAACAGAAAGGTGTGGAAGATCTCTGCTGAGCAGTCAGTGTGGAAAAGAACAGTACAGGAGAGAATGGGAAATAAAGGAAGTTGTTTACCTGTGTATCTCCAGCACTTTTTTCCCCTCCCAAACAACTGGTCACATTTCTCTCTGATGAAATAAACTGCAATGTAGTGAATCACTTGCCTAACCTAAGGATTTTCACTTCTCTCTGTCATAAGCTTTAAAGGAGAAAGGGAAGAATACCAACCCTGTCCTCTTTCCTAAACTAGGAGACCTTAATTTGAATCTCTGTAATCTGAACTCAGGTTTTAGCTGCTCTCCTGGTGTAACTGGAAGTATTAATTCAACTAAAGCAACAAGGGAGTGGAAGAGCTGACACTTCTTGTTGGTCTTCATCTCTTCACTGAAGGTGAACAATTAGTCCCAAATCAACATTGTCATCTCTTCCCCCCAAATTTCCTGCTGCTGGGAAGAAATCTGTCCCTCTTCAGACTGTCACCCATCCAGTATTCAGTGTTGTTTGCACAAGGACAACCCTAGCAGAAGCTGAAAAAGCTTAGTACCAGGAGCAAATAGATCCCTACCACACCATGATTTTAGGCTCAATATTCTGGTGCCCAGGAAGTTGCTCTGCTCCATCAGTGCTGAATGCCAACCTCTTTGTAGCCTGAAGAAGGAAATGCACAGGCAGGGCAAGTTTTGCTTCCACTGCAGAAATCTGAGTGGAAGCTAAGGCCAAGGTCTTTATTTTCCCTGGGGAGGAAGAATTTTACATTAAATACTCATTATTTAAGGCTATGGATTATTCCAGGTGGTATCTGTTTTTACTCAGACCACTGGTGGAGATCATTAAATATCAATACCAGCAACTGGAATTATCTCATATGCCATCATCTACGTTCTGTCAATGCCAAAATTTAAGGGAACTGCCTTAGATGGATGGATGGACCATTTAGCCTTGATGTCTCCAGCATCAAGACTAGATTCTTGCAGTGCTTTGTACACTGGCAGTTAGCTTGTTCTGCAGTGTTTGGCAGACAGATCTCAAGTGAGGGCCAAAACAAGACCTCATTTTTCTAACCACTGGGAACATAACTTCCAAACATCTACTCCATCATCTTCTGTAAACACTACAGAGCTCCAACAGACCAGCTCCAAGGTTGAAGGGTGCCTTAGGAGTTCCAAAACACTAAATAGGCATTAAAAGCAAAACTCCTTTGTTAATATCATTATTCAGACACAGTTGGAATGTTCTAAAAACAACTAATGAAGTCTGTTAGAAGAATTAATCTGAGGAAACTAGCACAGACAAGGGGAGAGGTATTCCTTGCATTTTCTTTCACCAGCCTGCTTAAGGATGTCTTGTTACCTGTTTTTGACTATGAAAGTCTTTCCTACTGACATACAATTAACAGCCTCCTAGTGCTGTATCATGTTTGATTCATTCCAGACAGTTCAGTGCCTCCACCACTAGAGGATAAAGAGAAAGTGGACCAAATTCTAGCTATCTGTACCTGCAGTGGAGAGTGGAAAGAAGAGGAGGGAAAAGATCTGTCTAGTATCTGGAAAAAGAACTGGCCTGTAATAACACCAACTACATCAATATGAGAGACCAAGCCTTGGTTGTGATGCACAGAACTGTCTAGAAAGGCATCAGTTTAATCTATATAGACACTAAAGACATGAGGAAAGCTTGTAATCACTCTTCATTTTCCTTATTTTCCTTACAATCTCAGATGCTCCTCAAACAGGTATTTGCTACTCAAGGTTCTTTTCTGAATGACACCTGAAACACTGAGTGGCATCTTGCCACTAGCCTCATGAAGCACTTCACAAGTGGACTCAGCAGAAAATACTGAAAATAAAACTCTAGAGTAATCCTTCCCCATTTCTTGGCAGAGAATGTAAGCTTATTTTGTTAATTCTAAAGCCCTTAAGATGCCTGACTCACTCTTGTTGGGAAGTCTCCAAGGACAAGTCAGATCATACAGGATTTTAATTACCCATTCCCTATAAAGTATTTCAGTCTCTTTTACTTAAGGGGTTGAGAAGGGAGCAGAGGTGTTTTGATACTAAAACTACCTTATGTTTAATCAGCCAAGAAACTCTCAAGGACCATATCCCAATTCAGTGCTACTGCACTGATTGGGTTAAAAAAAACCACCCTCAATTAACAAAAACCTAGCAAGGTGAGCAAAACCTCAATTAACAAAAACCTAACAAAGTGATCCCCCCAAAATATGCCCCATTAAAGCAATAAGACAGCAGAAATGCTGATCCCTTCTCACAGAAAGAAAAAGAGAGGTAGAAAGCACTAGGAGGGAGGAGGAATTGGATTAATTGCTTCCTTCAAATGAGCAGAAAAACCACATGCAAACACTAAAGAATGGTGTGAAAAAGCATTACTAACACTCCATGAACTAGTGGAAGAGAATCTAGTATTTCTAAAGAGCTATATTCACCTTAATGCCATTATTCATACAGATATATACACAAACACAAAAAGAAATCCTACCAAATTCAAATTCTACACTGAAACTTTGCACTTGATAGGTGGTCAATGGGTAGCTTGGTGTCTGTTAGCTCTCTTCTGAGATCATCCAGCAATGAACTGCTTCAGGAGGAGAAATAAAAATATCTATTATCCAATAAAAGTGATGACACAAATGACAAAGTTCTTGCAGAAATCTCCTGCAAGAGAATTTAGCATATGCCATTTTGTGCCTTGATTTTGGGGGCTGAGTAGGTTCTCTGTTTTTCAACAGTTCTGGCCCCTTTGTAGTGCCAGTGCAATGCTGCTTTGGATATTAAATTGAGAATTTATCTGAAATGGAAACAAACAACTTCGCTAAAAATTAGACATTTATGACTTGCAAATTACAGATACTAATTATTTTCAGTATATACAATTATGATATTCTCAAGAGGTATTAATTTTGGGACAGATGTGCTTTCATCATGTAATTTGGAAATTAAGTTCCACTCTCACGTACGCGAGCGGAGAAGTCTGAATGGGTGTGAAGACAGGATGGAGGGAAAGGAATTCTCTCTCTTGCTCATTTTCTCTCTCTCTCCCCCCCCTCCTCTCTTTCTCTCTCTGATGAGAGTGTGGCCAGCAATCCTCACAGCTGGGTAGCCTTGCACTCAGAGGAATGGGAGCTGACTGCAGAGTTGATGAGGACACGCTTCCACTTGACTCCACCTCTTATTTTGTCTGTTCAGATCATTCCTTCCCTAGCCAGGAACTTCTATCAATTTAAACAATCATTAAGACATACCAACTGTAAAATATGCACAATGCTAAATACTTCACACTCCCAGCAGAGTGCAGAAATTAAGTGTTGCTAATGCAAACATCTCTCCAAGATCTGCATGCCTATAACCTCCAAAGACAGGGTGTGACAAGGGAGAAAGGAAAAAAGGACCCCCCCAAAATATCAGTTTGGATGAGTGGGTGTATTCATTAAAGCAATCCATTGGGGAATTCAGACTTTTCCCCCTCAATAGAAAGGAAAAAGAAAAGACAAAAAGAAGAACTGCTTTCTGGTTCCAGTATAGAAACCCAAGTAATCTTCAAACATCATTTTGTTTCTGCTGCTCCCCAGAAAGCTGAAGATAAAGATGCAAGATGTGGAGTATCTGCTACAATTGTGAAACTGAGGAGGTTTATTTTTAGATGGCATGAGTTCAGTCACTGCATAAAAATTTCTATCTGGAGATCTTTCCTGAGAGTTGGGGATTTTTGATGCTGCTCTTGCAGATGCCACTGACAAAGACAATGACTTTGTTCAGGAGGAAAAGGAAAACATCTGCTGTCAAATTCTACAGAGCCTTAGTTTTCATGTAGAAACCTTTGGAAAACCTCAGGAATACTTCTCTGTGGATTCCAAGCCTAACAGTACTTACTAGGCTGAAGATACTTGGGCAGCACAAACTCTTCAGATGAAAGCAAGCAAACCAGACTGTCACTTAGCTATGGAACAGCTTAAGCAAGATGACCTAGCTTTCCTTTCCCCCACCTTAGATGACACTGTATTGGATCATGGATTTCTGTGTTATTAGTGACTTCTAAGAAAACTTTTCTGATAACCACATCATTTTTAGGTTAGGAACATCAAACAAGCTTCTCCTGATGAGAAGAGCCATGTCCAATGAAAACATGGTCTCTTCAGCTCCACCTTTTAACTTGGCTTCTCCTAAAGGATACAAAGGGCTTGAGCACTGTAAGCATTGCTAGTTAAACCTACACCAACCAGCAACAGAGCTTGTTGATTTGTGTCATCTCCTAGTAAACTGGTTATAATGTGTTCTCTATTAAATGATTCCCTAGAATAATACAGATTTCATCTGGTTTGATACTTGAGTAATTTGTTGTCCCAAGTTATTATAGTATAAGGCATTAATTGTATCAAAATTCCCTGAGAACTGGTGGGTTTAAAACTCACTTTAGGCTTTAATTAACTAACATGGACTTCTGCTTTTTGTAATTAGAAATTAGAAACCAGTGGGATTCTTTTCCACGGAAAAAAAGAATCAAACTGGATATACCAAAAACCTAAAGAGATTTAAAATGGCTCTCTAAAACTACTGTAAAAAGATGAACATTGATCCTTTAAAGATCAATGATTTGTCATAAATCCTCTTGTGACTGATGATTTATTAAAACAGACTCAGAAGAAGCAAATGCTAAAAAGCTACAGAGCATCCATAGCACTTCTGTGCATCCAAGGTATCCAAAAAAGGCACTTTGGGCTCAATTTCTCTCTCAGGCACTATTTTAATGCAGTTTTGTGGCAAATCCCTAATTTGGCAAAGATTTTAAGTGCTTGGCTACAGAATCTTGTATCAAATCCTGCTACTGGTACCCCAAAGCTCCATCCTTTGTAGGCAGTTTAAAGGCAGATGAGACACAGAGAGCTGCAAGCATCTCTCTACTCTACAGCACAAACCTGCTCTCCTAGTGTTGCCAAAATTCATCATTGCTTCGACTGGGGCAACAGATCAGTTCCAACAGAGTCCCTTCAAAGCCAGTGCATGCTGTAATCCTCTGAAGACAGCAACATCTTGTTATTAGATGAGTGATTCAATCACCTAGGTAAACATTACACACTTGGTGGCAATCATACCCATGACCATATTTACCTCTGGGCACACTTCCTGTAACATGATCTTCACAATCCTGCCATTTAGAAGCCTAAGCAGACAAATTATTGGGATAATAAGCTCTTACATTCCTGTGTTCTACCTACAGAGGAAATTACAAAGTTAGTTTTACTCTATTGAAGCAATCCCCATTTCTTAGAACCTGCTCCATGTGGTGGTCAGCCTGGGGAGCCTTTTCTACAAAGAGCTCAGAGAGAGATCTAGTGTCATTAAGTCTTCTCTGGCAAGGTACCAGACTGTGGAAGAAGAATCCAACTGCTCCTTAGCTTACTTTCACTGCTTCTCAGTGGCTACAATTCTGACAGCAGAGTCACCCTCAGCCCCCATCAGCAGTGAGATGGATACATGCTCCTCATGGCTAGTAAAATCCACAGCAGAGAGTTAAAGCCTTTGTAAAGATGCTATCGATCATTACTTTGAAACACTTCACTAAAAATCATATTGATGCTCTAAGCCTAAAACAAACAATTCTTTTACAGGGCAGATCATGGAGAAGTTGCAGTAATAGTGAATCAATTCCAGTTAATAGACACTACAAATGCTGGGATAAATAACTGCCTACTCATCCCCCAAATGCACTACACATGGTGACCAAAGGGTTAGCACCTTTTATTAGTCAATAAACATAAACAATATCAGAAAGACAGATGTAGAATGCTTTTTCATATGCTAGTAGACTGATTGCTCCGTTCAATAATCAAGGTACTTCTCATTTCCTCCTGGTTAACCAAAACAGGATTCAAAATACAAACCATTTGTCAATCTCAATCAAGGAAAGCAGCAGAAAATGTTACTATGGAGAGGAGAAGGAAACTCTTGAGAATGTGGTGGCAGCCTCCCTAGCCTATCTCAGCTCCCCAGTGAACTGTGAACAGAATTACACTAATCTTTTAGCTTTCACTCCAATTGCTTTCCATTCCACCTTGACTTGTGCCAAGGGTTAGGGCTGGGCTGACCACTAATCCAGTGACAGACACTCTCTCCTACTTCTCCCTCCCACCCCAGGCAAGGAAAGGGAATAAGAGAGAAGGAGAGACTTGTGGGTTGGAAATGGAAACTAAAACTATTTTAGTGTAAATAATAACAATAAAATGAAATATATACAAACCCAATACCAAACCCAAACCCACCTGATGGCAACTACATCACAGTAGACAGGAACCAGACTTGGGGAGAGGATGGGGGGGAAATGGATCTTGGAGGTGGATTCAGGAACTCTTGGATCAGGATGGAAAGGAGAAGAGATATATACCTAGATGCCAGCCACTGAGGAAGAAGAAAGAGGAAAGAAGAAGGAACTGACCCTCAGCTTTACACTGACTATGACACATGTGCAATGGAATAATACCAAGTTGGTCACTCGAGTGTCACCTGAGCTGTCTGCTCCTCCCTGAAGGTGCAGCCCTTTACTCTGCAGCCCCACTGTGCTACACAGGATTTAGCAGTGACCTTGCTCTGCATACCAATCCTTGGTAGTAAATCTAAACATCAGGGCTTATCAGTGCTAGGAGGAGGCAGGGTCTGCTAAACATGCTGTTAGTTTCAGAAAGCTCAGTTCGTTAGAGGAGCTGGAGCTTTAGTTGGAAAGTCAAAAAAATCACTGAGCAGAATTAGTTCTGCTCTAACCCAAAGCAGGACAACTTGGAAGTTTCCAGTACTAAAAGTAAATCTCTCCATTTCTATATGTATAAACCAAAATGACAGATACATATTCAAACTTGGGCAAGACTCAGAAATCCATTTCCATTCAATCAGGAAGGATGCAAATAATCACTTGGCAGTAGAGTCCAGCTAGCTGACTGTGCCTACCACATCCACTGCTGCCATACTGGGAAGGAGCAACCCCATGGATCAGTACAGAATGGGAAATGATCTCGTGGAAAACAGCCCTGGGGAAAAAGCTCTAGGAGTGCTGGTGGCTAGGAGGATGCCCATGAGGCAGCAATGTGCCCTTGTGGCCAAGAGGCCAATGGCATCCTAGGATGCATTCAGAGGAGCGTGGCCAGCAGAGCCAGAGAGGTTCTTCTCCCCTCTCCTCTGCTCTGGGGAGGCCTCCCCTGGAATGCTGTGTCCAGTTGTGGGCCCCTCAGCTCCAGAAGGATAGGGAGCTGCTGGAGAGAGTCCAGCCCAGGGCCAGCAAGATCCTGAAAGGAGTGGAGCATGTGCCCT
>VWZO01013835.1:0-19099 GCA_013396975.1 Bucco capensis | reverse complement strand
TATTTTATATTATATATAATTGTAGACCATATATATAGAGGCGTATATTATATATATGGATAATATATATAAGTGTATATATTATATTAATTAGATATATTATTATTAATTGTATATTATATTAATTATATCTATTATTAATTGTATATTGTATTAATGATACATATTATTAATTATATATTATATTATACATATATATTATATTATACATATATTGCTGCTTCAGGCACAAGAACTTCGCAGTCCAACCAGTTCAGGATGAAATTTGCTGCTGCTCCAGTGGCACATACACTATGTTGGTTGGTTTTTTTTCCCCACTTAGTTCTTTTTCATTGGCAAAACTAACACCTCAAAGTTCTTTTTAGTTGGCAAAACTAACACCTCAACAGCTGAGCAAGATCAGGATTCATTTTGTGGATGTGAATACTGATTTGTACAGGGCTTTTTCAAAGAGGATCTGAGAGTTGCCATTTATTTAGCAAGTGCTCAAAAATGAGCATTTGAATATTCTAGTGGGAAACACAACACAGTTTCCATCGTAATCATTAGCTCCACTTACTATAAATGAAATGACATCCTCCTTCTGCACAACAGCTGGTCAGTTTTTGCCACTTCTGCTTGCATATTTCAGCTTTCAGCCATTCCCTAAGCATGGATGTTTCACTGCTTGGCTGAGGGGAACACTTCAAAACTCAACTAGCTAAACAAACTTCCCAACAGCACTTGACAGAGCTACACCTATTCTTCCCCATTTCCAAAGCAGTACAGAATTAATTACCAGTTCTATGGAACTATTGTAAGTATAATAGACTAAAGAGCTATCACAGACACATTTATTGTAAAAGCACAATCCCAAGAGTGTCTAGTAGAGGGCCAAACCGATTAACACAAATGCTTTGTCAGATCAAAGCGAAAACCTGCACCGCCCAATTGAGGAATGAATTAGAACAGTGGGTTATCTTTCAAATTAACCAGGGCAGTTAGTGAGGAAAATTTCATGAAAGTGTAATTCTTAGCCTTTGTGAATCCACACAGCAGGCATTCTGCCAGCTGACAAGATGATGAAATTTTCATGCTTAAAAAAAGCCCTCTTCATTTCCCAATTTAGATTAGCTAGCGTTTCTCTCGCTTTTCATCTAGTTGCTCGGCTGAAGCAGAATTAAAGAAGGAAGGAGGGGAAAAAAAATAAAAGCACACACACACACACACACCAGGAACAATCTCTCACAGAATAATGCATTGCTGAAAGGAAAGAAAATAGCTGCATGTCATTTTTTTTTTTTAAGTATATTTACAGTGGAGAGGAAGATGATTAAAATTGGTGTTGTTAATAACATTAAGAAATTCCTAAATACTAGAAGAAAGGGAGACAGGTTTAGGGTGGGGAAAAAAAAGAAAACATTTCAATGTTTAATGGCAAAATATGACTGTGAAAAGAGAAAATTTTATATAAAGGTGAGTAATTTACCAAAACAATAGGATTGTAGGAGGTTTACCCAATTCTATCTCTGCATCTTTTGAAAGGAAAGCAGCGTATCGCCCTTGTCTTTATTTACTTAGGAGTTTCATGAGCCAAAAAAGGCTAAGGAGATTTTTCCCACTTTTAGATTTTCTGCCACTCCTCCCTACCCCTTAATTTACAGAGCCCCACAGAAAAGCATTTCAGTAGTCTCAGGGAAACAACATACTATGATCTTACACACTTCACAGAAAAATCTGATTCAAAGCTGCCTGGAGAAAAAAAAGTAAGCTGCTTCATTTCAGAAATATCTTCATAAAGAGTAGCTCATTATTTCAAACATTAAAAACCTTATTTTCACATTATGTTTCTTATGTGCCATTTGAGCCAAGCACCAGCAACAGGAATATCTACATGGAAATGAATGCAGTGACAAAGGCAATGTATTTGTCTATTTGCAACTGATCTTTCTGCACCTTTCAGGTGCAACCCCTACAAAAGGAGACTATTAAATCCAAGTGTCTCAAAGTTTTCATGGAATGTTTTGTTCAGACAGTTCTCTGCTCTACTACTTCTTCTCATAGGATTACATATATTAGTGCAAACAGGCATTTGATGCATTTCATCTCCAGCTGTTATACAGTCACTACAAGCACTTGATGAAAGGAATAAGCTAAAACTCACAGCATCTGATTTTTCTACGAGCCAACAGGACAAAAAGTTGACTTGCCTAACTCTGCAGAAATGCCTTTTTCAAGTGAAAATTATTGTACAATTTGCAAATGACTTTTTGCAATAAAATAACCTTGCATTTCCAGAGTCTGAATGTATTTATTACACAGTCTAAAAGTAGTTTTAAACCTTATTATTATGGCTAATTAGATTAAAAGCCAATTTTCAGTACTAAAACATAACTGAGTTTATAAAGCTTTTATTTACAAGGACAAATAAATTCCTTTTGAAGGACACTTCATTATTTTAGACACCAAGTAGGAAGATAATAGATTTGTTTTAATACAATGTAAACAAATTGCAATGTTTAATGCTCAAACATATCACAGCTTGATCTTAAAAAAACCCAGGAGAATAAAATATTACATCACCTTTTGTTCTTATCAGTCATAACAATTTTTCCTTCACTGTATCTTCCTTCATTCAGCAAGTTTACTATTGCAAATCTTATGCACACATATTCTAACACTTTAGATGCCAGAAATTACTTAGCAGGTGGCTAAGGAATTTATTTTACCTTAGTGTACATACATTAAATCTAACAAAATTCATCAGAAGCAACTTTTACACCAAAGCAGTCTGTGTAAACACACATTCCTTTGACATATTAGCTAATAATACACTGTATAATTCAATTTAGGATGCATAGCAATATGAATTGAATGATAATTTTGCAGCCAGTTGGACTTTGCAATAAAATAATGTGAGAGCTCACATTTTGTTAACTTTACCTGTCCAAGTCATAGAATCAATCAATCATAGATTGATTGTCATCCACCTTTAACCTCAAAGGAAAAATCTATCCCTACCTTGTGAAACACTACCTCAATTTATATACTCTAAGAGAAGTTTTGTGCTCATTTTGATGCAAAGACCTTCATAAGAACTACTTAGCCTTTCAGAAATTATTTGATTTCCAGAAAAGAACATAGAACATACTTAACTACAATTAGAATAAGAACTAATATAGAAGAAAGGTAACACAAAATGCACAAACAGGCAGACAGACAGGCAACAGGATGAGAAGATCTAGGAAAATGTGACCAAAATGGCTAGCTGCCAATTCACTAAATATGACAGATGCAAAACATAGTGATACAGCTTAAAAAATCATGGTTTCATGGTGGGTTTTTTTCTTAACTAGTCATCACTCTGGACAGTGTGAATATGGGAATTTCAAGTATTATACTTCCCCCCTCCAGTACCATACAAAGGCAACCACTACCATCAGCATTTCTGATTGCTTGCACTGCCTCCCAAGAAAGAGAATTAAAATCAATTCATTAAATGCCCATCTTCCTCACCTTTTTTTCTGCTCCCAATCATTATGAAGATTCACAGTCTTTCCCTTCAAAGAATTTTTACAACCCTACCTTCACTTTTCATTTCACAATGCAACACAACATAGCTCAATTTGTGCTGGAGATTGTCAGATTTCAATGACAAGAGAAACTGATATCTGCATATTTGATAGGCTTCACAGATTTTCCCTCAAGCAGTAAGATAATCAACTCTGCACTTTTTTTTGGTCTAAAAACCTAGAAAACAGAGAACTACTACATCTGTAATAATGCTGACATACAGTTACAAAAATGTAAATAAGCTTCTCTTGGAGACTGAACTGAGAAAACAGACATTCTGAATGAGTATTTGATATGATTCATGCTGCATGCTAGTACTTTGGACTATAGGAACCAAAAAAAGTACCATGAGAGTCACTAAATAACCAGTATCACTTAGAAAGCTCCTTATTTTCTGGCTACTCACACTATAGTATCTTCTGAGGTAACATCTGACATCCAGCAGTAACTTGTTGCTCATTTGAACCACAGAGTTGTAAGGAGGCTCTTCACACTCAGCCTTACTGCACCTCTGCAAGCTGGCTTCAAGAAATCTCCCCTGAAAGCACAAGTGTCATAAGAGCATCATTAAAACAGATGATAGTAGCACAAGTTAACACAGCAGTTTAGATAGAATATGTATTTTCAATAAAACAATAGTCTTAAAGGGCCTTTAATATCTAAGGCTTCTTTATTCCCACCCCAGTTGTGCATAACCATAGAAAGACTTCTCTTGACCTAGTTTCCATTAGCTTTTGGAGAACATCTCTCTTCACCTGCTCCAAAGTTTCATCATTCAAAAAAATGAGGTTGAGTAAAAAAAAAAATGCATCTCTGACCAAATCACACTGCCTTGACTCTCTCCAAATATTTCTGGCTTGTTTTATCAGTGCCACCCAAGTTCTGCCCAATCCCACTGATCACAACATTGAACTCAACCTTAGAGAAAGCAATTATCAAATTCCCAACAGGGCAGTTGAGACAAACCTCATGAAACAAGAGTCAAGTGATTCCCTTTTCTTTTCTCCAAGTGCAAAGAACAGTTCTTACAGTTTTACACCATCTCATTCTCCTTACTTTCAAAATCTTTTGAACACCTGACATTAAAATGAAGAGAATCTGGAAGTGATTCATCAAGAGCTGAAAGTCAGTTGGTAGAACTGTCACTCAAATGAGTGCAGCCTGGCAGGATGGACAGGGAGGTAACTTTTAGAACACTTCCTCTCAAGGTAAGACTTAGCTTTTGTGAGCCAGCTTGGCTAAACCCCCATCCACAACACTAAATAATTCCAGGTGGAAGAGGGGGATGCTGGTTTGGTTTAGAGGTTTCTTTGGTGGGGTTCCTCCTCCCCTTTTTTTTTCCTTAAGGAGTTGGATATCCACTTCTCTCCAGTTTGCCCATCTGCAAGTTGTCAAGCCCACATGCAATTAACTATCTTATTTACAGCTGGAATGAACAAAAGTCAAGGATTCACAGATTCACTCGAGTTGTGTCTTTTTCCTCTTACTTCCAAAGATTGCTTTATTTTGATTCAAAAAAAATGCAAACATCTGCTGTTTGAACAAATTAACTTCAAATAATTGCTTTTAATTTAGATAAAAGATTTATTTGCTTTCAGTTTCAAGGTTTTCACTACTCTGAAGCTCACTAATTTGCTAGTGACTGATACATACATAACATTGCTGTGGAGTTAAATACTTGTTCCTATTTTGAGTTGTGATCCAAGGTCAGAGATACATTTTTTGGCAGAACTTCTCAACAAGAATGCACCCCTATGACTTTTTATGTTCAACACACTAAGTCAGAAGGAAAGATAACACAGAAAAACTTCACTGTCAAGGAGGGAGGTGGGATGCAGCAAGATAAACACGAGTTTCAAAACCACTTTGTTCCAATTAATGTGATTTAGGATAAGAAATTGCCATTGCTATACCAAAGTTTCATTAAATAGAGAACTGGAAGTTACTAAAGTGTTAAGATAAGGATTCCTTAAAAAGTTACAGCACCAATCACTCATGACTGTGGGCAAACAGATTAGTGAAGCTAAATAATCTCCTATGTCCTGCTAGATGACACAGCTGAAACATTAAAAAAAGGGGGAAAAATATTTCAGCACAATCCTATCAGCAAATTTCTCTTCCAAAGCTATAAATAGCAGAACTCAAGCAATATGGTATCTTCTCCTATATCCTACAAATCCTATCTGAAAAGCTGTTCTCTCTACACATATTTTTCTCCCTCACTGATGAACAGAAATCAAACAGGAAAAAAACAAACCAACTAACCGAACCATCAAAGACATTGTCATAAATATTCTCTGTTCCACATTTCAGGCAGCGAAACTTGAACCTTTCACAGTCTCTATATTTCTCCTCATCAGTGAGCTGAGCTGGGCCACCAAGCAAGGCATCATTCTCCTCATCTTTATGGTAATGGTGATAGACTCTGAATTGGGAGGGATCCAGTCCTATTAATAAAGAAACAAACATTTCCAAAGGCTAAGAGGTCATCCATGCAAGTAGGCTCAGTTCTCATATGCTTGGTGAAGCAGATTCAAAAGAAACAACATGTAAATCCAGAAGCTGAAACACCTCTCTTTAACAAAACTTCCTCTGTAGAACACACCTCCATTTTACCATTTTTAACTATGAATAAAGGTTCACAAGACATGAAGAAATCTTCTCTCCTGGTGCAAGCTGGCTTTATAAATCAAAGCAGCACGCTGGGAGCGGGCAACGAAGATTTTTTTGAGGAAAGCACTCTTAAAGGATGGCTTTATTGTTATTTTCTTCTGAAGTTACATGGAAAAATATTTCCCTAAAGATGTGCATCACTATTAAGGAACAGTCTTTAAACCCAAAAAGGCACCATGAGAAAGAAGCACCCCATTACAAGTGCACTGCTACTACAACCGCGGACAACTGCCAACTCTGATTTCAATGCAGTGGTCGATTTCATTTTGGCTCAGTGGTTAACAGCATGAAGGTTTCAATCTAATGCAGTGGTTAAAATTCAGCAGCAGCATTTAAAACAGCAGAGCTGGAGACAAAATGCTTGCCTTTTTTTTTTTTTCTGATTGCCAGAACTCGAGATTTGCAACAAATAAACACACAAAAGAGAGCTGAAAAACTCCTGATTCTACCACAACTAAGGAAAGAAGCAAAGCCAGCACCAAGTTGCCTGCCCTAGGAATCAAGCTGCCAAAGGAAACTTCATAAAACCCATGAGGTTTGTCATCTTCTGGCATGTGCAACCTTGGAAAAGTCCATGGATCCCCACGACAGGTTTTTTTTGTTAACTCTAGCAAATAGCACATGCTAGAAAACAACAAATGAATCAAATGAGCAGGTAGAAGAAAAGGTTCAGATAACTCTGCCTTACTTCATTCTGTGATTATTAAGAGCAAAGAAAACCACTTAAAAATATTTTTGACAGATTAATTAAGTCAAGGAACAGTTTACCATGTATGAACTCATACCTTGTGTGAATTTCACTAACAAATGTAATAATCACCACAGAAAGAGCAAAAAAAAATTACAAAGAGAAAGGGAATCTAGATTTTACAGCTCTTTTTAACCTTACTGTACAGTACCAGGGGACTTCAAGATAATGTTTGGGAACAATATTCTTTTAAACTAGACAAATATTATTGCACATAGAAAATAGTTGTGTTTTACAGGCAGATACAGACTGCTTTTACAGAAAAAGTCTGACTTCACTATCACTATTCTGAAGTTCTATTTTGCAATCATCAAACAAATTCAAGGACAAGGAAAAATTCCATTGCCTAATACATTTAACTCCAATTTAATCCCAATTTTAATTTTATCAAAAGAAACAAAATGTCAATGCATATGGGTAACAACTCATCTCCAAGAGGTTCCTAAACTTTTAATACTCTACTATTCAGTAGAAGGAAGAGCAAACTAAGCAAAAAACACTGCTAGTAGCTTATTTTACATACAGTAACCCCAAAAAAAGTCTTTGGGGTTTTGTTTTTCTTTCTTTTTTGTTTTACAAAGTGTTAGCAATCTATTTGTTGTTTTAGAAAACAAAGAGTATGTTCTGCAGCACACAGGCAGTGGATAAAAGGTTTAGAAAGGGGACTTGAGCTAAGTATTAAGATTTTGGAAAAAAACTAACCAAATATGCAGCAGGTTGGATCTAAGATTGTAATGGTGAATGCAAACAAAAAGTCTCAGTTTAGTCTGAGTTCAGAAGAAAAAACATCACTGCAACTTTCTGATACAGATGCCATAAAAGCTCAACTAGAAATCTGTTTTCAGTCGTTTCCCAAAAGGCAAATACAGAGCAAAGTAGTTTCCTAAATAAAAGTTAAAGGAGATATTGTGGTCTTCAGACAACTGCAGTTTTCCAATATTCAGTCAAAAATAGTGACAGTATATAAGCACCTGAACATTTGGTAATAATTTAACAGAAAAAATATTCACTGGAGAAACTGAAATCACACCTCTCTCTGAACTTTCTTTTCTGTGTTGGCTGGAAGAAAACTACTGGGAAAACACTGTTATGATTCAAGTGTACATCTAACTTTTGGTGTGCAAACAGCCCTAGTGAAATCAAAAGGACTACAAATTAGGCTTTTAAAGAACATGCCCACTTTAATTATCTTGTGGAATTGGGAGCTATTTTATCTATTATCTCCCTTCAGGAATAGTTAGTTTGTTCAATTAATCACTGTAGGTCACACTAGTCATACTACTCTACTTGGTGAGCAAAACAAGGACTATCTGACAGGTGTGGGGGGAAATATTATCTGGATTTGGTGATTTTAAAAAGAATAGGATGAGACTAATCAGTGAACTTCTTTGAACTCTTTTTTTTTTTCTCCCATGATATTAAGAAAAATCAAAGGGCATTTGACCTGCTCTGTCATGTTGCACTTCAGTGCTATCATACAACTACCTGCACCACAGGTAAGCTTTCCAACCTCTCCAAAACTGCGAGGTTGTACACATGACAAAGAAATGTAGCACCAAAACCACACTGATGAACCTAGCATCACAAAAACAAATCCCAAGAGTTAAGTTCCAAGGCTTGTTCCTGCATTATTTAACAGAATTATTGCAACATTTACTGACTAGCAAGCCGAAAAGACCCCTCAAGCAACTGAAAAAAGGTCTGATAAGTTTTACTAATGGTAGCAGTTTAAAAAGAACCCTTCTGCCGATTGTTTTTATTCCTTATCCAGGCACCCTCCTACTTCTGCAGGCTGACAAGCAGCACAGCACACAGCAAGGCAAGGGCGTTGCAGAGCCGCCATCGCCAGCGATATGTTTGGCAAGACGTGTAACAAAGCCTTAGGACTTTTCCCTCGATTTTCTCGTTCGGCCGGGGGAAAGCAGGGAAAGTTTTCCTGTCCCTAAGCCTGTTAGACATTTTGTGTGAGGCTGGGAAACGGCATCCCGTGCTGCCACCTCGAGGCTGTCGCCGCCCGTTTCAGTCAGGGAGCAGCGGCGGGGCCGCGCCTGCAGCCTCGAGTCGGGCCTGGGCCCGCGCTCTCTGAATCCAGCCCCGGGGTGGCGGGCAAAGCCTCGGCCTTTCCGAAATGTACTGNGGAGAGAATAACCTCTCTGGATCTGCTGGCCACGCTCCTCTTAATGCATCCTAGGATGCCATTGGCCTCTTGGCCACAAGGGCACATAGCTGCCTCATGGGCATGGTTTTGTTTGTTTGTCTGTTTGTTTGCCCTCAAAGGTACCCTTCTGCACTGCAAAGCTATTGTGCCTTCGGCACGAAGTCCTTCAAACCACCTCTGGTGTGGTCAGAACATGTAACACACTTCAAAGTCTCTGTTTCTAAGCATCTCAAAAGAACCCAGCTAGACAAAATTCACACACACTGTGGTTTATTACTGTATTGCCGTGAAGTTTCATCGTTGCTGTAGTCTTTGATTTCCATCACTCTCCTGTCACTTCACTCTCTAATGTGAGGACACCAATAGGAAAGCCAGAGCCTGATGCAATTCCTGCATGTTACAAAGCCAGCACAGCTGTCCTGGTTTCTCTCAGGAAAGTCAGTCTGAGGAACTGCTAAATACTGTATTAAAGACACCTAACTAAATGACTTTCCACGAAGAAGAATAAAAAACCCAGTATTTTTTAAGGAGGTGGTGGATTTCCTAACAAGAAGCAGCTACTATGTCGTGTGGAAGAAGGAACTGGTACTGGCAAGTACTCTTACTGAATGACAGGCTTCATCAGGATCCAGTAATAACTTCCTAAAATTAGACAGCCTTCCTAAGAAACATCCAAATGCCAAGCAATCCTCAGAACACCAACGTGCACATCCACTAGTAAGGCAGCAGCAGCAGCACACACCTCTTGCAGGAGACCATGACACAGTCTAGGGCAACAGTCAGTGACTTCCACCATTTGCACACTCAAATACCTCTGCTTCCATAACATTTAGATACTTTTGACATGTAGAAATAAGCCAAGGAGCAGTATTGATGTATCAACATCAAAAAAACCCTTACTTGAAACACGTTAAGAGAATTGTTCTGCCAATACAGTTCTTTGTTTAAAAGCTGTAAGTATCTTCAGGATGAAGAAAGGTCTCCAAGCATTTAAGAAGATCAGATTTATTGAATATTACTGATCAGATCGCACACTTAGTTTCAGAAACCCTGACAACCCTCAACTTGTCACTGCTTTTCCTCAAGAACTTCAAGAAAAAGAGAGTGAAGGCAGGAGTATGCCCCTGATGTTCTCATTCTTAGGAACAAAGCATTTTCATCTCTCCAAGGCTAGGCAGACCTCCTGCAATGTCCAAAAACAATAGGCAATTTTCAGCTTGATTCCATTGGGAATAAATGTGATATTTAAGGATTTCACTGCAATTTTTAGGTGTGGTTATTTGCTTTTGTTCTTCAGCATCTAAAATAGTTTGAAATAACTTGCTTTGAGCAGAGACAGAAAGACAACTTTTCATCATCTTGATATGAGCCAAGCTTCCCTAAGAAAGCTCAGTTTTATCTGCTTGGACTAACATGGTGACAGGGCAAACTCACCTTTATAATGAGATTGTTAGATAGGAAAGAGAGATCTTTTTTCTACAACCATTCTCCCTATACAGACACATATCCTACATAACACACAAATCAGATCAGATGCACACAGTGAGAATGCAATCCAGTTTTGGCCTGCAGATACAACGCTTAGATATCCTGCAGAACACTAGCTCTCTTCTGCAGAACAGAAGAACATGCTCTGTTGCAACAAGGCAGTGAAAAATGACAGGAATTTGGATGTGTAACATGATGAAAATACTAAGCAAAAGCTGCATGTGAAGATCTAAGCAGAGCAAAAGTTTTGAAAAAGAACTGACTTCCCCCCCCCCAAACTCAATTTAAGCATTCTCAAGAAAATTAAGCTGGAGAAGTAGGTAACATTTTTACAGCACAGCAAGGTCAACATTTCAGATCTAAGATTGTAATAGATACACACAGGTTTACAGACTGACAATTGTGGACTATTAATAAACTCTCAGCTGCATGAGACTATTATAGACCATAAAAGAAATGTTCATCTTGAACACACTACAGCACAAAAAGCAGCACAGGCATTTGCAAACAGTAGGTGCTATCAAGTGGCACATACTTCTTAAGATCTAGGCACTTAACTGAGGTGCCTGAAGGGAGTCAGTCTTTTCTGAAAACCTCTCCTGTTGGGAATAAGGAACAACTCTGAATTTGAGCTTAACTCTACAAGATTAACTATCTTTGCCCAATAAAACTAGTTTCAGGAATCTTTCCTGTCTTTCACCTAAATGAAGTACAAGTTATTGCCTATTTTAAAGTGCTTCAACCTAACCAAGAGTGCTTGACCTTTTCAGTCAGGCATACCACATAGTCCACTGTGACATCAAGGGAAAATTGTATACCAAGGCCCTGCCACATAAACAAAATGATTGGTATGGTCAGCCTGCATCTGTGAAGCAAGGCTGACACCTCCTCAGAGCACCAGAGCTGCTGAGGACACACTGCAATATGGAATGCCTCCAAGAAATACCCCTGTCCTTTCTGGAACTAGAGAGAGAAAAAGCTGCACACTGTACAGATTGTCTTGGGACATGAGAATCTTTACACTTCTTGATAGGAATTTACCTGCACGCATTTTAAGTGCAAACTGAAATCTCACCAGGAGCAGAACCCAGTAAGGATGCTACAGGGATCACATAATCCTAGAATGGTTTGGGTTGGAAGGGACCTCTGGAGCTCATGTAGTTCAACCCCCCTGCAGTGGCCAGGGACATCCCCAACTAGAGCAGCTTGCCCAGAGCCCTGGCAAGCCTCACCTGCAATGCCTCCAGGGATGGCAACTCAACCACCTCCCTGGGCAACCTGGGCCAGTGTTCCACCACCCTCGTGGGGAGCAACTTCTTTCTAATATCCAGTTTAAATCTACTCTTCTCCAATTTAAAACCATTGCCCCTTGTCCTTTCCCTGCAGGCCTTTGCAAACAGGCCCTCTGCAGCCTGCTTGGAAGTTCCCTTTAGGTACTGCAAGGTCATTAGTAGGTCCCCTGAAGCCTTCTCCAGGCTGAACAATGCCAGCTCCCTCAGCCTGTCCTCAGAGCAGAGGTGTTCCAGCCCCTGAGCATTCTCGTGGCCTCCTCTGCACCTGCTCCATCAGCTCCATGGCCTTTGTGTGTTGAGGGCTCCAGAACTGGACCCAGTATTGCAGAGGAGGTGTGAGCAGAGCAGAGTGCAGTGGCACAATCACCTCTCTGGCTCTGCTGGCCACGCTTCTCTTGCTGCAGCCCAGGATGCCATTGGCCAGTGTGTCCCTGGTGAAAGAATCCTGAAGGCAACAAACTGTTGGTGGTTTTAAGTGACCCAATCCTGGATCTTGACCACTAATACACACAGAAAGGTGAAAACTAACTCTTCTTTTGAGCATTCCAAAACTCTGAACACAGTAATTTCTGCAGATTTGAGCTTCCTGTAAACATGGGAATAGTATAAAATAGATGACTACACTGACAGTGCAATGCTCTCAAGAAGTTCTCTTGTGGGAGAGGACAATCTTGTCAAGAACTCAACAGCCTGCAATGTTAAATTTTTCTGTGTCCTTGAGTACAGCTTTTAAAAATAATGAATTAGATGTGGAATAAAAGTCACACCATTCCTGTTTATCAAGGAGATCAATTTTTTAACACCCGTCTGTCATTCTAGGTAAGACGTTTGCAGAATGAAGAAGAAAGTCAATCTGTGCTGCCATCCAGAGTGACCTGGACAGGCTAGACACATGGACAGGGAGAGACTGAATGACATTTAACAAGGGGAAGTGTCAAGTACTGCATCTGGGAAAGAACAACCCCATGGATCAGTACAGACTGGGAACTGATCTGTTGGAGAAGAGCCCTGGGGAAAAAGCTCTCGGAGTGCTGGTGGCTAGGAGGATGCCCATGAGGCAGCAATGTGCCCTTGTGGCCAAGAGGCCAATGGCATCCTAGGATGCATGAAGAGGAGCGTGGCCAGCAGAGCCAGAGAGGTTCTTCTCCCCTCTCCTGTGCCCTGGGGAGGCCTCCCCTGGAATGCTGTGTCCAGTTGTGGGCCCCTCAGCTCCAGAAGGATAGGGAGCTGCTGCAGAGAGTCCAGCACAGGGCCAGCAAGATCCTGAAAGGAGTGGAGCATGTGCCCTAGGAGGACAGGCTGAGAGAGCTGGGTCTCTTCAGCCTGGACAAGAGGAGACTGAGAGGAGACCTCAGCAATGCTTAGAAATATGTGAAGGGTGAGAGTGAGGAGGAGAGAGCCAGGCTCTGCTCCATGGCATCCAATGGTAGGACAAGAGGCAATGGGAGCAAGTTGGAGCACAGGAGGTTTAGTATTAAGCTGAGGAGGAACTTGTTTGCAGTTCAGGTGCCAGAGCACTGGCCCAGGCTGCCCAGGAGCCTGTGGAGTCTCCTTGTCTGGAGCCATTGCAGAGCTGCCTGGACACACTGCTGTGTGAGCTGGTCTAGGTGCTCCTGCTCTGGCAGGGGGGTTGCACTAGATGATCTTTCTAGGGCCCTTCCAACCCCTGACATTCTGTGATTCTGTAATGTAAGAAAGTCTCAAAGACATGCAATAGTACTGTCATTTATCACCAGTAACAAGGATTTTAGGATGAAGTTCATGTTAATGAGCACCTCCTGCAAAGTACTATTCTGCAGAAGTCACAAAGACACAATTGAAGCTGCTTTCTAGAGACTATGTAAGACAAGCCATTGTTCCCTGTAAAAAGATTGATTTGGGGAAGCATTCCTGTTAGGAAACATACATTAAAAACTTCTCATTCTTGTAATTTTTTAAATCAACTGAATGTAAACTACTCACCTAACCATGTTGCAATCAGAACAGCATCAATTCCCTCTATGGGCTCACATATTCTAGCAACTACTGGATGGATTTGCTGTGACAGGTAGTACTGAGTGTCAACAGTGAGATTGTCTTTTTTTTGCAACTGTTCTGGAGCATATGCTCTCTGGTTGGCACTGAGATTTGATCCATCCTAAGAAAGGAAAAAAAAGGTAAACCCCACATTCAGTCTATACAAAGAAGTATGCTTTAAATATTATGCATTATTTTAACATGAAATTGTCACACAATCACTTTTTTTTGGGGGGGGGTTTGATTTATTATGCATCCAACACAAATCCAGCAGTTGTACCAAAAAAAAAACCCAACAGAAGCATTGCTGATGCTGGCATCAAGTAGCAAGTGAAAGAATGAAAATGCAGCTTGTATTATTGCAGCCTCCACGTGCAAATGAGCAGCAGACAGAGTGAACAGCCCCATCTGTTAATTCTACAAAACACATTGTAACCATCAGCCCAGTGAAAGACACACAGAGGGCATGCAGTTTGGATTCACTTTGGACTAAACTAGCATGACCATTTTGCACAACAAGCCAATTCTAAGTGGTAGAGAGCAAACCTCTCTCCGTTTGGCTAGCAAATTGATAGTCTTGGATCGTAGCAAGAAACAAATAGAATGAATGGTGAGCAAATGGAGCATTGTTCCTTGGCATGGGAATAAATGAGAGAGGCAACAGTATTGATTTGAAAGAGAGTATGCTGAAATATTTGGAAATACTGAAAGAAACACATTGTGACATCTCAAGCCAAGAGAGAAACACCACTCTAAGAGGTTAGAGTATACACTGCATTCTTCTCCAACTTGAAAGAGGAAGATAAGGAGACAATCATTCAATTTGGGAAGGCAATAATTAAACTGAAAACAGTATTCATAGAGGAATTAAGTATCAACTCTGAGAAGATGCTACTTCTCCTGGAAAACACAACTCCTTCAGTCTGAAGAATTTTACTCCCTGCCCACAACTACACTAGGAATTCTTTTGTATTTTAGCAAGCATTCAATAATAGAACTAAACCTTGATGGAGGTGGAGTGGGGAATACCATAGATTATTATTTTTCCTCAAGTACAGTCTCTTTATTGCCTTTTTTACAGCAAAATAAAACTAGTGCCTTACCATATGACACTTCATTTATCAGTTAAGAGGAGCTGCTGCCTTCAGTAGGGTCAACAACCAAGGCCTGAAAGCCCATCACTAATACAGACAGACTGCAAGCCATTGGTCCCTCCTCCTCCTTTCACACAACTTAGTATTCAGAACAAAATTAATTTAGGACTATTCAGCTCATCCAGCTGCTTTGCAAAAAATAATTACAAAGCAATTCCTTCAGCTCCTTTCTTTCAACAAGTACATTCTTCTCTTGCATTGTGCCATGGCTCAGCTCTCACAAGTCTTGGCAGCTTCAGCACACCAGGGTAAGATCTCTCCATTAAATACAATATACTGCCATTTTTTCATGATGAAGGAGCCGAAATAGTGGTCCACTGTACAAGTCACATTGCCAGTACATCAGTGTGACATACAGGCTGGANATTAACCTGAGGAGGAACTTGTTTGCAGTTCAGGTGCCAGAGCACTGGCCCAGGCTGCCCAGGAGCCTGTGGAGTCTCCTTGTCTGGAGCCATTGCAGAGCTGCCTGGACACATTGCTGTGTGAGCTGGTCTAGGTGATCCTGCTCTGGCAGGGGGGTTGCACTAGATGATCTTTCTAGGGCCCTTCCAACCCCTGACATACTGGGATACCTAAAAAATCCTTTCACTCATCTAATCCAACCCACACTTTTTCTTTTCAACAGCAAATCCAACGTGGAGTAAATATTTGGGAGATAGTGTTAAGCAGGAAAAACACCTGAAAACACTAAGTTTCCCCAGTCTACCCAACAGAGGTTCTGCCAGATCCAGTGACCATGAATTGGAAAGACATAGCTTGAGCCAGGAAATCATAGAATTAGCAGGGTTGGAAGGGATCTTCAAGCTCCTCTAGTTCCAACCCCCCTGCCATGGGCAGGGACACCTGGCACTAGAGCAGCTTGCTCCCAGCCCCATTCAGCCTGGCCTTAGATGACAATGACACCATTTCACCACCACCACCACCAATTAGTTCCCCAAAAACAACAGGTTCTTCACCACCAGAGTTTTCTTCTCCTTGAAACAATGACAGATCTCTTCCTTAAAAATCAGTTTAGTTCCAAACATAAATTTATTCAGGGCAATTGTATGCCAGCCACTCTGTGGCAATAGGCAGATGAGCTGAGCTGATCACAATGCTTCTTTCTGGCTCTGGAAAACTAAATTTAGTACAGAAAATGAACTATTTTAAACTGTAACATTGTATCCTACAAATGCCAAAACATTTTTTTCCAGGCAGTGAGTTGGTTTGTCTTTGTCATCTCTTCAAACAACAGTGTTTAGCTATAAATATAAGACATTTGTTACCTGACAGATGATATATGACACTGTGTCTCCTGCCTTCACCTTTCGGCCTCCTTGGGAGTTTATCCACATGGCAACATGCAGATGTGGCAAGCTCTTTTTGTCAGGGTAATCCTGGGGGTCTTTTGTCAATGCCTAAGAGATCAAAGTAGAAAACAAAAATATAAACATGAGAAAAGTATTTGACTTCATTGATGGACAACTCAGAACTTTAAAGGACAAGGTTACCTAGCAGCTATCTTCAGCCATCTACTCACAAGTAGATTTGCAACACAAAGTAAGATGGAGAGAACNGCGCTTGGGAAGAGCGTGGATGGAGCCCTCCCTGGAGCTGCATTCACAAAGCCTGCCCATGATGATGAAGTACTCTCAGAGTATTTACATCAGAACAGTCTTTAAGTAAGCCATAAAACCACTGATTTCTCTGACACTGATATGACAAGCTGAACACATTCTTAGTTAACACAACCCTACAGAGCAGACAGATATCCAGCCAGCAAAAGAAAGACACTTTGGATAGAGCAAATTTGGGAAGTCTCTTCTATTAGAAGTATGAGAGGGGAAGGTAATACCCAATTCATTAGTAAAATATTCCCCAGCAGTGGAGGAGAGGCTTCTGAAGTTCAAAACACAGATTTCACTGAGGATTCAGGAAAACAAACCAAAGCCACAATGCTGTTTGCTACAATGGCTGTAGATAAAGCAGAGTATTTTCTTTCTTGCTGCAGGAAAGTTTTGAATGAGATGTCAGCATTACTATCAGCTTGCTTCGATGGAGTTTTGAAGGGAAATAAACTAACAATAGGATGATTTTATATGAGTTCTCTAGCAAACAGAACATTTCCTTCTTTGCCACTGCATTCTTCAGTTTATGTATTTAAAATCTAATACATCATATTAGATTTACTGTTATATACAATCTGTATTAGGTTTATTAGATTAGATTTCATATTAGATCATCATATTAGATTTATTGTTATATACAATTATATACAATCTATAATTGTATATAGTAAATGAGGAGAAAACCTTTCCTGGAAGCATGAGCTATCATGTCATTCTCAAAGTGCAAAATCAGTGGGAAATACAGCAAGCTGGGACAAGACACAAAGTTATCTGAAACAAGCAACCCCACAAGGTTTTTTCCTGATATTGTAGGATCTCTACAGTATGCTCCACACTCTTCAGGATCTAATAAAACTCTTGGCATTGCACAGCATCCAAAGGATTAATAAAGATTTACCAGCAGTCAATAGATTTAAGGAACAGTCAAGTTTTGCTGAGACAGAGAAAGAGCTGAGACATCATTTACCTTGTTTATTTCAAATTGCTTTACTGGGACCTGGCCATTGATCACATTTTCTCCTATTTCTATAAGTCTCCTTTGAATGTTTTCCACAATTATGTCTCGAGGCTGATCAGAAAGAATCTGACTAATTACATAGCTGTAAAAATCAGACCAGAAAGAAAGAAAAGCTTATTTATGCAAAGCAAAACCATTACAATAAACACAATCTTCTCTTAGCCTAGGTTATCACTAGAAATCAAGGAGCCTGAGGATGAAGTCTGATGCAAAAATCTGCCTGTGTTTTATATTTGATGTGTTTTATTTATTTACTTATTTCCCTAGAAGCAAATTCTTGGAAATGATTCTCAAGTTCAACAGTGACTTGGAATTGTTGAGTGCAATTGGTTTCTATTTTCTGCTCCCATTTCATGTTGCCATTAATTATTCCCTAAACAGGTACCTTAAGATGGGAGAGAAGCAAACACATCAAGTAAGCAAAGTCTTGCCTATTTCTGTACAATGTGGTTGGAAGATCTGCCAGCTGCAGAAGAGTTAGTCACTAAAGAACACTCTCAAACATTTGTATAGCTTTAATTACTAATACATTCTTAACTTGGGAAAATTTGCTTCTATTATGATGCATCTTTTCTTAGAAACTGCAAGTCTTAAGAACAGTAAGCAAGTGGGTGGTGTATTTTTACAGATGTAAAAAAGTACTCATTTTTGGATCCTTTTGGACCACAATTTATCTAAGTTGAGTTTTTCAAGAGGCAGTATGCAACAGAAGTGGAGTCAGCTCCCAGATGACCACCTCTCTACCCACTCCAGTTTTCTTTTTACAAAGCTAAATGTATTATTTCTATGGGACTGAAGTGCAAAAATGCCCTGGACAATGACAATTAATAAATCATCAGTGTAGTCTGCAACATAATGAATTATCAGAAGAGTCTAACTTTGAAAATGGAAGGCAAACACTCTTGGGGAAGGGATCACCTCCTCAGGCTGCACCCAGGCCATGTGATATCAAAGCTGTATGAAGCACAGGCTTTTAAAACAGAGCAAAGAGGACAAGACCTCAAAGAAACTCACTTTCCAGTCTCTTTAGCAAGATCACACCAGTCTCTTCGGACTATATCCAAGCCTTTCAGCTCTTGTTTGGTTACATATTTCCCATCTCCTGTTGGTTCCACAGTCAGAGCAGCATATTTCTTCTTCTTTAACAGCAGCAAGGACTTAAAGACTCCATCAATATCGATTTCCAACAATTTATAGAGCTTATTCACTTCACTTTTGATCTGTGAATGCACCAACATCAAATGCAACACCTTCAGAACTACAGACAAATTTAACTACCACCTAGAAATAGTCCATTCTTAAGTTTTAAAACAAGTAATATTACACAGTGTGTTATTAATTGTCTATGTCTTATGTTATTAATGGTCTATGGCAGATTTTGGAACGTTTA